>CM046876.1:449335519-449848241 GCA_025667525.1 Glebionis coronaria | reverse complement strand
GAAGCTATGCATGAGGAAATGCAGCAATTCTTGTTTCAAAATGTTTGAATCCTAGTTGATTTACCAGATGGCAAGACAACAATTGGTACCAAATGGATTCTCAAAAACAAAAAAGATGCAAGGGGTATTGTGGTGAGGAGTGAGGAAATACTAGTAGCACAAGGTCACACTCAGCTTGAAGGCATTGACTACAATGAAGTTTTTGCTCCTGTTGCACGAATTGAGGCCATTCGTCTGGTTTGGCTTTTGCTTCTTATATTGGCTTTACAGTATTTCAGATGGATGTCAATAGTGCATTTCTATATGGCAAGATTGATGAGGAAGTATATATCACTCAACCTAAGGGCTTTGTGGATCCCTTCCATCCTAAGAAAGTCTACAAGGTGGTCAAAGCTCTTTATGGACTTCATCAAGCTCCTAGAGCTTGGTATGAGCGTCTATCTACTTTCTTGTTGAAACATGGCTTCAGAAGAGGCACTATTGACAAAACATTGTTCCTTAAGAGGAATGCCAAAGATATCATCCTGGTTCAGGTATATGTGGATGATATTATCTTCGGTTCTACCAAAAAAGGAATGGGGTGGTGAGTTTGAACAACTGATGAAAGGCGAATTTCAGATGAGTGCCATGAGCGAACTAACATTTTTCCTTGGTCTCCAAGTAAAGCAGCAGTCGGATGGTATCTTCACTAGTCAAGATAAATTTGTTCATGACATAATTTAGAAGTTTGATGTGGAACCTCTTAGGCCAGCAGCAACACCTTATGAGGTAACTAAGGTCAAACTCAAGAATGAGCCAGATCCTCTGGTAAATGTTCATTTGTACAGGTCCATGATTGGCTCACTAATGTATTTGACTACTTCACGCCTAGACATTATGTTTGCTGTTAGTGCTTGTTCTAGACATCAGGTGGCACCTACCGTGTAAAATTTGAATGCTGTCAAGAAAATCTTCAAGTATATCAAGGCACAACCCAAGCTAGGCTTATGGTATCCAAGAGAATCACCTTTTGTTCTTGAAGCCTATAGTGATAGTGATTATGCAGGTGCTAATAATGATAGGAAGTCAATTACTCGTGGTTGTCAGTTTTCGGGACGAAGACTTATCTTATGGCAATGTCAGAAACAGACTGTAGTAGCTACTTCCTCAACAGAAGCTGAATATATGGTTGCTGCTAGTTGTTGTGGACAAGTCTTGTGGATACAAAACTAAATGCTAGACTATGGGTTCAACTTTATTAACACCAAAATCTTCATTTACAATCAAAGCACTATCTGCATTGTGAAGAATCTTGTGTTTCATCAACGAACCAAGAATATAGAGATTCGGAACTATTTTATACGTGATGCCAATGAAAAGAAGCTGATACAGGTTCTCAAGGTACATACGGATGAAAATGTTGCTAATTTGTTGACTAAAGCATTTGATGGTCCAAGGTTTAATCACTTGGTGGTTCACATCGGTATGATCAATCCTTAAGGTCTCGGATTGAAGGGAGGCAAAGCCTAAGGGGAGGCTTCTTGTACATGTATACTTGTACATTCTTACTTTTGGTAGCTTCTTACGACATTTTACATGGGTTCTTGCTGTGTGTGCAACTTCTGGTGGAAGAATTTGATTACTCCTAGTGGGACTCTTCTGCTCCTAGTAGGTCAAAACTCCTATTTATCCAATTGTGTTTGGCTTCTAGTATCTCTTCGGGTCACTGTTCAATATGTTTACTTTTGTTGACCACTCGCTGCTCCTAGCGTTGACTTCTAGCCATTTTAACTTTTAGTCAACGCAAGTTACTTCTAGTACCCATATTTGTATATCTTTGGTAACTGGGATTATCTTTTAATGGATTAAAGGGCAAGTGGTTACTCACCATTATTGCCTTAACTTGGAAAGGGAAACCCCCATAATTAGGGGTCAATGAAAAGTTTTCCCTCACCACTATTTATGGTCAAAGGGATCATTTGACTCAATTATCACAACTTAAACACACACACACACGCTTCTACCCTGAACCATCTTCTTGCAATCACCTTCCATTTTTCATCAATCATCAATGGCTGCTCTTGAGTACAAACCTAATCACAACAAGGTTGCCTACCTAGGTGAAGGCCCTAGAAGGGAGGAGTTCTTAGACATCTTGGAGTTTATCGAGGCATCTAACCTCAGGTATGCATTAACTGTTTGCCCAACTGTGTATGACTTTGTCATTCGCCAGTTCTGGGCTACTTCCGACACGTACGAGGTTTTGGGTCGCCCATTGGAGCTCCATGCCACTATTGATGGTCGCTCCTTTATGGTGACTAAAGCCTCCATCAGGTCTGCCCTTCATCTCCAAGATGAAGATGGCATTATTTCTCTCCCAAATGCGGAGGTTTTGGATGGGATGGTGTCACACCCCACCATGGCGGAATATGGAGCGCGACGTACGGATATCATCACAACATGGCGTGTCTATAGAGATAACTAAATGAAATAAGAAATGTCATAAAATGGTGACACAAAAGTCATGACAATATCTCAACAATGCAGGAGTCTAGGTAAGTAGGTAACAGTCCTACCACTTACCCGAGACAAACAATTAACATAAACAAAGCAACATATAGGTTCATAGTATAAATTAATGAAACAAACAGAAAAATAAACTAAGAAGGAACGGGGATCTCCTTCTATATGCAATCCTAATGCCTCCAAAACTAGCCACTTCTATTCTCAAGCTTAACCACATTCTCACCTGAAAGAGACACTAAAACATGTCAACATAAAGTTGGTGAGAGTCATAGGTTTAGACTCAAACGCCAAAATCAAACCATAAGCTGTGAACAACAACCACTAACAAATGAACATATGGACAATGTGATACAAACACGCATTAACAACTAATATTCAAGATTTAACAAACCAAACCAAATCCAAGTCCAAGGCTTCCAGCCTTACCAAACACCATGGTCCCATAGGCGCCCATACACCTATGTACCAATCCCAAGGCCTCGCCTTGTCATCAACCCCTTGGTACCAAGTCAAAACATAAAACAATCAAGAATCAACTAGTAGTTAAACACATATGTATGCACAAGTCCATCACCAAACACAAAAAACTCACAGCATAATTATAAAAACAAGACAGTGTCTCTTTGATCCCATCTGGAGGTCAAAATCATTAGTAGACATGGGACTATGAAACTCACCTGATTGAGCTTCTCCAAAAGTCCGCGCACTAGCAAAAAGCTAACAAACAAAAGTACATAAACAAAACATGAACCAATCACTAAAACGGCTCATCAACCTATGATGGACATCTAGGCTTCTCCCATATATGTTCCTCATTAATATACTCTAAACACCCCATTACCCTTACCTAACAAGTCCTTAACTTAATTTACTTCATAACCCGTCCCGTTAACATTTTACCCAAAACAATCCCGGTTTTTAGGTCTCCAAACTATAAGCCAAACGCCCACCTAAACATACCCATGATCTCTGTAAAGGAAGCCCTATGCCCTTACATATGTTAGATAACACCTCCCATTTGCCCCAACCTTAAAGCTACTGTTGAGGCCCCAATATATATATATATATACTTTGTCTATCCGGATTTTACTGATTTTGAACATACAAAAAGTTTTTTATGATTAGGGGATCTTACCCTAACCCACAATCTTAGCCCCAATGCAGATACTTCCTATAATATATAAACCAACTCCTATATTCGTTTGAAAGTCCCAATGCAACCCTAAGTACCCCAAACAACCCAAAACTTAAAAAGAAAACAGGCTGATTTCAAAACTGTTTTGACCCGCGACTGTTGTAACCTGTTTTTGACCCACTTTCCAACCTCCAATTTAGTTCTCGTTTCTTGCATTTGAAAGCCACTTCAATTACCTTTCCAGGAATATTGGATCGCAAAATAAGAGTTTGTAGAATTCCCTATATGATCAAAACAATTGACCCTAAGTTCTGCCCAGTTTTTAAAAAACGAATTTAACATAATAATCTAATTAATTATCCTCATCATGTTTAATCACAAGCCCTAATTATTCTAATCATTGTTAATCATAAAAACTCAGGTTTTTAATTTAGGATAAACCCTAAATCCACATACATTGATTATAAGAACATCAAAAACAATTATATAGAAAAGGGATTTGAAGATTTACCTTTGATTTATGAAAACCCCAAAATTTTATGAAGAACCCTAACTTTTTTGTTGAATGTCGCGACTTCCTTTGTCTCCAGGAGAAAAATTATGTGATTTTTGTTTAGTATAAAACATTATATAGGGTGTGGGTGAATCCTAGTCCAACCCAAACACAACTTTCCTTTTTTTCTTTTTTTTCTTCTTTAATCGGCCCCAAACCGCCTATATATATATATATATATATATATATATAAATATATATATATATATATATATATATATATATATATATATATTCTTTTTTTATTACTTATTATTACGTTATTAATAATACCTTAATTTACCTTATTTATTTCAGCTCCTAAAACCTCCAAAACCTCAAAACCGTAAAACTAGTCAAATTTACGCGTTTACCGTAAAAGACGTAAAATATACAGTTTTAAAAAAATCTTAAATTTTGAAATAAACTTTATAACTAAGTCATAAATGACTTGAAACCCTCCCGAAAAATACTCACATGACTAATTACCTCATCCGAGACCTCTAAATGCTAAATCGTAAATCGTAAAAATACGATTTTCTATAATACATATACGTATACGTAAACCACTAAATAACACCATCTCATTTCATAGTCACTATCATGTGAGCTCATGAACATGAAATCATCACACATCGTTTCACTCACAAGGTACCCCGTACCGGAAACGATATCCAAACCACAATCCATACACACCAATTAGCACATAAACACGTAAAGATACGTAACTAGCACAAAATAAAACTAAGTGACGAACCTCAAAACTGCGGTTGTCACATCACTCCCTCCTAATAGAAATCTCGTCCCAGGATTTACTCCTTAGGATCAAACATACCATTAGCAAACAACTGAGGATACTTGTTCTAAATGAACTCCTCTCATTTCCACGTGAACTTTAGTTCAAGTCTCAAATTACCACATATACTAACCAACAATATTTAATTTCATTTCCAAACTCTTGACCTCACAGTCAATAAATCTCACAAATGACTCTTTCATAACACAAACCCTTATTAACACAAATCCCGAATAACCGTACATGCAAATATGTATTCTCAAACAACATTTACAAATCTTAATACACGAAATATAACATGTATACCACTCATTTCCCCCCAGGTAATTCTATGCTCATAAGCTACTGGTCCGATCTTTCCAAAGATCATAAATGGACCTATAAAACTCTACATCAACTCTTCCATTTTACCAAAACCTACCACCCGTTACTATGGGTGAAACTTCCTACATAACTTTGTCACTAAACTCTAGTGGTTTCCTCCTTTTCAACATATCATCCCTTGTTGCTCTCATCCTTTCCACAAACACCATTACCACATTAGTAGCCTCTTTTACCAATTCTAGTCCACAATGGGGACAACTCACCCTATCCTTTCATATAGTTCCTCAAATGGCATTTATCGACTTCTAGTACGATAACTATCATTATATGAAAACTCAGCCATCGCAAAAGAGTTTCCTAACTCCCTCTAAATCAATCACTCATGCCCTTAGTGTAACTCCTAAGGTTGTATAAATATCTCACTTGCCCATCCTTTTCCAGTTAGCTGGATATACTCATATCCATTCATGTTCATCAACTCCCTTTAGTCCATACCCCAAACTACTTAAAAATTCCAATTTCCTTACAAAGTGACCTATGACGGTCTTTCACATATCCATTAGTTCTTCCAATCCAAATCAACTTATGATCTATACACATCATCAAAAAGGACGGTTATCCCAGTTAGTCTATCAACTGCCATCCAAACTCATGCTACAACTACTTCCATTAAATTTGGATAGCTCATTAGTAGCGCCTATACACTTCTTTCTCACTTTTCTTCATAATTTTTTTTATACCCAACACTTCCTTTATACCTACACAATGTCCTACCTTCAAGGTCATATTGCTCCTCATCTTGTCTCCATTAGACCTAGCCCTTCGTCCCTATGGCACATCACACCTATAACTCCTCATCCATTCGATTATCGATACTAAGCCTCCCAAACAATCAGTATAGGTCAGTGCCATTTCCTTTTCCACACTACGACAGTATTAGCCTGTGTCGTGCTTTATTGTACTCATTAAGCTCTACCAAAGTTTTACCTTCGGTTCCTATCTCGACCTATTTCATTCATGCTTCGCTTCTATACACACTTCTTTCTTCTTCCTCAACTCCTACCATACATCACGATGTGATGCTTCCCATCGTTTCTTCCCTTGCCATAATCCTTCATAAGGCATTCCATACATATTAGGCTAACTTTTACGCAAAACCCTCTATTCCATCACATCCGTACAAAATCCTTCCAACTTCTCAACTACGTGACTTCTCATTCCTCTTGAAATATGAGATGAATTAGTTAGTCTATCGACTATCACCCTACTCTCGTCGTACTTATTCCTCCACCCCATTATGTATCCCTTCCACCAATTTCGTCCTTACATCGCCCTTTCTATGCTACTCCTATCTATGTAGGAAGTATAGTCTACGTGCCTTTTCTCCATATGACTGTCCAAGCCACGCAACATACATGTTGACGTGTTCTCTGCTTTAGACAACTCAACTCGTGCAACCTACATCCTTTATCCAAACCACCCTAATACGTCATCCATATAGTTCAAGTTCGTCTCAGCTTCACTTCATTCTTCTTATTCCATATCTCATCAACCATGCTTGCCTTTCCCAGATGGTACTTGGCCTTGCAATTTTCTTTCATCCCTTAAATCCACCCATCACCTTTTCCAAATGTTCAATCAAGATGATTAAATATGTGTTGGAGACATTCATGATCTGTATAGATCATTCTCTACGTCTCGTACCCCAAATGCCTCAAGCATTCTAGGCAGATATAACAATCCAGCTTCACTAACTAAGTCTATCTAGTCATCTATACGCCAAAATTTTCCAAGTGGCTTGACTTGTTTCTTTTTTTTCTCACAACCAGTTCTCCTACTCCCTCCTAATAGGGACGGACAAGAGTTTCATGTGATTCCATGGGGATCACACTCTCATCTTATACCCATATTAGTTTCCATTTGTCTACTAAGCCATATTTTGAATTCTTATTCAAATCTCATACTTCTACTTTGATCTTGCACCCAACATGAGGTATTTTCAATCATCATCTTCTAGGAATACTTGGTTCTCTCCTTCCATGGTTCTCCCTTATTCCTAAACTATCCCGTACAACAAAAATCCATACTTCATTTATCAAATCTATGGAAATCACTAGTGCATTGGATAATGCATAGCTGTCTCTTCCAAAGATCTTTCATAACACCTTCACAAAATCGACTCTCTAATCACTTCTCCACGAAACTTATTCAGCTCAGCTTCACTTCTCATCCCTCGATATTGATTGCCACAAAAATTATATCCACGTAGTCACTCGACTCCCCTTGTTACTTCCACGAGTTCTTAATCTCCCATGTCATGTATTCATTTCATCATGATCCACCGGTTCAGCTCTTTGTAGCTCCACTCCGATACTCGATCTGTCCTTCTTCGTCACGAACCATACGTAAATTTCTCATCATAGTGCTTGTCACCTTTCCAGTCCTCGCAACTTTTGTGACTCCTTCGAAATCTCTTGCATCCTTCTTGCAGCCGACATGTAGTCCTTTCAGCTCCTTGCTTTGCGATGTAGCTCTTTACGCACTCCTTCTCGTCTCCGTGATGTTACCTAGGAACTTCACACTACCAGTAGCTTCTAACTTCAACTCATCTACCACAATATTTCTAAAATTACATCAACCCCTCAATGGCTCACTCTTCCTTACTTGTTGTACTTCACCGTTAATCAGCCTCCTACCAATCATTCTTTCACATTCCTGTTTTCCTTCACGTGTCTACTACTACCTTGCCTCCATAACTATACCAATCCCTTGCGTGTTATTTACCCAACCTTTCCATTAGTATAAACTTTCTACTCTACCCTCACATCTGCTAGTACTTTCATCAATCTCCTAATGGTACTTCAACCAACTTCTCATAATATGACCTCTCGTTCCCATGACCACTCAACTAACTTTACTTGCTCCCTTATTCCCGTAACTAATCTAAGTTTCAAAACTCCACAAATCTTAATCATTCCTTCAACACAACCTTTAAACCAAAACACATCTCTCCATTATAGTATCTAACCATAAGTAATACTACCCAACTCTATCCTATCATCCTAAGGTTCCCACAATTGTATAAATAAATCAACCATGACGTGTAACCAAAGAATTCCAAACAATCGTGTCCCAAAATAAAATATAGGGTAAAACAAACGCTAGCCAAAATAACTGAAAACAAAACAATGTAATCCGAAAGATCAATGGAGTGTTCCAACAACGAAAAAATTTTAGACTCGTCAAGATTAGTATTACCAAATTTCGATACGTTAGAAAATTTAAAACTTTCATCCCAATTAGTTACTTCTCATAAGAACCAAACTCCCATACTACTAAAACCAATCATACTCATTATTAACCATAAACTCATCCTTTATCTTCATCATTTTATCAAGATATCAACTAATTAGTATACTACAATCTTAACCATTATCTTGTTTACCCATATTAAACTTATTTCACTTGTTATCATAAAACTAATACATGTTTATAAAATACAGTGTTTCTTTTTTTTCATTTTATTCTATATTATTATTATTATTTTATAAAATCCATTTAGGCTGGTTATAACTAAACTACTACACGTTTACAAGGTGTGGTGTTATTATTATCATTACTATAATAAAATCTCCCTTTTTACTCTTGCCGTCTAGTTAAATACTTCTAAAATTTTGACTACACTTAAGAAAATTTTTGTAGAATTTCTTTACCCCTTTAAAATGTATTATCACATGTTACATAGAAAACTAATCCAATTATTTTCAAGACAAATTTTTTTATAGCTTACTACCACAAACTAAAAAAAATGTGTAAGTCACGATATCATACCATACACTTACAATTTTTTTTAAACCGTTTTCCCATAATCAGCCACACTTATTTGTAAGAAAATTTAGTAGTTCGCATTAATAAAAATATATACCCGAATGTAGACACACATCCAAAAGACTCAAACGTCGTTGGAACTCCATTAAACTCCAGCACCATAAAACACGAGCAAACACAAGGTACGTTCAAGTTATAATAAGTTAATAACTACTGAACGACCATATATCATAACTTAACACATACTAGTATATATACATCCGCATATATATACCTATTAAGTCACCCAAAACATACTCGTTACCATACATGTCAGATCAATCAATCGCGGCATATACTCGTTTTTTTTACGAGTAACCACCATCTTACCACAAGACATAAAACCCATCACTAAAATCAGTCCATATCGTGTGACCCCATAATCAGACAACATGACTATAACCCAAAACAATAACACACTCAAAAATATCCATATCGTAGGCAACCGTTACATAAACCCATATACTATGCATATACCAATAATCCACAGCTCATCATATACAAGCATGTACTAACCCTCTTTCATGCAATCATACTTAGGAACCCATTGAAGTTGTGGTACTTGTATAACTATGTTTGCCACCATACTTATACAATTACCCTTTCCCCAATGCACTCCCTCCTATGATGACACTTATAAGAATCAATACAAGACATAACACATAAATCCATCAACTCACCTAAGCACATAACCACATAAACAATAAGGTCAAAAACTCCAACTAATAAAATTACATAGTCAAACTCTTAGAATACAGAAATCTATAGTCTAGCTAAAACAGCATAGACAAAATCCAAAACGAAAACATAATCAATTAAAAGTCATGTCTCCCATCAGAATGGAAACACCTTAAAATCCTTCCTACCCATGTACTCCTAGTAACTCAAACCACCACACGATTCTTAGGGAACATGACTTAAACATCAAAAGAAAAATAACATACCTCAGGTACATAAAATAACTCAACAAAAGATAGAAACTACCTTGTACCAAATTATGTACTATAATGTACAATTTAAGCAAAATACAACAATGACTAGCGTGGACGATTATGGTTCAACCCGCATTAGTCACAACCCGAAAAGAAAATAACATGTGGCTAAGTATGAACATACTATGGTTCAATTCATACTAGTCAAAACATCGCAATAAATAACATCCAAACACATCAATTAATATAAAATGCACACATACTCCTATGACGCCTATATGCAGGGAACCTTAAGCTATAGATTAGGCTACGCGACTAGGCAACCTAATTCTCTATAACCATTGGCTCTGATACCATTCTGTCACACCCCACCATGGTGGAATATGGAGCGCGACGTATGGATATCATCACAACATGGCGTGTCTATAGAGATAACTAAATGAAATAAGAAATGTCATAAAATGGTGACACAAAAGTCATGACAATATCTCAACAATGCAGGAGTCTAGGTAAGTATGTAACAGTCCTACCACTTACCCGAGACAAACTATTAACATAAACAAAGAAACATATAGGTTCATAGTATCACTTAATGAAACAAACAGAAAAATAAACTAAGAAGGAACGGGGATCTCCTTCTATATGCAATCCTAATGCCTCCAAAACTAGCCACTTCTATTCTCAAGCTTAACCACATTCTCACTTGAAAGAGACACTAAAATACGTCAACATAAAGTTGGTGAGAGTCATAGGCTTAGACTCAAACGCCAAAATCAAACCATAAGCTGTGAACAACAACCACTAACAAATGAACATATAGACAATGTAATACAAACATGCATTAACAACTAATATTCAAGATTTAACAAACCAAACCAAATCCAAGTCTAAGGCTCCCAGCCTTACCAAACACCATGGTCCCATAGGCGCCCATACACCTATGTACCAATCCCAAGGCCTCGCCTTGTCATCAACCCCTTGGTACCAAGTCAAAACATAAAAAATCAAGAATCAACTAGCAGTTAAACACATATGTATGCACAAGTCCATCACCTAACACAAAACATTCACAGCATAATTATAAAAACAAGACAGTGTCTCTTCCATCCCATCTGGAAGTCAAAATCATTAGTAGACACGGGACTATGAAACTCACCTGATTTAGCTTCTCCAAAAGTCCGCGCACTGGCAAAAAGCTAACAAATAAAAGTACATAATCAAAACATGAACCAATCACTAAAACAGACCATCAACCTATAATGGACATCTAGCGTTCTCCCATATATGTTCCTCATTAATATACTCTAAACACCCCATTACCCTTCCCTAACAAGTCCTTAACTTAATTTATTTCATAACCCGTCCCGTTAACATGTTACCCAAAACAGTCCCGGTTTTTAGGTCTCCAAACTATAAGCCAAACGCCCACCTAAACATACCCATGATCTCTGTAAAGGAAACCCTATTCCCTTACATATGTTAGATAAGACCTCCCATTTGACCCAACCTTAAAGCTACTGTTAAGGCCCCGATATATATATATATATATATATATATATATATATATATATATATATATATATATATATATATATATATATATATATATATATATATATATATATATATATATATATATATATATATATATATATATATATATATATATATATATATATATATATATATATATATATATATATATATATATATATATATATATATATATATATATATATATATATATATATATATATATATATATATATATATATATATATATATATATATATATATATATATATATATATATATATATATATATATATATATATATATATATATATATATATATATATATATATATATATATATATATATATATATATATATATATATATATATATATATATATATATATATATATATATGTACATTTATCTATTCGGATTTTACTGATTTTGAGCATACAAAAAGTTTGTTATGATTAGGGGATCTTACCCTAACCCAAAAGCTTAGCCCCCATGCAGATACTTCCTATAATATATAAACCAACTCCCATGTTAGTTTGAAAGTCCCAATGCAACCCTAAGTACCCTAAACAACCCAAAACTTAAAAAGAAAACAGGCTGATTTCAAAACTGTTTTGACCCCCGACTGTTGTAACCTATTTTTGACCCACTTCCCGACCTCCAATTTAGTTCTAGTTTCTTGCATTTGAAAGCCACTTCAATTACCTTTCCAGGGATACTTGGATCGCAAAATAAGAGTTTCTAGAATTCACTATATGATCAAAAAAATTGACCCTAAATTCTGCCCAGTTTTTAAAAAACGAATTTAACATAATTAATCTAATTAATTATCCTCATCATGTTTAATCACAAGCCCTAATTATTCTAATCATTGTTAATCATAAAAACTCAGGTTTTTAATTTATAATAAACACTAAATCCATCATACATTGATTATAAGAACATCAAAAACAATTACATAGAAAAGGGATTTGAATATTTACCTTTGATTTATGAAAACCCCAAAATTTTATGAAGAACCCTAATTTTTTTGTTAAATGCCGCGACGTCCTTTGTCTCCGGGAGAAAAATTATGTGATTTTTGTTTAGTATAAAACATTATATAGGGTGTGGCTGAATCCTAGTCCAACCCAAACCCAACTTTCCTTTTTTTCTTTTTTTTTTCTTCTTTAATCGGCCCCAAACCGCCTATATATATATATATATATATATATATATATTTTATTTTTTTTCTGTTTTTATTACTTATTATTATGTTATTAATAATACCTTAACTTACCTTAATTTATTTTAGCTCCTAAAACCTCCAAAACCTCAAAACCGTAAAACTAGTCAAATTTACGCGTCTACCGTAAAAGACGTAAAATATACAGTTTTAAAAAAAATCTTAAATTTTGAAATAAACTTTATAACTAAGTCATAAATGACTTGAAACCATCCCGAAAAATACTCACATGACTAATTACCTCATCCGAGACCTCTAAATGCTAAACCGTAAATCGTAAAAATACTGTTTTCTATAATACATATACGTATACGTAAACGACTAAATAACACTATCTCATTTCATAGTCACTATCATGTGAGCTCATGAACATGAAATCATCACACATCGTTTCACTCACAAGGTACCCCGTACCGGAAACGATATCCAAACCACAATCCATACACACCAATTAATACATAAACACGTAAAGACACGTAACTAGCACAAAATAAAACTAAGTGACGAACCTCAAAACCGCGGTTGTCACAGATGGCTGCCATTGGGTACAATCATGAGGGGAAGTTTAATTTTCAGAAAAATCGTTTTTCCCCTCAATGGAAGCTTCTTGTCCACTTCTTGATCCAATGTTTGAGTCCGAAAGCTGGGAGTTGGGATGCTTTTCCCATCTCCCTTGCTATTGGGTTGATTTGTATTGACCAAGGTCGTAGGTTTAACTTCTCTCGTTATTTGCTATATGGTATGGTCAGCAATCTTAGTAGTACTGGTTCAAAAATAAGTTTTTCATGTATCCTAGGTTCTTACAACAAATACTTATGTGTTTGCCTAGAAATAGGAAAGAATATGTGCCTTCTAAACTCACTCCTAAAGTATATGCGAATATGAAGCTTGGATTTCTTGGTCCTAAAAGGCGCCTCACTGCTGCTATGCTGGGCATTGCCTAAGGGGGTCCCAATGTGGTTCCTCCAGCTAATCAAGCCGAGGAAGAACCAAAATTGGTAGATGATCCTATGGAGGAGGAGGTTCTTGCTGTTGGGGTACCTCGTGTGGAGGTTGAGGAACCTGCTAGAGAGGTGGTGGTAGAAATGCCATTTACCTCAAAGGCTTCTTCTTCTGCTCACCCACATGTGTCCCTATTTGTTGATTCTCCTCCTCCTAGTCCATCTCACCCTTCTACTGAGGATCCTTCTAGCTCTCATGATCTTAAGGCTGACCAATCATTTGCTTCTGGTCCCAATGAAGCATCCCCCAAACCAAGTCCTCTTGGTGGGGAAGCTGAGGAACCTATTACTCTCAATTCATTGCTTGCTTTAGTGCACGGGTACTATGAGAAGATACTATGTTTGGAGGATGAGCTCAACAAGCACCGAAAGCTCACTAGGAATTTTGTGCTCCCTTTGGCAAATCGAGTAAAGTCGTTAGAAAAGTTGCTGAAGCGTCATAAGAAGAAGGTTGTTTTATCTGATACTGATGACGAAGAAGAGGAAGATGGTTTGACTGTTTTGGCCATGGCCGCATTTGCAGCAAAGCCTAGTGAGGACTTACCTGCTCCTCCTAGTGAAGCATTCCACCTACTTCTGTTGGCCCCATGCCAAGGACTGATACTTCTGGTCCTTCAACCTCAACTCCTGGTCCCTCTCATGACAACAAGGGGAAAGCCCCAATGACTGATGCACCCTCCCCTCCTAGGAAGCGAACCCGCAGACAAATGGAGGAAGAAAGGATGGGAGAGGAAGCTGCTCAGAAATTACAAGAGGAGCTTGACCAAGAGGCTGCGGCTGCCACAACTGTAAAACCCGCATGCTTTTACCATGAACAGTACACTTAGTAACGTACGTACATATTAAAAACTTTCCTTTTATAGCATGAACACGTGTCACGATTAGTAATTTCAGAAGTTATGTACGTATTATTATTACGACAAGTATTAAGCACGTGTTAGTACACGATAATTATGAACATAATAATTATAATCACGAACATGAAATCATGAACGTAAAAATCACGAACACGTAACTACGTACTTAATTAATACTATACGATTAATATCGTTATGTACAAGTATTTGATTATAACACGAAGATTTAATTATAACACGAAAACACGAGAATACGAACACATAAATTAGAACACGGGAAAACTCCGAGTTTTTCCTTGTGGGCCCTAGTAGCCACGGCACCAAAGAGAGAAATGGGCCAAGCCCAATTGATTTTTAGTAATAAACAAAAAGGGAATAAACCTTTTCATTCACAGAGAATTTTCAAGAAACTAATAACCCTACTCTCCCTTTGCTCTCTCTTGTGGCCGGCGGCATCATCACCACCAAAGGGGTTATTGTTTGATTTTTAGCTAATCGATTCCAAGATTGTGTTCGTGTTATTCTTCTTCAATCTTTACACGCATTCGGTAATCCGTAAACACTTTTATGTTATTCTTTTTATTTAATTATTAGCACATGAACATTAATTAAATAAAAAACATGGATTAAAAACATGTCATGGGATCAAGGGGGTATAATTTAAGGGTTGTTTCGGGTTTGGTTGTTTCGGCCGACACACAAACCGAGAGCCCCAAGGATCTCGGCGAGTTTTGACCACTCCACCAACCGAGATCTATGATCTCGGTGGTGTTTGGTTCGGTCGACTGTAGGGACAAGGGACCCCGACATGCGTCGGGGTGTCCTTGTGGTTGGTTGGGTCTCGGTAGCAAGCAGCCCACCACCGGCACACAGCCGGTGGTAGATTAGGGTCAAGCAGGGGGAACGCAGCGCGCAACAGCGGGGACCACCGGCACACAGCCGGTGGGAAACCACTACTGTTGGCAGCGGCTAGCCGAGAGAAGCAAGACCACCGGCTTAAGCCAGTGGCAGCCTAAACAAAGGCAGTGGCAACCGGCCAAGCAGGTTTGCCACTGTTAAGGGGTGTTTGGTTCGGACCGATTCAAGGGGTTCCGGGTCCGGTTCACGACATGTCTAAATTAATTACATTGGTCCGGTTCATGACTAAAATGGTACAAGTATTTATTTTACAAGATATAAAATTTTACAAGTTAATTAAAATAATTTAACATGGCATATATTTAATTTAATTAAATCATGAACTTAGGTTAATTATTATTTATTTAATAATACATATTTTAACCTAAGTATTTAATTATTTAATTTAGACTATAGTGTTAATTAATTATTAAAACATGGAATATAATTAATTAGTAATCATGACTTAGGGTATATTATTATAAAATTAATACATGTTTTAACTTAAGTATTTTATACACCTTAATTTAATTAAATCATGCATATATTTAATTAAATCATATAACCTATAGTTTATTTAATTAACATGATATTATTAATAAACTATACTATGACAACATGACTTATGATATTTAATCAGTAAACTTAAGCTTATATTATTAGCTTATTATTTCAGCTTAATTATAAATATGGAAACTTACTATTATTGGAAACTTTCTATTTTTAGAAACTGGTCTATTTTAAGAAGTTAATATATTTTTGGAATCTTTATATTTTTGGAATCTTTATATTTTTGGAAACTTTCTATTTTAGGAAACCTGCTATTTTTAAAAAGTTACTTATTATTACACAACAAGTATAATAATACAAGAAATACATGTAATACTTACTCATAATATACAAAATACATGATAAACACAGCATAACGTTAAAATCTGTAAAACAAGACATGAACATATAAAACAAGTTAAGACTTGATAAAATCAGTTGCGTACTCAGGAAACAGATTACTTATACATGTACTCTATTATATGTAGCATTAGTGAGATCGAAGTAGGACTTCCTTTCGTTCGTCTTCTTCGTTCACTGGACATAAGGTACGGATTTCCCGTCCTTTCAGTATGGACATTCTTTCCTTATTAGGATTCCCCATTTGCAGCCAACTGTTTTCCCAGTATTTGTTTTATATGTTTGATACTTATGTTAGAATAAGAGCCTAAGCCATATACATGCATGACCAATGTCACCTAGTTATGGAGGTACCATAACCATAACACTGGAGGCTCCAGTGTTATGACTTCCCCATGACAAAGTGATTGCTCGTGGCGTCCCTTTTCACTTTTAGCCATTTTATTATATTATCATGTGGGGCGTATGGGTGCATCCTAGTTACATGTTTACCAGTATTATCAGAGTGAATGCGATGTGTGCCTTGCATCCTTCACTAGGAGTTGATCCCTCCTACCCAGACTATTTAATTAGAGGCAACCCCTCTAATTGCATGGCGAGGTCTCCCCTCCAAGTATTCATGCACGGTGGAACCTCATGACCTATATAGGCTATTTGGCTAATTAAACATATTTTCATAGAAACATAAGTCTTTTCAAACTATAAAACCAGTTTTATGAACATGAATCCAGATTGCTTAGAACTTAGAATATTCCGCTACTATTAGTCTTATATGCTTATGCAATTCCATGTCATACTTGTATATCCGTGCACTGAGCGTTATGCTCAGCCGTTTTCTATTCATGTTCCCAAACGGCAGGTACTCAAGGGCGCTTGTAGGCTTTAAGCGTACGTGCATATGGATTGGAAGCTATCTAGCCTTCTCTACTTTATACATTTCATCATACATTTTGCTACTTATTTCTTTGGACATTGTTTAGTCCTTTTCCTTTACAGTACTTATGTTTGTGTGTGATGAGCTTATACTTGGGGTACCGATGTTTGTTTCTGGTATTTCCTTTCATGGTCATGTAATGTTTTAAGACATTTTCCGTGTATGCTTTGATGGAACGCCATAATCACGCGTGACCTTTCATTTACCAAAATAGGGTGTTACAATTATGGTATCAGAGGCAAGGCTTCGACCTGTAGGCTCTCAAAACACAACCTGTGATTACTGGGTAGTCACTATGGTCTTCCTAGAACTGACAGTCGGTTTTCATGCATTCATTGTTTTCATGCATTCATGTTATATGTCATTGTAGCAGGTTTATGACTAAGTAATGGTTGGTACAGGACTGGCCCTATTTAGTCGCATGTGCTTTTATCGAAACTTTTAGCTTTAGGACCGACCCATTGGCGTCCCCTCACCGTGTCTTTTGTTTTGGGTGAACTGACCATAGGCGTTCACTCTCGCGCATATAGAAGTTTTCATAAACTGCATCATGCATTCATGCACTATTTTTCCTGCATAATTTTTTTTCTCATGATTTATTGGCATAAATATTTTTTTCATGTATATATTTTATGTTTGATCAGTATAATCATGTATTTTGTTTTATACTGTCAGATGGTTCTCACACGCGAGCAGGAACAACTCAATGCAGCAGTCCAAGCTGCGATGCAAGCTTTGATTCCTCATCTGAGGAACGACATCCGGGCTGAGGTGCAAGCTACCAACAATCAGCAACAACACCCAGTTCCTCCTCCTCCTCATCCAGCAACATTGGTCCCATGGCTGGAGAGATTCAACAAGCAACGTCCTCGATCCTTCAAGAGAACTAACAGCCCTAGTGAAGCTGAAAGCTGGTTGGCTCATATCGAGAAGATATTCGATGCAATGGGATGTGACCCCATCTTCAAGTCGAGGTTGGCCTGTTACAAGTTCGAAGGTGATGTACTGGGATGGTGGAAGGCAGTCAAGCAGTCTGAGGAAAGTGATAATTGGGTGGCTGGTTTGACTTGGGCTCAGTTCAGGGAGTTAGTGATGGGACAGTTCTTCCCCAAGGCTGAGCAAGACAAGTTGAAGAGGGACTACCACGGAATCAGTCAGAGAGCTGGGGAGAACAGCAACGAGTTTATGCAGCGCTCTCTTCATTTAGCTGGTTTTCTTGGCGCAGCATCAGGTACTGCCAAAGAGCAAGCATACCACTTCCGATGGACTCTTCGTGCATCGGTCGCCAATAACTTGGTGTGTGCTACCTTCAAAACGGTGGCACAAGTAGCCGATGCAACACGTAAGCTGGAGATCCTGCAAGAAAGAGAGGAGTTCGGGGAAGCAGAGAGACCCGAGAAGAGGTATTTATTCGTCATTCAGCGGTGACCATTTCAAATTCATTCAGTACTATTTAATATTTATCCTAATCTTTAAACTACATCTTTCAGGCAGAAGACTGGGGACCGGTCTCAGCCAGCTACTCAGCAACAGCCTACTCAGCCCAAGGGTAACGGTCAGACATAAGACCGTTCTGCTATGGATAGGCGTGGCGGTAATGATAATTACCGTAACAACGCTAGAAACTCCAACAGCAGCAGGTCCCTACACTTACTCATTCCTTATGTTACATGTGATAATTCATAATTCTGACACATTAGCAATCTTCTACCAGGAATCATGGTAACGGGAGGGAGCAGGACCAAAGAGCTTCACAGCCTAACCGTCCAGCTATCACTGGTATTACATCTTACATTTTCCGCATTGTCCTTTTGTACCTATACACCATGTCTCATGTATACATTTCTAGACAGGCTCCCAGCCAGCACGGGCACCGGCTGTAAGGTATACTCACCCTCTCTGCACTACATGCAATCATAGGCACCCAGGGCCATGTCGTCGCGATAGCGACGCTTGCTTCAAGTGTGGCCTTACTGGTCATCGCATGAAGGACTGCCGCAAGGGCGAGATGGTGGGCACATCTGGACATGCTGATTCCAAGCCGCCTCCTACTAGTGGACGCGTTTACACGACTTCTCTCGATCAGGCCAACAAGTCTACAGGTACCATCACTGGAATCTTGTATATGTATGGTCAATCTGCATGTGTTTTATTTGACACAGGTGCTACTCACTCGATCATTTCTACCGCTTATGCCAAGAATGTTAGGATTTCCCCTATGCCTTTAGTGAATGTATTAAACATTTCCACGCCTTTAAGAGACTCTGTACGCATAACCCATGGGTACAAGAGTCTTCCCCTAGAGTTTGACGAAATGATTCGTCCTGTTGACGCACTTCCTTTGGATGTGTGATTTTGACATGATATTACGCATGGACTGGCTATCCAAACATCACGCCACCATAGACTGCCATACATATCGGGTCATCCTTGGTGATGTAGATGCACCAGAGTACATTCACAACGGGTTCATACTCGAAAGGTCTGTACAAATAATTTCGACCTTACAAACACGTGCACTACTGTCACATGGTTGTGAGGGTTATCTTGCTACTGTTCATGATTTGGAGGCTGAATCTCCATCTATCCAGAATCAGCCGATCGTGTCAGAATTCCTAGACGTGTTTCCATAAGAACTTCCAAGCATACCACCTGCTCGTGAAGTGGAGTTTAATATTGAGCTCGTCCCAGGAGCTGAGCCAATATCCAAGGCTCCTTATCGCATGGCCCCCATAGAGCTGAAGGAGTTAAAGGAACAACTACAAGAACTGTTAGAACGCGGTTTCATTCGACCTAGTGCTTCTTCGGGCGCACTTGTTTTGTTCGTAAAGAAGAAGGACAACAGCATGCGTCTGTGCATAGATTATCGTGAGCTTAACAAGATCACCATCAGGAATAGATATCCATTGCCACGCATTGATGACTTATTTGACCAACTCCAAGGGGCCAAACATTTCTCCAAGATTGATATGAGGTCGGGCTATCATCAGTTACGGGTTAAAGAGCAGGACATCGCCAAGACTGCTTTCCGTACACGTTATGGGCACTTTTTGTTTGTAGTCATGCCTTTTGGCCTTTCCAATGCTCCAGCTGTTTTCATGGATCTGATGAACCATATCTTCCATGAGTTCCTGGACAAGTTCGTCATTGTCTTCATTGATGACATTCTTATTTTCTCAAGTCCAAGGAGGAACACGAAGACCATCTTGGTACAGTTCTACAGATACTTCGCCAGAAGCAGCTGTACGCTAATTTCTCCAAGTGTGAGTTCTGGTTAGACAAGGTGGCGTTCCTAGGCCACATTGTTTCATCAGAAGGAATCACCATGGATCCACCAAAGGTTAAGGCTATTATTAAGTGGCCAAGGCCTACATCAGCGACTGAAGTTCGTAGTTTCCTAGGCTTAGCTGGTTACTACTGTAGGTTCGTGGAGAAATTTTCCCGTTTAGCACTGCCATTGACCAAATGGATGCGGAAATGGGAGAAATTCGTCTGGACTGAAGAAAAAGAGAAGATCTTTGAAGACCTAATGCAAAAGTTAGTATCTGCACCGATTCTTACTCTCCCATCTGGTACAGGTGGATTTCAAATCTACAGTGATGCTTCAGGGAAGGGACTTGGCTGTGTTCTCATGCAACATGGGAAAGTGATTGCGTACGCTTCACGGCAGCTTAAGCCTTATGAGGGGAATTACCCTACGCATGACTTGGAACTTGCAGCAGTCGTGTTTGCCATGAAGATATGGAGGCACTACTTGTATGGAGAATAATATGATATCTTCATAGATCACAAGAGCCTGAAATACATCTTCACTCAACGTGAGCTGAATATGAGACATAGAAGATGGTTAGAGTTGTTGAAGGATTATGACATTAATCTGTAGTATCATCCCGGCAAGGCGAATGTAGTGGCAGATGCACTTAGTAGAAAGTCTGGTATGATAAACGACATTAAAATTGAGGAGGCAATTATAAGAGACTTAGAGCGACTAGACATCGAGATTATGGTACATGGAAAACACGATTACTGGGATAATCTTAGAGTAGAACCTGAGTTACTCTCAAGGATCAAGGAAGCTCAGAAGGATGATGGTGAAATTTGGGCGATCATTCAGAACCTAGAACAACAGACGAAGTTTCGGTTGGATGACGATGGTATCTTATGGCAGGGCACCTGACTTTGTGTTCCTGATGATCTTACTCTTAGGGAAGCGTTATTAGCTAAAGCTCATAGTTCCTCATTCTCCATTCATCCTGGTTCGACCAAGATGTACCACGACATCAAGCAAGACTTTTGGTGGAGTGGTATGAAACATGATGTTGCTCCTTATGTCTCCAAATGTCTTACCTGTCAGCAGGTTAAGATCGAGCATCAGCGGTATAGTGGGTTACTACAACCATTAGACATTCCATAGTGGAAGTGGGACAAGATCACCATGGATTTTGTTACCGGTCTTCCGCAGACAAAGAGGACGCATGATGCGATTTGGGTTATCATTGATCGACTTACTAAGTCAGCTCATTTCTTACCGATCCGCAAGGATGATCCTGTCAGCAAACTCGCCGATACTTACAAGAAAGAGATCATGAGACTTCATGGTGCTCCATCCAGTATCGTCTCAGACAGAGATCCTCGTTTCACTTCGCGATTTTGGAGGAGTCTGCAGAAAGCTTGGGGTATAAAACTTAAGCTTAGCACGGATTTTCATCCTCAAACAGACGGGAAATCGGAGCGAACGATTCAGACATTAGAAGACATGTTGAGGTCATGTGCATTGGAGTGGACAGGAGATTGGGACGATTACATCTGTTTGGTAGAGTTTGCATACAACAACAATTGGCACGCCAGCATTAAGTGTGCTCCATTCGAGATGTTGTATGACAGGAAGTGCCGCGCCCCAATCTGTTGGGATCAGGTTGGTGAGCGAACACTTGAAGGACTAGAGATGATAGAGTTGACCAACGAGAAGGTCGATGTAGCTAAGCAGAAATTGCAAGAAGCACGTTCACGCCAGAAGAGTTATGCCGACAAGCATCGTAGGGACTTACATTTTAACGTAGGAGATCACGTCTTTCTTAAGGTATCACCGGCACGTGGTGTTAGACGTTTCGGAATCAAATGGAAGCTCACTCCTCGATTCATTGGACCGTTTGATGTCATCGAGCGAGTCGGTGAAGTATCTTATCATTTAGCGTTACCTCCACAACTTTCTCAAGTTAACGACGTTTTCCATGTGTCCTTACTTAGAGGGTACAAGTATCATCCCCTTCACATGGTTCAGTATCTACTGGAATAGATTCGTGAAGATCTTACTTTCATAGAGGAACCCGAACAAGTTCTTGACAGACAAGAACGAGTCATGAGGAAGAAGACGATTCCATTCGTCAAAATCCTTTGGAGGGACCATACCGAGCGGGAAGCCACTTGGGAAACAGAGGAGTCTATCAGGGCTTCTTACCCTCATTTCATATTTTGAATTCGGGTATGTTCCTCTTTCAGTTTATTTTGTCTATAATTCGGGGACGAACTATTCTTTTTAGGGGGGAAGAGTTGTAAAACCCGCATGCTTTTACCATGAACAGTACACTTAGTAACGTACGTACATACTAAAAACTTTCCTTTTATAGCATGAACACGTGCCACGATTAGTAATTTCAGAAGTTATGTACGTATTATTATTACGACAAGTATTAAGTACGTGTTAGTACACGATAATTATTAGCATAATAATTATAATAACGAACATGAAATCATGAATGTAAAAATCATGAACACGTAACTACGTACTTAATTAATACTATACGATTAATATTGTTATGTACAAGTATTTGATTATAACACGAAAATTTAATTATAACACAAAAACACGAGAATACGAACACATAAATTAGAACACGGGAAAACTCTGGGTTTTCCCTTGTGGGCCCTAGTAGCCGCGACACCAAAGAGAGAAACGGGCCAAGCCCAATTGATTTTTAGTAATAAACAAAAAGGGAATAAACCTTTTCATTAACACAGAATTTTCAAGAAACTAAAATCCCTACTCTCCCTTTGCTCTCTCTTGTGGTCGGCGGCATCCTCACCACCGAAGGGGTGATTGTTTGATTTTATCCTAATCGATTCCAAGATCATTTCGTGTTATTCTTCTTCAACCTTTACACACATTCGGTAATCCGTAAACCCTTTTATGTTATTCTTTTTATTTAATTATTAGCACATGAACATTAATTAAATAAAAACTTGGATTAAAAACATGCCATGGGATCAAGGTGGTAAAAATTAAGGGTTATTTCGGGATTGGTTGTTTCGGCCAACACACAAACCGAGAGCCCCAAGGCTCTCGGCGAGTTTTGACCACTCCACCATCCGAGATCTATGATCTCGGTGGGGTTTGGTTCGGTCGACTGCAGGGACAAGGGACCCCGACATGCGTCGGGTTGTCCTTGTGGTTGGTTGGGTCTCGACAGCAAGCAGCCCACCACCGGCACACAGCCGGTGGCGGTTTAGGGTCAAGCAGAGGGAACGCAACGCGTAGCAGCGGGGACCACCGACACACAGCCGGTAGGAAACCACTGTTGTTGAAAGCGGCTAGCCGAGAGAAGCAAGAGTACCGGCTTAAGCCGGTGGCAGCCTAAACAAAGGTAGTGGCAACCGACCAAGTCGGTTTGCCACTGTTAAGGGGTGTTTGGTTCGGACCGGTTCAAGGGGTTCCGGGTCCGGTTCACGACATGTCTATATTAATTACATTGGTCCGGTTCATGACTAAAATGGTACAAGTATTTATTTTACAAGATATAAAATTTTACAAGTTAATAAAAATAATTTAACATGGCATATAATTAATTTAATTAAATCATGAACTTAGGTTAATTATTATTTTTTTACTAATACATGTTTTAACCTAAGTATTTAATTATTTAATTTAGACTATTGTGTTAATTAATTACTAAAACATGTAATATAATTAATTAATAATCATGACTTAGGTTATATTATTATAAAATTAATACATGTTTTAACCTAAGTATTTTATACACCTTAATTTAATTAAATCATGCATATATTTAATTAAATCATATAACCTATAGATTATTTAATTAACATGATATTATTAATAAATTATACTATGACTACATGACTTATGATATTTAATCAGTAAACTTAAGCTTATATTATTAGCTTATTATTTCAGCTTAATTCTAAATATGGAAACTTACTATTTTTATTTCTATTTTTAGAAACTGATCTATTTTAAGAAGTTAATCTGTTTTTGGAAACTTTCTATTTTAGGAAACCTGCTATTTTTAGAAAGTTACTTATTATTACACAACAAGTATAATAATACATGAAATACATGTAATACTTACTCAGAATATACATAATACATGATAAACACAGCATAACGTTAAAGTCTGTAAAACAAGACATGAACATATAAAACAAGCTAAGACATGATAAAATCAGTTGCGTACTCAGGAAACAGATTACTTATACATGTACTCTATTATATGTAGCATTAGTGAGATCGAAGTAGGACTTCCTTTCATTCGTCTTCTTCGTTCACTGGACATAAGATACGATTTCCCGTCCTTTCAGTATGGACATTCTTTCCTTATTAGTATTCCCCATTTGCAGCCAACTGTTTTCCCAGTAATTGTTTTATATGTTTGATACTTATGTTAGAATAAGAGCCTAAGCCATATACATGCATGACCAGTGTCACCTAGTTATGGAGGTACCATAACCATAACATTAGAGGCTCCAGTGTTATGACTTCCCTATGGCGAAATGATTGCTCGTGGCGTCCCTTTTCAGTTTTGGCCATTATATCATATTATCATGTGGGGCGTATGGGTGCATCCTAGTTACATGTTTACCAATATTATCAGAGTGAATGCGATGTGTGCCTTGCATCCTTCACTAGGAGTTGATCCCTCCTACCCAAACTATTTAACTAGAGGCAACCCCTCTAATTGCATGACGAGGTCTCCCCTCCAAGTATTTATGCACGGTGGAACTCCATGAACTATATGGGCTATTTGGCTAATTAAACAGATTTTCATAGAAACATAAGTCTTTTCGAACTATAAAACCAATTTTATGAACATGAATCCAGATTGCTTAGAACTTTGAATATTCCGCTGCTATTAGTCTTATATACTTATGCTATTTCATGTAATACTTATATATCCCTGCACCGAGCGTTATGCTCGGCCTTTTTCCTTTCATGTTCCTAAACAGCAGGTACTCAAGGGCGCTCGTAGACATTAAGCGTACGTGCATATGGATTGGAAGCTATCTAGCCTTCTCTACTTTATGCATTTATCATACATTTTGCTACTTATTTCTTTAGACATTGTTTAGTCCTTTTCCTTTACAGTACTTATGTTTGTATGTGATGAGCTTATACTTGGGGTACCGATGTTTGTTTCCGGTATTTCCTTTCATGGTCATGTAATGTTTTAAGACATTTTCCTTGTATGCATTGATGACACGCCATAATCACGCGTGACATTCCATTTACCAAAATGGGGTGTTACAACAGCGGCTGCGGCTGAGGCTGAAGCTGTGAAGAAACAAAGGTATGAACAGGTTAAGCACAACGCAATGTTTTGGGACAACAAGGACTGGATGGATGTGGTCACCATTCTCACATCGGATGTTTCTCAATTCTCTGATATCTTGGGTTCAGATGTGAACCAAGGGAATGGTGTGAAGCGTGCCATGTCTTTGGTTCAAAGGCAAAGGTAAGACTTGGCTGCTTAACTTCGAAAACTTTGCCGTAATAGGCCTCTCTCTTATGCTGAACAGAAGAAGCTTATCCAGCAATATGTGAAAAATCAATCTGGATCTTACTTCACCTATGGCTGGACTTGGAAGAGGGTCAAGAAGTTATCTGATGATGATCTTAAGGATTTGTACAACCAAATGATCAAGCCAAAGGATGTGCCCAAGCCTGCTAATGCCATCTTTCACCCACCTCCTCCTGTTGTTCAAACCCCCACTCCTAATGCTGCTCCCACTCCATCCTCTGATGTTCATGAAGAAGATACATCTGGTATCCTAACTTCTGATGCGGGTACTTCTGTTGTTCCCTCTAGTCCTTCTCCATAGGTTGATCCCACCCCTTCTTCTCATGATGAAGCTATAGGTGATTATCCATATAAACATGATATGAATAAATAATAAACGCAGCAGAAAGATCACCTATGAACGGATCCATAGAGTCATATGATTAATGAATATAAAGGGAGATAAAAGTATACCTTTGTAGCATAATTCGGTAGGATCGAACGGAGACCATCACCAACACATGATCTAACCAAGAAACTCAAGTGATCAAAGTAGATCACCTCTATGTAGAAACACACTACACGTCAATGTATACCACGTAGATGCTAGTCTTTATACCCGTAAATCTTTATCAAGCCCTTAACCATAACATGTTAAAGCTTAATAAACAAACAAAACAAATCACATCATATATGACATGGTTTCCGTCACACATAGTTTTCACAAGAGAAAAAACATCACGTGATACTTAGTATATTATTCTAGTAATCATAAGTGACAAAATTAATTGTCATTTACATTTTAATCAAAACGTATCCTGTGATTTACTCTATATCTATGCGGTTTGGAATGGGCTTTAAATAAGCTTTATGATTTATGTCACAATGTCCATATAACTAAGTCAATACTTAGTTATTTAAAAGCTCAATTGTTATCCTGAGTTACGAAGGCTATATAACATGAATACACTAGACACGATATATTAAGTGGTACCTCTGTGTATATGTGTGTGACCCCATAGGCTCACATGTGTCTAGCCATATAATTAGTTGTTATGACACGAGCATACTCCAACAGCTCCCACTTGCGCACGTCATAATGATCATGTAATTATACAAGCAATGGTTAGTGTCTAGCAACACGCCAATGCCCCTAGAAACATATGAGGATATTTTCTCAAACATCTCATTTTAAATGGTTTAGATATCAATCATCCTTTTGTTTCAGATACTCTGTTAAACTTTAGACATGGATCAAAAGTCATTCTTAAGTTTAACTATTCTGTTTCTCGATATTCATATTGAACTAGATTACCAAATCAATCAAGTATCATATTAATTACATTTGGGTGTGGCCACACATACATCTGTACAATTCATCAAGGGGCCCAGTAGTATCTAACTCCAATACATGTGGAGGAACAAATCATATTTTGACTGCACGTGTCGTTCATGTATTTCACATCGCACCGGAAAATGGTCTTTATAGCAGCCTTGTTCAGGACAACGTTGAACCATATCAAAGATTGACATTCCACACATACAAAACCTACTTTCATCTCAAGTATAAGGATGAAAGATTCAACCACTTGTGAGATTCACTATTGACGTTGATCCATGCAGTGAATACTCGTAGGTTGGGTCAATCTAATGTTCATCCAATAAACACATATGAGTTTGGCGGCATCATCAATTAATATTCATTCCAAATCAATATGACCAAAACACTCATATTTGTCTTAATTTATCAATACTCCCGTATCAACAACCGACAATGGAAGATTTAGAATAAATAAATTATTCATGGATTAAACATGCTAATACAGAACACAGTAGTACAAATGCAGACGATCATACCAAGTAAATCAATTCATTATTTAGTAAAACTATTTAACGTTCCATTATCCAAATACTTTAAAAAAACAGATATACATGAGACTCCTAGAAGGTCAAATTCCAATGTTCCTAACATGATTAACATGTTTGGTTACAAGACATTGACTTTACACAAGGACCTGTTGAGTTGTCATCTGAGTGAACTTTTGAGAATACTTATTTCAAAAACTCACAAATAGTGAAGATTTTTAACAATACGATGATTGTCATATTGTACATGTGCGCTCAAGTGCTAATACAATTATACTAGCATCAACATAGTACATTACGTAGTTTGTTTGAAGCAAGTAGAAAACCTATTTTGTAAATCTTCTTAACAACTTCCGAAACTGTAAAGTATTCTTCTTTTACTAATGAGTAGTGCAACAGTGCTTTTCGCCAAGCACGTCTAGGTAGTAGTATTATCATTTAAAAGGAAATTCCACTATGACTAGAATTGAGTATCATCTCAATCAAAGTAAGCATTAGTTTATAAACTCGACACTAATCCCCTTACCTAAAATCCGTAAACGATGAACAAGTCTATAGTAATCTAATGACTTTGACATAGATACTTTATGATAAGTTCATCTTGCATTCATGCAAGTATTAAACTGTCTAATATATAACATATCATATGTAATGAATCTATTAGGTAAACTAAGGGTTTCCATGTACATATTCAATCTTATCAATTGAGATAGAACTTTGAGACTTTCTTAGTGATGTGTCATATTTAGACTTATTAATCACGTATGCCTTTTCCTAATAAGCATATATTCCAAGGTTATCGTGTTATTTCTTATATCTCTCAATAGAAATGTATTCCAAACTAAGGATTAAAAAACTAGCTTTATTGGAATGTCATTTCCAATATGTTAACAACATATGAGATTTAAGAACAAATAATACAATATGCTCCTACTAGCTTAAAGAGTTATCTTTGTTTTAATCATGATCATCAAACTTTAAGATTCCAGCTCCTAGATGTATGCTCTAATCCACACTTGGATTTCTAGAGTTTGTACTACAATTTCCATATTTCATATCCATGAAATCAAGTATGGTAATTAATATCTTTATTAATTTAACACTCGTAAATAATATAAAGCTTTAAATCATGATCAATTGCTTGAGCATGTCTTAAACTCTATTCAAGAGAGTGTATATAAATGTGTACAAATTTGTCCATTTCTATCTTCAAATAGAATACCATTTATAACCTATCAGTCTTACTGATTGGTGAAAGATAATCAAATTCCAAAATTGATTTTCTTTTATGGACTACATCTAACCATTCATAGTTTTGAGTCGTTCATTAGATTCAAAATCTAACAACGAGTCTCGTTAGTTACGAGGTTCACTATGATCCTCTAACTTATCTTCCTCAGCATTGACATGAAACGCATATCTTTCTGGTGCTTGAGGTATCCTTGCGGATATGCGTATGGGAGTTACAACACTTTGTGGCTTTTGCATTTACATGCTCAGCCTCAATTGTGTCGTTGACTAGTGTATTCAGAAGGTTGTATTTTATTCATTACTTTCTTCAAAGATGCATAAAGGCTCCCACTTGCTTCTTGTAAGTGGAGACTTTCTCCAAGTACACAACATGTCGAGCAACAATGAATTGTTCTCGTTGGGGATGTATAAAATACACTGACAGTTCTTGATTCTAGTTAAATAACACGTCTAACATGATTTCAACAAATTCAAAACTTCAACTAAGACTTATTGGGAGTCATCCCATTTCATAACTTGATGGTTTCTTAGTTACCTTCTTGTTTTGAACGATATTGAATAAGCATGTGGCTCATTCAAAAACAATTTGTTAACCTTAATAAGATAAGACATAGAGAGTAATCAATGTTATCAAGGATCAAATAAAAACAATAGTATTTGATTTTACACATGAGACATAGTGTTGCGATTGTGAGACATTATCACAATTCCTTAAATAACCTAGTACTCTTTGGCTCACATATTTTATAATTTCGTTAAACCAAATCGCATAAACAATATTTCAAGGCAATTGCATGCTATAAAGTATGATTGTTTTAGTAGTCAAGAACTTCATGTTCATGTTTTGACAAGAAAACGTAACATGTTAGTCGCTAAATTTACTTTATAAGGTATTGAACAATTCAAGAACTTCATTGTATATGCCCTAACAGGAAAACACTACAAGTCAAGTACTTACTTTATTTTATAAGTCTTTGAACAATCCAAGGAAGTTCATGTTTATGTCTTTACTTGAAAACATAAACATATTACAAATAAAGTATTATTGAATGCCTACTTTTGGCTTCAATAGTATTATCAAGTTAATTTACATACTTCATATTTATGTCTTTACAAGAAGACATATGTTTATTAGCTAAAATGTTTAGGTAATGTGATGAAGTAGTTTTTATTATTTCTTGACATTTGTTCTCTATTAGACAACATACATCAATATCTATAAGTCCTAATAGAATATTATAAGCCATATTGTGTTGTACCTTGCACACTCTAATATTTCTCCCACTTGAGCATGGCACAACATCATATATGAATAATATTAAAATATCACAGATATAATAAGATTTAATTCATACTCAAATCAAGCTTGTATAGAAGGGTTATGTATAACTTCATCGTTTAATAAGCAATCATGCATAACTATTTTTAGATAACATTTCGGGAAGCGACATCAAAAAAGCGACTAGTTATCTTTTAAAATAATATGCAATAAGGCTTAGAAAACTATGATGTTATTTCAAGACAATCTAGAAATGAAATGGGTCACTTACAAAGTGATAAGCTCGTAGCTCCCACTGAATAAGACAACTTTACAAGTGTGTCCTATGGTTAAAAAATACATTGCTTCCCATTAGTCAAGACAACATTTTTAATGTATCTATACTAGTGAAAAAGCAAGTAGCAATTTTTATACTTTATAGTACTTTGAATGTCTACACATTAGAGCCAATGTGAGTCTCATAGACTAGTAAACATGTACATATATATTCAAAGAAAAGTATCAAGTTCTACTATATTTGTAATGAGATTTCCATCGATGCCATTAACTTGAAAGTTTTGCATGCAATTCCTCTTTCTACTTTACCTCAAAGGTGTGTAGAATCTTATGGAACTTATTTGAGTAAGGAAAATATACTAGAAAAACATGCTAGTAATTTCCTTTCTTCTCACGTTTATTGAGACTTCAAATTCTAATCAAGACTCATACAATATCTTAACACTTTAAGATGTGCAACCGTACTTAATCGTTTTGTCTTGTAACTTACAATACAATGCGATTTCTTGAGTAGGTGTGTTTTATGTTTTATTAGAATTGAGAAGATTCAAGAGTTCATATTATAGCTTTCTCATACAAGGAGAAAGGATAGGAACGAGTCTTATTCTTACAAAGAAAGAAGACTTAGTTTGTCTTCCTCTATCACAAAAGGAAACATACTTTGTTTACGGTTTGTGTTGCATAAAATCATTAATAGAAATACAAAGTTCATATTTAGTATTTTTGATAATTATCCTTTTAAAATTAACTACCCAAGTTTATAAAAAACAATTAATTTTACAAAAATGCTAAGATCCTCATTGAGGTTCTACCATCACATCAGTTGATCTGCTAGCAATGATAGATTCAATAGGTAGATGACGCTCATCAATTTCAAATCTTGTGCAATTCTTAGATCCTTATGGGACTCATGACACAAGTAAACATTTCACTAAATGCCAAACTGGCATGTTTAGCCCCATCCTTGCCTCGGTCAAGGTCTCACCGTTGTACCGATTAAGTCATCCAATTTGAGAACATGCGAGAGTAAGTTTAGGTCTCACGCATAGATAATAATCACCTTGGGTTACATTTCACATCCGTCTCACAAGATGCAAAAACTAATTGCAAGTGATCTCAAACGATTGGACGGCATGACTTAAATTTGAGACGGGTATAAAAGTTTGATTTACAAATAAAAATTGTGTACGAGGAAGCATGCATTCATCCATCATAGCACAAGTTAAAAACATTTCTTAACTTCAGTCTAATCTTGTTTTAATTTATGCGTGTCAAGTTTTCCAAGTCAAAAACTAATATACATTTGGTTTCCTCTCGTAGGGCTAGGCAGTCGAGATTTTACAGCGGGTCAGGCTGCTATAAAAGCCGCCTCGTGCAAAGTGACTAAAGATACATTTGGTTTTCTTGCACCTGAGGCGGTGGAGCTACTTACGAGAATACAACGTGTTATGAATAGTAATGTTTTGACTCCTAAATCCACAAACGTTGTATTTAATAGACTTGGTTTTGCTATACTAAAAGGGCTAGCGGCGCAGCTTGTTGCCCGTTTGCCTTCTCCTAATATGTAAATTATAATTATTAATGAATATAAAACCTAAGTGGAATTAGATTAGACAATACATAAAAGAAATAACATTCATAACACGTTATGAGTTATTATGAAAACAAGCTTTTAGTTTTAAATCATATTTAAACTTTAAACTAAATCAAAGATTTAGTTTTATAATTGGTTTGTGATTGATTTTAAGTTTTTATAAAAACATTTGCAAGTTATAGCAAGATATCAAGCAAATAAGCAACCACACAACCACAAGTATGCAAAGCCTCAAACCGATGAAAAATCTATGCTTGATCTCGTGAGCCATCACGAGGGCTAAGAAGTCAACTAAGGATAAGTCAACACAACCACAAAGTGGGCTCCCACTTTCTCCAAGACCATCAACAACAAGTAGAACCCAAAGTGAACATGAGGCCCAAAACTGCCATAAATTTTCAGTCGACTTCTAGGGCCCAAAACCCATAGAAGGAGTCCTCCCTAGCATGAGCTACAGTTGAGACTTTTGAAGGCCCATGAGTTGTGAATTATCACACCAAAATTGGGCTTCTATCTCCTTATAAAACTCCAGGAAATCGCGTTTTAGTGCAGGTCACTCAGTAGCTCTGAATTTCATAATATGTCTTTAATTCCTTAGCCATTCTCATCCAAACATCGGTTACAATTGGTTTAAGGCTAACAATATTTAACCTATCATTATACTACTGTAAAATGCCCAAACAATGGCTATAACCAACATCAAAAACTTATTAATGAAGCCGAAATAATGGAAAATCCCCAAAACTGAAATTAAAAGCAAATCAACATACAACATGTCACAATTGGTCTAGGTTTTCATCGGCTTTGCATACGAAACATAATAATACCATAAGATTATGAATATAACAAGGTGTTGGCTAAGTCCATGGACAAACATGCATGTATTTTCCATGGAAATAAAATTAAACAACAAGAAACTCTTGTTAGCCAACTAAATCGAAGAAAATAATCAACAATTAATTAAACTCCCGATTGGTACGTGTAACCATTGACCATAGGACCTTAAAACCACATTTTAGAAACCTTGTAATTATTATAATATTTACAGAAAATATGGTCATAAGGGCTGTTTAAAACCCGATTCAATAATCGTTCCAAAAAAACGCGTTTTAGGCCATTTTACACGTACCCGGTAACAAACACATTAAAGTATGCGTAACCCGTGGCTATTAGATCATTAAAAACAGATTATAAGACCTTCTAAATATCTGTAATAAGTCGAAAATAAGGCCATAGGGGCTGCTTTAAAATAGGTTTAACAAAACCATCAAAAACACTTATTTTTAGCCATTTTTACGCATACCCGATAATCATATGACATCTATGATGGCTCGTGATACCACTATAGGTGATTATCCATATAAACATGATATGAATAAATAATAAACACAGCGGAAAGAACACCTATGAACGGATCCATAGAGTCATATGATTAATGAATATAAGGGAGATAAAAGTATACCTTTGTAGCATAATTCGGTAGGATCGAACGGAGACCATCACCAACACATGATCTAACCAAGAAACTCAAGTGACCAAAGTAGATCACCTCTATGTAGAAACACACTACACGTCAATGTATACCACGTAGAGCAATGAAAGTAGTTGTGGATGTTGTAGGAACGATTGTTGAAGAGATATTATGAGGAGGTAAATCTGCAACAACCCGTGTTAAAGTAGATGAAGTTGTATCCTTTTGTTGACGATGATCGGTATCATCATTCTTATCATGAGTGACAGCGGAAGACTTTGATACATCATGTTTCTCCCCCGTGAAATATTCATCAAACATTGGTCCATATAACATTTCCAACTCTTCAATTGTTGTGTCCACTGTCATATCTGCTCCAAGAACATTTTTGAGAACCAGCTTTAAACTTGACGGTTCATTGTTGTGGGGTCATGAGTTCCAAGTTCCGTGCGGTTATGCACAGAAGTCTTTTGTCGTTGTGGATCGGGACTTAAACTGCTTTGTTCAAGTGCCATTTCTTGTAATTCATCAAATCTGATATGAATAGTCTCGACTATCAATTTTGTTCTATTGTTGTAAACTATATATCCCTTAGACTGAGTTGCATATCCCACTAGAATACATGCATCACCTTTCTCTTTCATCTTATCCAAATTTAAACCATCTCCTATTATGGAACAAGTACATCCAAAAACGTGAAGGTGTTTGAGTGAAGGTTTTTGATCATGAATTATGTGATATGGTATCTTTTCGTGTCTTGGAATAATTAAGCAACGGTTTTGTGTGTAGCATGCGGTTGACACAGCTTTGACCCAAAAGAATAGTGGAAGTTTTGAAGCGGATAATAGTGTTCGAGCAGTCTCAACTAATGTAGCCTTTCCACATTTGTAGCATTCAGTGTCATCTGAAGCTTCTGTGGTGCTGGAGAACTTGCCTCCTTTCTTAAAGAACCTTCTAGACTTGGCTAGAAGTGCTCTTTCATGAAATTCCTCTTTGAGGTCATTCAGATATTCCTCACTGGTTCTTGTGTCCTCTTCATCATCAGGACTATCTTGGTAGTCTTGGATGATAGCCTCACTAAAGAAGGCTGTAGATAAGGGTGTAGCAATGGTTAATGCTTTACTCTTGCTTGAGCCATCATAAATCATATCAACTATGTTTTCCTCATATTTTAGTTTCCCAAAAAGAGGGGATAGATTACAATCTTTAATGTGATTAGCATTTCTCAAGCTTTGGCAAAAACTGAGCCACTTCTTTGGCAATGCATTAACAAAAGCTATGTTGATTTCAAGTTTTGAAAGCTCAACACCATCATTCACTAGTTCATTCATCAATGCTTTGTATCTTGTGAATGTTTATGTGAGGGTTTCCCCTTCTTTGTGTTTGAAGGTGTTGTATTGAAGCTTTAAATCCATTATTCTAGTTTCTTTGACATCAGAGGGTCCCTCATGATAAAGAATAAGGTCCTCCCATGTAGATTTAGCTGTTTTGAAATTCACAACAGAATTCATTTGGTCATCTGGAAGTACAGACATGATGAGACTTTTGAGTCGCTGATCTAGGTTAGCCGCTTTCCTCTCATTAGCAGTCCATTATACTTCAGGTTTTTTATTATCCCCAACCATGGGAACAAATGAACCCTTTTCAATGATTACAAGGAATTGAGGTTCAGTCCCAACCATGTGGACAAGGAACCTTTTCTTCCATTTGGTGAAATTTGCTACCTCAAGGACAGGAGCAGCATTGAGTTGGCCACCCTTATACTCTAGGGTTTATGGTATAACTTGAGCCATTTTGGATCTTGATTTGAAAACTTTAAATGAGCAGTTTAATGAAAAATAAGAGTTTTGCTAATCAAACTGCTCTGATACCACTTGTTGGTCCCTTGTAATTCGTTATTACTTATCAAACTTAAGTAATAACTCCTTACCAAGATCCAAGTGAGTTGTTTTAACAATTGATAATAACTAAGAACAATTAAAACAAAAATACCAATGACTTTCAACGTATAGACTTTTATTAAAACTCAATAAAGAATCTATAACCCACTTTGTTTGCGGAATAACAAAGTGGTTGAATGACAATGTATAGTGATCTCCTCTACTTAAACTTCTAACCAAAGTTAAAGGTCTAAGCTCCAATTAAAACATTCATATGCTTCTTGGCTATATGGTTTAGTTGGTATTGAGAGAGAAGGTTTTTCCAGAGTTTCTACTCTTGTATTGGTTAACCTTTTCTCTCTCAATAAGCACTCCTTAAATAGGTAGTGTGAAATTAGGGTTTGCATTTTGCATGTTCCTAAGCATGGGTTTATCCAGTGGGTTGTTGATGCCTATGTTGGATAAACAGTACAAAGTATATAATAAACTATTCTAGAAAAGATAAAGGTTGTACCTATAGATAACTATACAAGCAATCTACTTTGACTTAAAGTTATCTTTTCCCGCCTAAAGCAAACCATCAGAATACTGAAGTGTCTTTCGTATTCTAGAGGAGATCGACATCATTCAGTTTGGTATTGTCAAACCAAACTGAACTGAAAGCTCTTCTTCAGTACTTGTTCTTCAGCAACTAGACCGCCTAGTATATGAAGCAAAGACTCCTTTGTCTTTTAAGTTTACCAGAAGAGGAAAGTTGAACATCCTTCAGCACCATAGTCTTCATTACGGACTTTGTTCCTCTGGTCATGCTTCAGCAGACTCACCTTGTTGCTGAACATGAAACGCTTAGGGGGATTTTATATTCAAATCCTAGAGTTGCTTCAAGGTCAGTAAATACTGACCCAACAGTAAGAGTTAAAGTGCTTGAGTCTATAGATCATATTTTAATCACATTTTCTCCCCTATCTCAAATATATAAATCTTTTGATATTAGAGATACCAAATTTGATTAAAATATATTGCGAAAAATAGTCTTGAAAATCTTCGGGAGAAAAATGTGTCTTACTAGCATGAATTATTTGGAACACTCCCCCTCAAAAATTGATCCAATTGAATTGTCATTTGAGGGTAGGAGTTGTTGAACACGCAAATTTTGAAATATTTTGAATGATCATTGAAAAACTCATGAAAAAATTGTGTTCAACGCTTTTTGAAAAACTCCATTTCTTTTTGACGAAGAGGTTTTTCTAAAGCATAAACTTGAGTTCATAGACTTTGAATGTCTTGACGAATCCACTCAAGTGTAAGAAGATTTTTCTTCTTTTGCTGAGCGTAAGCGCACTAAAGCGTACACTCCCCGTGAATATCAATCTGGGTCGCAATCTGAAAGTGGTTACGAGCCATTGTGTTGAGCTCAAAACGTTGAATGTTTTGTGACAAGCTCAACCCAAGATAGATTGCTCTACCCGTTGTTGGAAAAATTGTCCAAAATAGACATTTTCCTTTATTAAAATAAAAATGACATGTTTTGAAAAATATTTACAACTTTTATTCGACCTTTATGTACACACATGTGTCATTATTGAGCGACATTTCCAGGCACGTTCATATTATCGATACTGAAAGACATGTCGAGAAGAATATTTTTGGATTTTCAAAGATTTTTAATTTTGCTTTTTGCTTTTATATGTTTTATATTTTGTATTTTACTTTTTCAATGATATTTACAAGTAGATATTTGATAGATGAATAAAGCAGGCACTATTGCCAGAATATCCAGGTTTGCTGGAGTCAAACATCTCATAGCAATTTGCCTAACGAGGTACTCAAACCTATCTTTCGACAGAGCTTTCGTTAACAAGTCGTCTAATTGGTAATCTGTTCCAATAAAGTATAATTCAACGATACCTCGTTCAACTTGTTCATTTATGAAGTGATATCTGACATCAATGTGCTTCTTGCGGGAATGCTGTACAGGATTGTAGGAGATGGCTATGGCCGACTTTAAGTCACAATACATAGGTACTTTATCAAATTGGAAGCCATAATCTGTGAGTTGTGTTCTCATCCAAAGAACTTGAGCGCAACACGCAGATAAAGACACATACTCCGCTTCGGGGTTATGAAAGAGACGTGCAATCCTGCTTTTTGGAAGACCATCCCACGAGCTTATCTTATCCTAGAAATTGTGCACCACCAGAAGTAGTTTTTTGAGTATCAAGACACCCTGCGTGATCATAATCTGAATAGGCCGTTAGAAAGAAACCGGTTTCCTTCGAATACCAGAGTCCCAAATAAATGGTATTCTTAAGGTACCGAAAGATCCTTTTAAACTCTTTGAGGTGCTTTTCAGTGGGTCTGGCTTGATATCGTGCACAATAGCATGTTGCATGTGCAATATCTGGTCTGCTTGCTGTTAAGTACATGAGGGAGCCGATCATGGAACGATATCTCGTTTGATCTATGGCATTTTCCTCCAAGTCTACATATAGGATGTGGTTAATAAAGGTGTCCTAACTGGGTCACATGAGGTCATACCCTGATTTTTTATTATCTCTTGACAATACTTAGCTTGGTTTATAAAGATACCACGTGGGGATTGGTGAACATGAATTCCTAGAAATAATTTTAGTTCGCCCATCATAGACATTTCAAATTTGCTGTGCATTACTTTTTCAAACCATTTTGAAAGTTTTGGGTTTGTAGACTCGAAAATAATGTCATCAACATAAATCTGCACAAGCAAAATGTCATCCCTATTTTTATAAATGAACAATGTAAGATCAATGGATCCTTTTGAGAAACCTTTGGATACCAGAAATTTCGAGAGCTCATCGTACCACTCCCTTGGAGCTTGCTTAAGTCCATATAGTTCTTTGTGGAGACGATATACCTTATCTCGATAATGTGATTAACGAATCCTTCCAGCGCGTGACATAGACTTCTTCCTTCAAAGGACCGCTAAGAAATGCCGTCTTGATGTCCATTTGATAACAGTGAGTCCCTTATGTGCAGCATAAGCAAGGAAAATCCTGACCGCTTCCATACGAGCCACTCGTGCAAATGATTCTTCAAAATCAATTCCCTCGTTCTGGCCATACCCCTTAGCCACTAGCCTAGCTTTGTTCTTGATGATTGTGTTTTCTTATCCATCTTGTTTTTCCAGATCCAACGAAGATTTAATGGAATCACATCGTACGGTCTGTCAACAACTTCCCAGACTTTAAATCTTTCAAATTGAAGAAGTTCATCTTACATCGATTCAATCCAAGCATGATCAGCCATGGCTTCTTTGATTTTTTTCGGTTCAGTTGTACTCACGGTGAGTGCGAACATACAAACATCGCCATCGGTTTCTAGTTGTCGTCTTATACGAACGGGCTGTGAAGGGTTTCCAATTACTTTAACCAACATGTGATCTCGGGTCCAATGATGTGTTGAAGGATGTCGTTGATAGAACGTATGCATATTTGACGGATCAACATGGCGAGTAGAGGACTCTCCAGTTTCATGTACCGATGTACCAAATAGATTGTGAAAATCGTCGTCGTTAGATAATGCATTGTCTTCTTGATTTGTGTTCTCTAGAGCAATGAAAGTAGTTGTGGATGTTGTAGGAACGATTGTTGAAGAGATATTATGAGGAGGTAAATCTGCAACAACCCGTGTTAAAGTAGATGATGTTGTATCCTTTTGTTGACGATGATCGGTATCATCATTCTTATCATGAGTGACAGCGGAAGACTTTGATACATCATGTTTCTCCCCCGTGAAATATTCATCAAACATTGGTCCATATAACATTTCCAACTCTTCAATTGTCGTGTCCACTGTCATATCTGCTCCAAGAACATTTTTGAGAACCAGCTTTAAACTTGACGGTTCATTGTTGTGGTCATGAGTTCTGAGTTCCGTGCGGTTATGCACAGAAGTCTTTTGTCGTTGTGGATCGGGACTTAAACTGCTTTGTTCAAGTGCCATTTCTTGTAATTCATCAAATCTTATATGAATAGTCTCGACTATCAATTTTGTTCTCTTGTTGTAAACTATATATCCCTTAGACTGAGTTGCATATCCCCCTAGAATACATGCATCACCTTTCTCTTTCATCTTATCCAAATTTTCACCATCTCCTATTATGGAACAAGTACATCCAAAAACGTGAAGGTGTTTGAGTGAAGGTTTTTGATCATGAATTATGTGATATGGTATCTTTTTGTGTCTTGGAATAATTAAGCAACAGTTTTGTGTGTAGCATGCGGTTGACACGGCTTCGACCCAAAAGAATAGTGGAAGTTTTGAAGCGGATAATAGTGTTCGAGCAGTCTCAACTAAAGTAGGATTTTGACCCAACGGATCCATAGAGTCATATGATTAATGAATATAAGGGAGATAAAAGTATACCTTTGTAGCATAATTCGGTAGGATCGAACGGAGACCATCACCAACACATGATCTAACCAAGAAACTCAAGTGACCAAAGTAGATCACCTCTATGTAGAAACACACTACACGTCAATGTATACCACGTAGATGCTAGTCTTTATACCCGTAATTCTTTATCAAGCCCTTAACCATAACATGTTAAAGCTTAATAAACAAACAAAACAAATCACATCATATATGACATGGTTTCCGTCACACATAGTTTTCACAAGAGAAAAAACATCACGTGATACTTAGTATATTATTCTAGTAATCATAAGTGACAAAATTAATTGTCATTTACATTTTAATCAAAACGTATCCCGTGATTTACTCTATATCTATGCGGTTTGGAATGGGCTTTAAATAAGCTTTATGATTTATGTCACAATGTCCATATAACTAAGTCAATACTTAGTTATTTAAAAGCTCAATTGTTATCCTGAGTTACGAAGGCTATATAACGTGAATACACTAGACACGATATATTAAGTGGTACCTCTGTGTATATGTGTGTGACCCCATAGGCTCACATGTGTCTAGCCATATAATTAGTTGTTATAACACGAGCATACTCCAACAGAAGCTACTACCACCCCTATTGTTGATCCTACTCCTCCACCGGTGTCTGAGCCAACCTCTACACCACTTGTTGATGAAGCTGCTGCTGATCCCAAGCTTGTTGATCTGACCCTTCTGGTTGATGATCACCCTTCTACTACTGCTGCTACTAATGTCAAGGTCAAGGAGGAACCCTTTCATTCTGCCCCTACCCCTCGTCGGTCTGTTCGCAAGAACAAGGCTCGTCGGGGATAGGCTGTTCTATGGGAGAAGAGGGGTCCTGCACATCTAATTGATACCGCTTCTGACAGCGATGATGACACCCCACTAGGCCGTAACAGGATTGTGCATTGGGAAATTCAACCATCCCCTATTATTGCTGGTACATTTACTCATATGATCAAGACAAGTGATGGCTACCGCAAATATTTCTCTGGGCTGCAAAGCATATTATATTGGGTAGAACGTCGTGATCTTATGCTTCTTTATGGATTGGTTGATGTTGCTATCCACAAGTCTCCTAGTGTTGTTCCTAACTGGCCTGGTCTGGTCCTTTGGGGTGATTTAAAGGTTATGTTGGACTTGCCTCCTGGTACTCCTAGTGCTGGGGTATGGACAGAACAACCCCGTTGGGTCATTTCTAGGTGGAAGTTGTATGCTGGTGGTGGAGTGCATGTCTTGGAGTTGGAATCTGGTGCTCGTGTATTTATGCTTGTGGATCTGGAGTATCCTCTTACCATTGCTAGCATGGACGCTATGTTGAAGTGTCACCTGGTGGTGTCCAATGCTCCTTCTGGTATCGAGTCTGCTATGGCCACTACCTTGGTTGAAAATATTCAAGCCCGGCTTCTTTTAGACAAGGTTGCTGCTTCTGGTTACTGATTAGTATGTTTCTTCTATACTTTTGATTTCTTATACATTCTTTTCACCAATATGTATAATGATTGGTGACTAACACTCTCATTGTTTAATATATATATATATATATATATATATATATATATATATATATATATATATATATATATATATATATATATATATATATATATATATATATATATATATATATATATATATATATATATATACTAGCGGCAAAACCCGTCCGATGGACGGGTATAACTTCTAACTGTCGTTAACTTTTTTTTCATTGGTAAATATTTGGTTGCAATTTAATGCATTATTTGTCGAATGACTTTTGTTTGTTGTTTGAGTTTTTTTATTTATATGTAATTTATTGTTTGTAAGTATTTTATTGTGTAAATATTTGTTTGTATTTTTTTTGAAACATAGCGTTGGTTACACAAATTTTGTATTACTTGCCACTTATTCTTGGCTACCTGAGAATTTATGTACATATGGCTTGTCTTGCACCCGATCAATGGCTTGAGTACATCAACGAATGAAATACAAAGATCAATATCATTTATAATTTCATATTTTATTAAAACAATTCATAAATTTTTGTATTACTTGCCACTGATTATTGGTTTGCTGCGAACTCATAAAGGAAAGTAAGCTCATTGGTCTTGATTTTGCACGGGTATTTAGGCAAAAGAACACTTAGATGTTTTCATATATTGTCTATCATGTATAAATGTTACTTCTTAATCTTAGTATATATATTATAAAGTATTTGAGACATTTTTATTTTTAGAAAGTCTGAAATTAAGACATGTAAAATTGAATTTTATGAAAACATTTAATTTTTAATTGACCATCTATTTCTCTTTTGTAATAACCTTTTGTAACAACTTTTTATAACAACCTATTAAAAAATTATTTCTATCTTTAAAATAAACATAACTTTCTATCTAAATATCTTTTTTCATAATCTAACTTCATGATATTTTATAATATTTTATGCTCTTTAATTCAATATATATTTTGATATATTTTAATTAATTTTTTTTAGAAAAATGTTAGTGGTTAGTGGGTCGAGTCGTGCAATGACATCCAAGCGAAAGAATGTCTTCTTCGAACCCTCGCCTAGTTATGTTAGACTCCTTATCTGTTTCGCCTGAAAGACCCTTGGCAGGTCTTGAACCCAGACCTCCTGGAATCCTCCCCCAAAGAAACCACTTAGTGGAACCTTGGTGGCCAACTGAGCTAAGTCAGTTGTTATATTTTAATTAATTTTTAGTTTTTTTCATTTTTTGAAGATTTATTTTGTTTTGATTTAATTTTTCCTACAATTTTACTTTTTGAATACAAATTTAACGGGTAACAGTAGTAATATTTGTCACCTCAAAAATCACCATTAAATACTCGTTGCCGCATTATGCAGGTACATGTTATACATATGGTCCAACAATTTACAGGAGGATTTGGCGAAATTCCAAGCAAATATGGTGTTCAATGTATATAGTTAAATGGATCTAATATATAATAAACTTACTTTTATGTATGTGCGGTTTCAAATAGCTACATAATATTCATAGAGAATATATCATTCGAATCATGTTATCTTTGTTTTAGTATTCATTTTCTTATGTGAGCATATGGTAAGCGCTCATAGTGAGCTTGTGAACGATCTGACTTTGGTTTCACTCAACTTCAAGGCACATTATATCAATATTGTCGCTCCACACATGAAAGTAGAGGTGTCAAAATAGGCGGGTTAGGCGGGCGCGGGTGGGGGCGAAACAGTCTGTTTCAAACAGACGATGGGTTAAATGGATGACAGGATAAATAGGCGATGGGCCAACTGGTGCGAGGTAAACGGGCGCGGCTAAACAGGTGAAGGCTAAAACGGGAAAAAAAACATATAAAAATGTAAAAATAAAAAAACAATAATACTTTTTTAAAAGTCGAGAAAAAAAGTTTAATATAAAAGATTCGTCGAGTGACCAATTTGATGTTTGGCATACGCCCACTAAGCCCATCTAATATCTTACATGTGTCCATTTAGCTCATCCATAATAATTGAATGGGCAAAAATGCCCCTTACTTTTTATAAAAGAGTCAAAAATTGCCCATAGTTGAGAAAATGGGTAAGATTTACCATCTCCACATGAAAGCATAGCTGATAGAATAATGAATTAAATTATTGTTAAGTAAAGCATGTCAAAATTACCCATTCGTGTTTAAGTTTCAACAGCATAAACGACGCCATTTATACATGTTTTTTCAATGGTGAAGGAGATTTTGCAAACGAATTAACGACACTTATTGTTTTAAGTGTGGCAGATTGGCGAAAATTGCATATGATATCCGTTCAAAGGAGATATTAGTACACATTCCATTGCACCGTTTACTCTCGTTGGCTCTTCCCATGCAACCCATAACCAACTCTAAAAGAAAGTTTAGTTTACCTTTATTTGGTATAATTCTCATTTTTGATTCACATTTAGATTTCTTTTAGGGCCAAAGTATTTTGTAACCGACGTGAATATATGACTATCAGATAAAATGTTCAAACGGTATGTAGAAAATTGGTGACTGCGTTGTCAGTAGCAAAATCGTGAATTGCTTGCAGCTTGAGATAAATGATCTTGCAGCTTTCACCTTAAAAATGATTCTACTCTTCATAAAATGCAGAAAAGACAGATTTGAACCATGTTTGATAATGTTCTGCAATGAGAGCACCAACAACTATTGTATAAAATAGACAAAATTAGTCAGTCGCTGATATTCCCAAACACATGCTAAACTCATTCACATTTTTAATGAGCGAATATAACTTTTGGACAATAATCCGTTTACGTACATGAATCCTAAAATCCATAAAGAGCTCGATACATTCTTACATGCGTTCTTAAACGTAGAAACTCAGTTACCAATTGCATGCCAAAACCTTCTTGCAGGCCGTGCTAAAGGCAACACCTACAAATTAAAACTACACCAACAATCGGATGATCAACTTTAACTGATTGTTTCTCTCCATCATCAAAATTGGGCATTGTTCCTTCACACAAATGCTATGATTTGAACACATGAGATAAATCCATATTATTATAATGCTTTTGTAGTCATTAGATCTAAATGGCTACTAAATAAGGATGTCTCAAAACTATTATTTTCATAAAAAAATAAAGGCAATCAAACTTCCTATCCTAAATCAGAGGCTTAAGTAACGGCTGCATATTCTAAGCAGGAACCACTTTACTTATACCTACAATAACATAAACTATAAACGACTTAACATAAAACATCATATGTTTTTTACAGAGGCGTTTTTCTATCAAAAATCACCAATTCATGAGAGGCAAATTATGTCCAATGACGTTTAACTTGAACCTCAATCTATAATCAAAACTATCATTATATTTGACTTTTTCCTGTCCCTACTGGCCTCTTTATGGAAGTACTATTGTGCATCTAATTTAGTGACGGAAATACTATTAAAGACGTTTTAGATTTTGTAAGTTCTATCATCACATAATGTGTAAGGTCAGACTAAAGGCAAAGGCGTGCCAAAAAAGGTAAAACTCGTCCTTTCATGTGCGTGATATGAAGTTTAATCTCATCCCCTCTTGCTTTAATCAAAGGATACTATATAAACACACGTACTAATAAACTATATATAAGATCAGAAGAGACTTACCTGGATAATTATGGGAGGGATCGTTATGTCAAGTTGATGGGGAGAAACTGGCACCAAGTTGTTTATCCATGTTACCGCTCCAACAGGCTCGCCCTATAGTGGTTTTGTTTAATTACGTCTATAAATTTTACATTAGTGGTTCATACCTATAGTGGACATTGCTGACAAAAATGGCTGTTTAATACCTATAGTGGCATCGTACAGTGGCTCATACCTATAGCTGATAGTGGCACATAGCTGATAGTAATTCAAGTGGCACCATACAGTGTCCTTGCTGAAAAATTGGTAGTTTAATACCTATAGTGGTTTTGTTTATAACTACTTACATGATCAATTCAAGTGGAACATATAGTGGCGCTGCAGGTGGCTGTAAAAGTTGTTCCTCCAACTCAACAAACCTTCTAACTCTTCAAGTTCATCTTCCAACTCATCCTGTAATATTACAATTAAATAATTAAGAAAATCGAACTTTAAGAGAACTAAATAGTCAATATAAGATGGTCAATTTGACCTCTGAGTTGAAACCTATTTACTTTTTTTAATACTCTTGCCCACATGTGTTTTCATTTGAAATATACAATGCAAACTTTTCACCAAAAATCAATTTAACCTAAGCTACATATTAGCTCATGTTGTAGTTTACTTCAGTCAAGTTGAGAATAGACTTATCTCGTTTTCTAAATTATTTATTGTATAATTTTTTTCCTGATGAAATTGCTATATCATGAAGCATTCTTTTTAGTTGATGCGAGTAATTTAACATATATTACCTGTGTCCAGTTCTACTATAAGGTTTTAGGATAGGCTAAATTTCTAGACATTTTAGTTAACAACTGAACAACGATTAGAACTTACACAAAGATCTTTGTATTTCAGTGTACAGTTTGCTTGAATCTGTATTGTAATTACTATTCTCATGATCAATATTTATCCATGAAAGACGAATTACGAAAACCAAAACCATGTGATTGGGTTAATATATTTTACAGGGGTAATAATTCCCCTTTACCCAAAAATTACCAAAACCATGTTATAGATATCCTCGATTTAAATAATTTAGTTACTCCTCTTAAAAAACATATTTGTAGGAAGCAAAGCTAGTAACGATAAGAAAACTCCCACCGAGCATAGACCCATATTATATATAAGTAGAAATCCAATGCCAACCGCAATCATGAAAGATACATAACAACTTACCTGGTTGAGATACTTCCTGGGTGGAGTTTGTCTACAGTTACATATTAAGCATCCCGGTTATTTACAAAAGCTTTCACAGTTATAGATTAGGTATCTGATGTGCTGCTTGTTTGTATATTTGCGCCAGTTCTGAGCATGGGCTGCTATTAGCTATATTGTCATTGATATGGGAAAAGAAAAAGAAAGTTCACAGGTTGATAGTGCCGTCGATAATAATAAGAAAGAAAAATGTGTCTTTAAAACGAATAATGTAGCATAATGCGATGGTAAAACAACAAATTAGGATCTAAAAAGTAAGTAACAAAAGGAAGTATACACCTTCATGAGATGCAGAATTGGACACTTTCAGTGGCAGAAATGTTTGTGCGGTTTACAATACAGCGTCTTCTCACATCTATATCGGCATGAATGTTTTGGTGTTGGAAATTGTGTTTAAAAGATTGTTTTAGACTAAGGTGACCGGTACTGTCAGCAACTGAAAAAAAGGACCAAAACTCTTTTGTAGAAACAATAATTCATGCACAATAATAGTTTGGGAGAAGCTATTGTCACCTCTGTCAAGAGGACATACGTGTTTCTAAAGGTTTTGTTATGACACGGTCATTTACATGACGCCAAAGGTCTGAACGCCTAATCAACACCAATTGATCTTTGATTACCCGAGTGGTGGCCAACATCTGAGAAAACTTTGAATTATTTACAGATTAAAATAACTATGTGTACTACTTGATATATAAATATATTAGTTATTTTTATTTCATTATCTCATAATAACATTCAGAAATTGATACCCAGGAGTGAATCTATAAGAAGATAAAACTTCACCATCTCTATCTCACCACTACATTATCTTTTCCCTCCCGTAACAGCAAGTACACAAAACATTCATGTCGGTACAAAAAAAATTTAGTATTAACAATAAGACTCGAAACTATATTACAAAATAACAAAACATCGTTGTTTTGAACACAATTTCTGATGAGCCCTCTCTTAGGGACCAGATAAGTAGATGAAATTTGCCTAACATGGACCCTCCCATAAAATCCAAACACCCCCTACATAATAAAATTCCTTAAAAATTACTGACCTTGATTCTGTTAAGGCAGCAATGAATTCGTGATACGAGGTAACCGCCTGTACTAATCGACATGTTTTGATAAGTTTTTCCAAATTGAGCATATATCAAGAAGTAAATCAAATATTACAATGAAAAGCTAAAAATTAAAAACCCCTTTGTATTGCCACAGCTAAAAATTGACGCACCTAGTTAAAATCTCCAGACAAAGAGACTTTTGAAACTTGCGCAACATCTTCAGCAAAGGCTTTACCTTCAAACTGTGGATATTTATAAGTGTGGCCAAAGTTTTCTTCCCTCCACCTGCTATCATACCATACACATGACAACCAAGCTTCTAGTATAAATAGTCAGCATGTCCAACCAAACATTTGAAGTGTGGCTTTTAGCCAAAGCACCTGCATAAGAGAGCTAATTAAAATGTAATCTAGTTTTATTCATTAATAAAAAAGATAAGTGGCATATGAGTGAAAACCTGACATAAAGGAAAATCATCAAACTTTTTACATACGATAACCTAGTTTCAGTCGCTAATAAAAAAAGATAGTTGATATACAAAGTGAAAACCTGGCAGAGGACAGGGTTGCTCTAGGAAAGGTCGATCACATCATACCTCACTTGTGGTACCATATATGAACATCCTATGAGCAACTAATGAACTTACAATCGGATTTTTACACGAGCTTAGAAGTGAACTTGCAATAGGTTTAGACTTGAAATCAGATTTAGACACACATAGATGAGACAACCAATACATGTAGCCCACACAAACTGAGATCAAGCTTTATGCGTGAAGCCCAGCTCGAATTACTAAAAGTAGTGATTGCTTCTGCAAACATCTTGTATCATACTTTTTAGCAGCTTTTCAGTTCAATGTGAGACATGATGCAAGAGTAACAAAAAAGGTCAGCTTAAGATCAGCTTGTCGAGATATCAACAATTCAATATTATAGAACCACATATTAACAATGATAAGCAATTCCAACAAAGTAACTATTCTAATCATATAAATAGTTCTAATAAGAACCTCTCTCGTATGGTTCTCGAGTTTAGTTCCAAAGTGAGTAAACGTATTTGTAGTTTCAAAATCTCAATGAATGAAACAATACATAATATTTAAAATGCGACTTTTTTAGGTTGTATTTAATTATGAAATACATATTGGAGGATAGATGCATACCTTTATTAGAAAGCTTAGGATTTAAGAACCAACAATCATTCACCAACGGAGGTGTTTAAAATTTCCCCTTTACCCTAAAAAAAAGATTAGTTAATTTTTTAGCTTATCCTAATTGCTTGAGCTAATCTGCTTATTTTGAGTTAGAGATATTGCAAGAACTACAATAACTGAATTGAAATATAATCATTAGAGACTGCAACAAATTAATAAAAATCGAGTTAGAGATCCTGCCATGATTTGTCCATAGGAGTATTGTCATCCAAAAGGCAGCTGCAAATGCAGCCTCACATCAAAAGGCCACAAATATCAGATTATTCACCAATCCCTATCAGTAAAATAAATCATATGATTATTCCTTGTGAACATCGTAATTACAACATAAAGAGGGTCAGGATTGAATATGAGAATTTATATCCAGAAAACTGATTATATAATGATGCATTCGTATTTTAACCGTTACGAATTGATATATCCAAGAACCGAACTCACCAGGAGTTGTTATCCAACCTGATAACACATGTAAATTCCAAGTCAAATAATTACTATGCCTTTTGATCAACTGCAACTTGTAAGCACACACAACCATGCTATACCTTTCCCCAAAAATTAATCGATCTCGTAGTACCCCCTGCTAAACTAAACTCGAAGTCTCGAACACAAAGCATTATGTTACCCTTCTAAAGCATTAGCATTTTACAGAAGCTGCATTGGGTGCAAAGGGCTGCAACGGAATGTTAAGCAGAACGTAGTTATCTAAAAAACTAATCTAAGCATAAAGATGTCAAATAAAAATTCAATTAATTTACATTTGCCAATGATCTGATCGCTAAAAGATAATAATTCATGTAATTTATGTAATTCAATTAGTACAATTAAGCATAAAGATGGCCTTCAAATATTAATTCAACTTTTTTTAGTTTACTTCAATACCTTGGTATCCTTTTTTCTCTTTGTGTTGATGCAGGAAACACCAATAGATCATAAAGAGAAGAAAGGTGAGAGAAAAGTGACGATAGTTAGCAGAATTATGTAGGGATACATGATTATTAGGGTTTTGAGAAGAAAAAAATGAGGGTATGTTCTTCTTTTAGGATAATGGTGTACAATGTGATGTTAATCTGTTTTGTAAACCGTATAATAACCCTTGTGATTGGAATTAACCCCAAAAATAGATTTTAATTTTTTATAGCTGTGTTTATCAAATTGATTTGTAGATAGATTTCATGACTAACGGTATAGTCTAGTGGTTGAGGCTATTTGTACTTGTTTCACAGACTCAAGTTCGAATCATTGAAGTGACAATTTTTTTTGTTAAACTCAAAAAACGAAAATTAAAAAAATTAAAAAAAGAAAGTGATGACATGGATTAATGGGATGCTTATGTGGCATTTCTCTCCTCTTATATATAATGTAAAGATATATATATATATATATATATATATATATATATATATCTTTACTTATATATGGGACTAACTACGACTAAGATAATGATGACATGGCACGATGACATAATCTCATAAACGATGACGTGGCACTTTATTTGGGGTAAAATTCGTAGATTTTCTAAAAATATGTGTAAGGCAAGTTTCGAACTCGCGTCTATTACTTAACTTATCAACACCTCTACCATCTAAGCTATTGAACTGTTTTGTTACTCTGTCCAAACATCAGTTTTATAAACACAATCAAGTGGAGATTTAAAAACATATATAAATACAACACATAATTAAATAACTTAGCCATTCTTATCATCGATCATAAACCCTAATTAGTTGCAGTTTAATCGACCGTCCAATAATCGTCTATTCTTTTGATGAAGGACGCACAATTCCTCCAGTAAAGAAGCAGAAGAATCGAACTCCCATAGCTACAGTAACTTATTTTAATTCATCCTTGTCGATCGATTAATAACTTTAATAAGTGTCTCGCTATGAATATGACTTCAAGTTTTACGCGAAGATTCGCCACTCTTCACTGTCACTCACTTATTTTTCAGAGAAAATAGATCTTTTGAGAGCCTTGGAAGACGCGTTTTTTATATTCATGTCCAGGTAGTATTCTTAACTTACGAAATCACACATGTTTAATTCGAATCACACGGACTAATATTCTTTCGTTTTACTATTTTGTATCTTAGATATGTCAATGGATTTGATAAGTTAAATATTTTTATTGATTTTTTAATATAGTTTCTTAGGTTCAGTCAGAATTATTGAGTATATTTGCTTACCCATTGATTTTACAGAATTTAAGGATGTAAATCACAAGAAAATGCGCACAAAAAATATTAAAAACATACATTAAAACAATAGATGACTCTTACGAGGTTTGCTCGACCTTTCTTTTTATATTTTGTTCATACATTTGTATCCACAAAAAATATATGTTGATAGTTGGCTTTTCTAATCAGCCTTTAGGATAGCTATCATTATTTTTAGGGTGCGAAATATAGAAAATTTTAGTATTTTATAGGTCGATGATGTAGAAACACCAAGGTTTTTTTCAAGTAAACCTTCCTATATAAACGCAGCTGACTGTCAAGTTTCGTAATATATTATGAATAAGTTTTTTATTGTTACCCACAATTTGGCTTTTCAGCATACTGTTTAAGTACATACCCTGAGAATTCCTTTAAAAACCAATGTTTTGGGCTTTGGGCACCGATAGTTTTAAAGGGCGAGTCAATTAATATAGGTAGGTACTTAATTGTTATCGTATTAGTCGACTAATAGTTGTAGAAAACACAGTAACAAGAATGAAAAGTATACGAAAATAATTGAAAGTATAATAAGCAGTGTAGTAGCTTTTTATATTGCTAATATGTCATATTAAGTCACCCCCAAAGTAGTCAAATGTATTAAAGTTGCTTTGAAAATTGCCAATAAAATTCCTAAATTGGTTATTTATTATGTTTGGATTGTTTGTGTAATATTGCAAGTCTGCAATTTTATATCAATTAATATCTTTAAAAGTAACTATGATAAACTTGGCAGCTTGGGACAGTTGCAGCTCGCTGCAAGATGGATCATTTGTAGCAAAACATCAACCAAATAGCCTATTCCAAAAAATGTGGTTAAACAAATAAATCCCACCCCTTACGAAATATTTGGTCGCTATATGCTCTAATTTAGTAGGAAGTATAACTCTTGATTATATGATTTTTTTTTGCTTTTCCAATTGAAATCTATTAATTTTTATGCCGCCAACTTATTTTCCTCTTATGTGGGAGAGCATGATTGGAGACCAACGATGGTACGTTTCTCCAATAGATTAGGCTTCCGCCAATGACGACTATGACAGTTACCACCTGCTCAAACTTTCTTTCCTTAGGCATATTCGCTGCCTTGAGGTGGTATGGGATGATGAGGAACAGTTTGACGATGTTGCTAAACCGTTCTTTTGTAGCCCAAAACGTTTAAGCTAGAAAACAGTTTAACAAAGTCACAAAACAGACTCAAAGAACAGATACATGAATAAGAGGAACTTTTGCTTAGGACTCCATACAGATCACTACACAAATAACAACAACTCAACCGTGGTAAGATACACCTTTCTTTAAGCCACACAACATTTTCTCAACCGATAGTAAGTTTTGAGAGTTTTATAAATGAAGGTTCAACATATTCGAAAATGACTTAAGGCATAGATTTTGTAATGAGCAATCTTAAACAGACCCAATGAAGCAGTTCTAACGAGTAACCCCAAAAAACCCTTTTACAATTGTATGAGTTGTTTACTTTCCCTAGAAAAAGCTTAACTTTTGTCACTAGGATGGGTGGTGTCATGGCTGAGATCATACGGATACACCTTATGTTTTCTCATTGCCTTTTTCTTAGATTGATTGACAACAAATTGTCAACATAACCAAGGTGTGTAAATTCAGTTGATGTCATTAGTATGTCATATACATATGCAACTATGCAAGTATGCAGCAGAAAGTAAAAGGATTGTGTAATGTCAAACAATCCTTATTAAACATGTATAACTCACTTGTGTTCATGGCTTATGATTTAAATACCATTTTTATATGCAGATAGCTATTGCAACATGAACCCAATATAGCTGGGAAGCCCTGGTTACTAAGGTAAAAATTTTGACCCATATTTATGCTAATTAGAGATTTTAATATGGTTATAATTAATAGTTAGTAGCATACAATTTGGTGATGATGTTATAGGTGCGTAATGTTAAGCTATGGTGCCCAAGCCTCTTGGATGGCCACCTGGTGCGATGTGGATGTTGCCACCTGTTGGAGGGACACCTAGCGCCCAAGTCTGCTGGACGGCCACCTGGTGAGATGAACATGCCTGTTGGCTCGTCAAAAACGATTCACTATATACAGGTGGGTCGGCTGGAACAGGACGGGCTGGAACAAGGTCCGCAGAACAAGTTGATAAGTTGTGCATGACACTTCTATTTATTTTGTTAAATTATTTTTGAATTAAATTTATAAGATGTTTGGATGCTTATTTGGTTTGACCAGTTTATCTTCACATACTGCAGCCGACGAACAATCTTCATGAAAAGATATTGCCAATCGTCACTCGCAGAAGCTTCATTTGTTATCCAAGTTAAATCAGTCTCACTGTTTTGGTGCTTTTCATCTGTTACTCTTTTATTGACTTTTTGGTCAATCTTGATTATGTAATTTGTTCACTTCGTATGTGAAAAACACTCTGTTATCTTTTATTTCAGTTCTTCAGTTATGAGCTTTTTTCATTATAAGATGCATTTCCTCTATAACCTCTGCATGTGTCTTCTTCTTCAGTGTCTCAGCCTCTATTACGAGTTCCTCAATCTCTGCAGCAAAATTACTCTCTGAAACTAAGTCAAACGCCCTCACATTTTCATCGTCGATGGTTCATATTATTTGTGCGCTTTCCTCTTTACTTTATTATTTGGTAGTCTATTCGTTCATAAGGACTATGTCAAAGGGTCAATCATCTTTCTCCATCAGGATTATTTTGTTTTGTTATATTCGTAGAGTCAAAGACTTGAGCGTTTTGAACAACTTAGTAATGATAGTTTACAGTTTTAAAGAAAGTGGAGTGATAACACACTAAGATTTTACTACAATGTTCATAAGTAGGTAGTAGTAGTTAGGACTCTAATTGAAAAGAGAATGAACAATATAGGGAGAGTTTTTAATTGCAGGTACTCTTGACATGCTTCGTATGTTGCAATATTTATTTTTGTATTGTTGATGTGCTATGAACTAATGTTACTGTAATATGTTTTGAGAGACTATGTGAAAAAATATATTACTGTTAACCACTTACGATGCTATAATCTTTTGTTATTAGCCATTACTCCAGTTAGAAATAAGGAATGAACTGGTACGTTTGATACTGGCAACATACCAGACTTTGCTGCTACTGTTACCACTCCTGAAGTTACCATTCAATAACCGCATCACAAAACCTGTATGTACTTGCTATTTTCGTAGTGTATATACAATAACCGCATCACAAAACCTGTATGTACTTGCTATTTTCGTAGTGTGTATACCTATATCCTTATATATATGGAACATTGTTGATTAATCAGTAGTGTTTATTTTCCAAACATAATCGCGCACCTGACAATTACAAGCCATGCCCGCCCAAAGATTTCAACCTGAATATGTCATGGGCTAACCTTTTAGGCTCACTGATCAGCTTAGCGAAATTTCATAGGATAAGCTTTAGGAAACTTCCTAGGTAATTGTGAGTGTTCTATGGATATTTGGGAATGTCAAGATTGTCAAATAGCTTAATTTATTTAGATTCGATCTTAGCAGTGTGAATTTACACTTTAAAGGCTCCTTTTGGATCGGAGATTAGTATGTTTTTAAGTAAACCTATTTTTTAGTCCCAAAATTGTTTTAGAGATGCACTGAAAAATATCATTATATGAAACTCAATATTTACCTTTAAAACTGCTATTTTGCAGGTATATCTTCAATTAAAGCTCACATTACCCATGCTTCCCCGCTTTAAAAATACATGTATTGACACATACCCGATGTACCTAATTTACCTGTTATAAATCAATTTCTCATGTGTTTAAGATAGGTGGCCAAAGATGATATTTATAACCCTATTCAACAGGGTCGATTGGGCATATTCGGTAAAAGTAACATGTTCATAGTCATGCAGGTTGACTTTTCGGTGACCCATAATGCAGATCCATGAAAGCCAGCATCTTGATGCTCTGAAAAAACTGAGGATACTTTGAAAAGTAGGGTCAACAAGGGATCATTTGAACTCAATGAAAAGTGAGTCTTTTAGTACGTACATTATGCTCTAGAGAATATAGCTGCTCAATCTACTATTTTTTGTAATATATGTCGTCAAGTTGAAACTCTCTCACGAAGGTAATAGAAAAAGGGTGCCTGTTTTTCTTTTCGAATTGGTAGTCATCTGCCATGCCGTCTTTTTTACTGCTTAACTTAATTAATCGTGTTTTATTTGGAGTTGGTTACCAAATAAGTAAATACCATTCTAACTTAGAAAATGTAATGTCATTATGTAAAAATATCGACACCTTTTTCATGATGTTCAGTTAGGATTAGTTTCAGCTGATTTTCAACCCAGTTTAAACCGTTTCCTTTTAGCTCAGCCTGTTTGCCCAAAAAAATTAGAAAATAACCTAAATTGACCTATTTTAAATCAATGGTTGAAATTACCACTCTTATTTTAACTTAGGATTAGTTTTCACTTTCTGTCATAGTAATCTACCCGTGGCCGAGCTTCTTTATGCAGGTACTTAGCATAAGAATCTTTTAATTTATTAGGCACATCTGCTATAATATATAGCAGTGCCCACAAAATGTAAGTGATGTACTGATGTTGTATGCAATTGGGTTTACTGTCGTTAAAAAAAAGGTAACTGAATTTAAATTGTCACCTTATGTTCTTTCTCAATTGCATGATAATTTGAGTTACAGATTATTACAGTATCTCTTCTCTCCCACTAATACATGATATAATTTAATTTCTTTGATTTTTATAGGGTGATCATGTGATAATATTTTTGACTGGATTGAAAATCATTTATAATGTGGTTTGATCTCGCAATATTTTGAGTGATGTCCAAATACATGACCTAAACATATCCGATGCTTCTGTATTGTATAATGTTGATGAGCCGACAGTAAGGAGTCTTTATGGTTGCGGAGTTGCTGATCAGATCCTAAAACATATTCCAAATGTTATGTGAAAATGGATTGTAAATGATTTAATGCAATATCAATTCCATATACATTCAAAGTGTTAAGGTTAGAGTTTTCTATGCTCCGCCCGTCTGTTCTTTAATATACGCAGTCAAATTTTGTCTTGATCGGCATTACTCAGGTTATAAAAATACATACCAATATGCTTTGGTTGTCTTTGAATTCATGCCTTTGCAAAATTAAGTTTCATTTCTTTACGCATTTATTTGTGCTTTTGGCCATACTTGATGATTATTTCAATTGTGTGGAACTTCAACCTGAGGTAACTTCACACAACATAGCTCTTTTTTGTTTCGCTATCTTACTATAAAAGGTTAGAGCCATCTATGAAAGTGAGTATTTGTAACAGTCAAGGTTAGTAACATCTTTCACCCATTTTAATGGTGATTCAATTTGTCAACGGGTTGGAGGTATCTACGTGAGGCTGTTCTCGAAGGATCCAAAATTTCCGCTAAGAAATCCGAAGAGATTTTTAGAAGGGTTGCTAGAACAGTATCTTTCATCAATTGCTGTTACCCACCACAACAAGGATCTGATCCCGAGCTTCCACTGCTATTCTATGTTGCGTTGGTATCTTTGTTGCGACAACCCAGTTACATGCTTATATTTTTACTTACTTTCCCTCATCTCTAAATGGAATTGCGGTGACTACTTTCTCTAAATGAAATGGAATTGCAGTGACTACTTTCTCTAAGTGGACCTGCATGTGATAAATCTTAATGCTCAATTTTGATTTTCCAAGCATCCTTTTTATATTTCTAATTTGTGTGTATAGCTATTGCAAATAGGGAGTTGGGTGTTTGGGTCAGATAGATGATTTGCACTCAATACTACATAATGTCATTAGGGCGATTATGTGACTTCAGAATTTAAGATTCTTTTTCGTGCTTGATTCTTACAACCGTAGCTAAATGCTTGACATACCGATCATGTTTATTTCCCTACTATAAGATAATAACCTGAATAGAAAAAAAAAGTGAAACCATGCCAAGTAAATACATGTTTAAAAGACAACAGAAGAAAGATATTATGAAACTCGAAAATCAAAAGCTCTTTCAGGTTTCTACGGTAGTCGCAAGGACTTTGTCGAGCTCAATGAGGTAGTTGGCTGTCTTAGAATAGTTTCATAGACGCATAATTTACTGCAAGCTTCTTATATTCTATTCCGTGAGCTATCCGACCTCCAACTTACATATACTTTACTTTTAAGCAATTTACAATATGCTAAATTTCCGTTGGCCAAACACTCAAAGGGAAACCGATGAACTTTATAATTCATATAGGTTGCGTGGTTTTAAATTTTTTATATAATGGTTTTCTCACTATTCCATCGAGTTAAGGCGTCAAAATATCAGGGGTAAGTTTTGACTGAAATTTGACACAGCAGAAGCAGCATGTGCATGCACATCAACAAAAAGCAAACGTAAATTTTGGGCAGTGGGGTCAAGGGAGCCTGCTACAAGCCAGGCTGCGACAAAAGGGTGAAAAAAAATAACTGTAAAGACAAGTATACACCACACAACGCATATTGGAACTAATCTCTGAAAATGCATGCACGCCAAGGTTATGTAATTTATCATCAGAACCCCTTTTGCACTTCGAACTTGCTTTAGGATGTCATTCTGGTATGTATCCATGATTTTAATAATACCACTTGCAGAAGAACTTCAAATTTTGAAACATTATAAACTCAGACACATCAATTGGCGAAATCAGGAAAGATGATTGAATATGTTCCTAATAACATTGATTTTCGTTATCTAATATGTAAGGAGCTCGCAAAGTGATTATCGTCTTTTTCAAGCATTTGCGAGGCTCGAGTTTTAGTTATTACTGTATCATTTTTAAGAAATGTATGTAAATGGAATAGCGATTGACTTTTGGAGCATGGCAGCATGCAATGTATATTTTTTAGTATCAAAACAATCTTCATAATGACTGTGCCAATTTCTTTTGTTATAGAAAAAGTCCATTACAATCCTTAAGTAATACACACAAATTGTTTAGCTTTCTCTTTTGTTGAAAACAAATATTCCAAATTGCATGCATACAAGACCATTTCATATCGAGTGATACACCACTACACATGATTTCATAATTCGTAAGACTGATCAACAATATATATTCATTTGACACATCGGATGTTACTTTAGACCAATGTTTTGAAACCCAGTTTTCGAATCGAACCGGTCGAGTGACCAGGTCCGGATCAACCCGGATCGATCTGGGTCAACTCGGGTTTTAAAAAAAAAATATTTTTTATATATTTTTAATAGTTAACAAAAATAACATATAAAACCACAAAAACTTCCGTATATTGAAGATATAAATTGTTTACCAACAAATATGATATGTAAAAATCAAATTTCATCGCAAATATATAAAATTTACTTTTTTTTTAAAAAAAATCCGAAAAAATTGATACTCGGCCGGGTCTTGAGAATTGGGTCATCTCAAACCTAGCGGGTCTAGCCGAGTTTCGAAAGTATGAAATCCGGGTCAATGTGACTTATTTTTCGGTCGAAACCGAGTCAACCGGTTGACCTAAGTCTGAAAACATTGCTTTAGGCCATTCAACCTAGACTAAAAGTTTAAGGTAGATACCACATTCGATTAATATCAAATATGTTTGTAATCATGACACAAAGGGTAAATTGTAAGTTTTTTTTATAAATCATTAGAGACAAAAAAGGAACTGAGGAAGGAGGGCTTAACCACATCTTAAGATGTTTTAAAAACATGTATTGTTACGAATCCTTTATCTTGAATAAATTAAACTGACATCAAAAATCATATTTAACAAACAAACTACATAATGGAAGTGTAAAACGGAACATCTTAAACATTATATGTCCAAACTTTGTGTTGTTTGGCCATAGATGTGTTAGCAGGGGCGAATGTATTCCTTAGGTAGGGGTGACAGCGCCCCACATAGCTAGCCCAAAAAATATGAGATTTTAATGTAACTTTTTTTATAATTTTGATCTTTTTTTGAAAGTGTCCCTACATAAAAGTCGAATTGCCCCCTAATGACATATTAAAACCCAAAATTCAACTCTTTTAAACTTTATAAACTCTTGACATATAAGTAAATATACTCGATTTATCATAACTAGCATAGTTTTTTTCCTCCACATTTTATTGTGATTGTAAAAAAAAATTCCCCCCCACATCCTACTTTCCTGGTTCCGCCACTGTGTGTTAGCAACGATAATTCTAATAGTCAAGGAGCTTTATAATTATGATAGAGAAAACAGCACGGAATGACGAAAACGTTCTATCTAAGTGTTAATATCAAGACTAGATAGAGATCAAAGAACGCAAAACTTCACATCATTGTGTAAAAGATATACAACAGCAGATATGATCCAAAAAAAACCGCTTTTAAGAAACCGGTTTTTTAAAATTGTGTTTTTAAAAAACCGATCGCACAGTTCGTAACCGCTTTAATAAAATGCCTCAGTACTATTTTAAAAACAGCTTAAAACTAATATATTTGGTTAAAATCGAAACCGATCCGCTCCGATCCGGTTAAAACCGATCGAACCAGGTTAAAACCAATCGGATCCGGTTAAAAACCGTGTAAAACCTAACAAAAAACCGGTTTCAAACCGCTTCGGTATAATTTGGTTGACTTAAACCAAACCAATTTTAAAATTTGATTTACTCACCTTTACATATATTGAACAAGATGGGTTTCACAAATTATATTAATCACTTGAACCTGTCTTAGGTATGAACAAATGGATATTGTCGATAAGCAATTTGTTTGACTAAAAGAATTAAAAAATACAGTAACGGGACCAAACACGTTTGTTGGATCGATCAAGCAGTAAAAATTTTTAAAAAAATACATTTGTTTAAGTTTTATTTTAACAACAATAACTCGCACTCCAAAAAAACCCATACTTGGAAAAAACAACCTATTTTAGTAAAATGAAAGATTGCCATGAGTTTATACAAGTCCGTAGGGTGGACGAAACACTAAAAATATCAAAAAAAGAAAAATTCGTTCAAATTTTCTTTTAACAAAAACAATACACACTGAAAAAACATTTTACAAATAAACGTATTTTAAAAAATAATAATGAAACGAACCCGCCCATTGGGCGGGTTACGCAGCTAGTATATATATATGGGGCTAAGTTTGACATAGGAAAATAAAATGGCGCCATGTCATATCCCACGTGGCATTATCTCATTGGCTATTGTTATATTTCATTTATTTTGGAAACAATATCTTTTTATTCGGAGATTTATCTATTTTGGAAAAAAAAATTAAACTTCGGAAAATTCTCGGAGGATATATACTATATTATCGAATATAACTCTCGGACTAAAGTTACGTGATTGGATTGAAGTTATTCGGAGATTTATTTAGTATTTAGTAGATTTATTTAGTCATAAAATCTATATCATGAATAGACAAAATCAAATCTCTTATTATATACAATCTGTTGAAGATGATTACATACATTCGAAAAATAAATATAAACCCTAATATATCTTGAATTTTGAGTTTTGTGTTTGCGTCCTATGAGGTATTAATTTTCTTCGTTTTCTAAAATTCATTGATTCTTACTTCTTATTGTTTCTTATTCTGATATTGATGAGCAATTTGGAAGCATGCAGGCTTAGGCTTCATTCGTCTTTTGTCTCGATTGTTTCATATCAAAGGCTCAGTTTACATATGAGGCGATTATAAAGGAAGGCTCCTGGTGGACACAATGGGATTTGAGGAATACTTGGTGAGGAACTCTATAATTCGATATGTTCATTTAACATATATGTTTTTTGAGAATGTAATTCGTTGGGTCCCACCAACAGTCTTCATTCTAAACCGAGTCATCAGGTTAAATCAATCCTCTCCTTATTAATTTGATTACCCAGTAATGAGCATTTCCTTTTGCCTTCTTCTTAGCGGATACATGGAGTTTGTTTTGTGGCTATACGTCGAGGGTGCTACTGTTGATAAAACTGGTTGTCGAAAGAACTTAGGGAGGCTGGCTCATCTTTGGTTGAAGGCTGCAGGTATGGGTGATTGTGTTTGTCACCTACTAGGCTACTACCTATGGGAGAGTAACTTATGAAAACTGAATATGTAGGATGATGTAGTACCGTCCAACTTGGTTTTCGTTTTCAGCAAAGTTTCTTTTTTGATCTTTCTCTTATTAAATTTCACAATAATTTTGAGATTTGTTCTTCTTGACTTCGGGTTCAAAAGATCAGTTTCTGACTCCTGAATTAGAGTGGTGTATAGGCATGGCATCATAAAGTTTACATATCAATATCTGATTTGATGTCTGATATGGGTTGACATGAAACATTACATCTACAGTATATGTATATCCTTGATGGTATAAAGCAGCTTCATATGAGTCTTGCTAAATAATCACTGACAATTTTTTGTAAGGCTAGATTTGAAGCCCATCACTCAAGTAGCAGTAGCACTGTCGTTTTTAGTCCTGCAGCAAACTAAAAATACCTAAAAATGTATCCAGTTAAGAGGATGGATATAGGGTTTGGGTTTGAACATGTCATTATTTTATCATTACAAAAATGTATCACGTTCTATAATGTTTACCTTATAGATTAGCCATGGATATAGATGTAATGTAGTGGTGGTAATTCAGTGCCACGTTTACTTGATTTAGATGCACTTACAGACTCATAATTTCTCCCTAATCTGTGATTCTTTACAGGTAATACTCTTTTTGGTTGATCAAGTGACTAGGAGTTTATGAAATAATGCCTCGATAGGCTTTCGTCTACAGGTTAGACCAGACATATATTTTGGCTTTATATTTTAAAATATTATTATACATGATGTTTTGAAACCAACATTAGACATGCTTAAGGAGTACAAACCAAATAACATAGGACACAATGAATAGTAAATGAAGACAGTTATTTGGCTTGGCGATAGACTCCCGTAAGTGGTCGCAGACCATGATACCAAATGTTTTTTTCCAGCAACTGCAATTTTGGTATCATTACCCCACATTAATATCTAACATTTAACTTTTTTTGTTCTTGGCAAATGATATGACCTTTGCTGAATAAGGTCTGCGTTATTTCTAGAATATTATACATTAGAAATTTTCCCTCACCGTTCCTTACAATTCTAATGCATCCCTCTGTTATACGACTGTATAGTCACATGAGGCGTGCTTCAATTAACTCACTATCAGGTTCGATGACATCTTTATCGTTTATAATCATATCTATTGGTGCTCATTGTCTCTATGGTGGGATCGATTTGATTATATGAATGTGGCTCGGTATGGAATTAAACCTTTTTAGGGTTTCAATTTGATGCTGCTGCCATTCATGATGGTCATAATTCATGATCATATGATCATAGACCCTTTTAAAATATGATCATATGATCATATGCTATAGTTATATGCTACTGCCATTCATGTGGACATTATCAATATTCCATTCTTACTTGAATAATATATATGTTTTATGCTTAATCAGATTATAGTTTACAAGAGAGATTATAGCTGAAGTGGAAGCAAGTTTCGGGAGGACGTCCTTTGTGTTTTTATTCTCATAAGGATATTTTTTTGACACACTGCCTTTAATATTTGGGGTCAGGTGTTGTATTCAATACTTGCCAAATTGGGTCCTATACATGTAAATTTGGATAATCGCAAGAGGTTGCACCGCTGCACAATCTATCAATATGCTACTTGCACTGCAGGTACACACTTAAGTTCTGCTTTTACAGATCTATTTACTGCCTATAGTATCCATCATCCTAATTTGTGAGTTTAACAAATCAAGCTACTGCTATTCCTGAAGAGCACAAATGAAAAGAACTTTATTTTTTTGTTATTTTCAAAACATTATCGAGAATTAAATACCACCTGCTGGTGAATACTTTTGTTATCCTGTTTATAAAGATTTTTTCCCCCAGTTTTTCCTCGTGTGAAAAATACAGTGAAAAAGAGAAACGGAATAAAGATATGAGGTTCCTATCGGTCAAAAGAATTGGGAGTCACATATAATATGTATTTTTCTTAATAAGGCCAAATATACCACTAGATAGTTCTTTTTTCTGAATTGAAGTCAACATAAGGTTTCTATACAGAAGCTTATGTATTTCCTATAATCATAGACCCTTTTTTAGAAACTAAGTCATCTAATACATCTATCTAACGTCGCCTTGTACGTAGACCTTAACCCTCCATTTTCGAGCACCTCGACTGCATCCTTCATCAAGTCTTGCGACCCAAATACTCCCTTTTCTTCGTTTAAAGTCACCAGGTCTCCCACTGATTTCCCCGCTAGGGGCCCAACTACTGATCGTCCTGGTGTGGGCTAGCTCATTTGAGATGCATTTTAGCAGCATCAAGTACCATATTTCTTTTTGCTATCTCGTGCATGTTCTCATCTACACGAGCCTTGGTCCAGGCTCTTCAAGATACTGGTGTCAAAGAGGCCATTGCCTTCGCTGTTTGTGACGCCATTGCCTTTGTCCAAACTTTACGTAAGTAGACTTGAACTTTTCTACCAACCAAGTTAAGTTACTTATAAATATTACTTTTTTAAACAGATCTAACAACTTCAGAGGTGCTCAACGCGCGTTTTGATGCTGAAGGTTTGAAGGTATGCTCAAATATACAATTTAAGTTACTTATAAAGATCTTATTCTTCTTCTATTGAAAACTCTTATATAATATAGTGAGTTTTAACGCTGCCAAAATGCTTCTCCTGCTCAAGACAATGTGGTGTCCTGGCTCTTAAGGATGTCGTTGTCAAGGATGCTCTTTGTCAAGCTGCCAGGGACACCATTGCCTCTGTCCGTACTTCCGGTAAGAAGTTTTAAATTTTTTACCAACCAGTTGAAGCTGACTTATAAATATTATCTTTTGAATAGATCTACAACTGAAGAGGATGTTGGAGGTGTACCGGTACGCTTAAATATAAATTAAACTTTGGAACCTGAATTGCTAAAACTATCAACTCAAACTGATTTGTGGTCTTGATCTATGTAGGATAAGAACTTACGAAGTTTTCTAGACACCTTCGGCCTTGTAGCAAGTCTGCCTACAAGAGAATTAACAGTGAAAGACTTTTTATTGTCTTCGGCTAAAGAAATGGTTTAATCTGGAATCCCAGAGGTTAGTTTTCTTTGGTTAAGAAATATTGTTTTGCATCATTTATTCTGAAGTCTCATCTCAATCCTGCGCTTTTTAACGGAAGGATTTAGCTTTCCAATTATAGGCATGGGCCTTCTTTCTTGACCATTTACCGGAGAGGTAACCTTCTTGTCTTAACTGTCCCGAGCTGGGTTTTGCTGATTAAAATAGTTGTCCTAAGTGCCCCGTTTTAGTTGTCGCGGGAAGTGAAGCAAACTCGACCAAAGGACAAGTATGTTCCTCCTTCGTTTTCTGTTTCAGATTCAATCTTCACCTTTCGTGGATGAAGAAAGAGAGTGAAAGAGGAGATATTAGGGCAATAATTGAAACTAATTTACACACACCCAACTTGAGTAAACAATATCTAATACTTTCTAGGTACTTATATGTTATGGTCGAATCCATCTAACGAATCCATAATGGGGGAATCGTTGGTTGTAGGCGATGTGTGTACTGACTGTAATATAGGTGATGAGAGATTGTTTAAACCAGTAACTGAAAATTTGTTATCTTGACTTAGGGATAATATATCAGCTGCAACATGTTTATTAAAAAAGCAGATAGCCCATGTCACTAATAACTCATGGATCATAACAAACTAAAGCACAAAAAAAATAATTACATTAAAAATTTCCATTGCTAGAAAGGCTTGCACTTTTATTATCACCTGTAGGTTTCACCTCAGCACCAACTTTACAAAAAGAATTCACATAGATGATAATAAATGCAACATATGTATGGAGTATCTAATGTCAGAAACATCCTAATACTGCCTCTAACCTGCTGTACAAAATAGGTTCCCGGTATTTAACTAAAGGGAGTAGAAAGTAAATTTCTCTACCGAATGTCCAAGGATGGCTGCCTTAGAGCTGGATCAATAGCATACGACCGATTTGTTTCACGTATTACTACAATTGATCCTCGAGACTTTATGCTCTTTCAGAGAATGTGTATGGTGACGCAGCATCAAATCTGGTTTTGTATGTTGGGCCAACCGCATCTACCAAGGATCGACGGTGAGGGAGTCTCGGATGGAGCTAGGCACGAGGTCATAAACGGTAAATTGTTACTAGGAATGGGTTGATAGAGCTTGAGTAATCTCTTACTGCTGAACCTGCTCAAATGGTAATCCTGATGTTAAAGCACCAACAATTATAATACGAATTTGGTAAGAGTATACTTCCTAGAAACAGATAAGAATATGATAGTATTAGAAACTGATAAGAATATGACAATGCTTTTCTACTTCATGAGGTTTTGATTTAGCTTGCGGTTTAGAATTTCTCAGCCTCTGTAGATTCTTCTTGCCACTAAAGGATCTTTCAGTTTAATTTGTGGTGCTTTCTTGAACTTTTTAACCTGTGAATATTAATTTCACATTCTAAAAAATGGACATGTTTACTCTTACGTGCCCAGGTTCCTTAGAAGTGGGCCTGCAGAGACGACAACACCATATGATAAGTGGAACAGTGGGAGACCAAATGATCGCGGTTGCAGCAGAAGGCGTAGAACGAAACTTATGCAAGGTGTAACTAAATTTAGTATGGCTTCGAGGGTAAGTTTCTTTATGTTGATTTCATTCAGGCTAACACAATCCAACCGTCCTGACCTGTTACCCAACCACTTCACCAGACTGATGGCGAACAAGTAAATCAAAGGATACTTGATGAGTGTCTCGTCTTTCACAATCAGAGAACAGGGTTAAGGGACTATGTTCATGGTGGCTGCACCCAAACTAAAAGCTATAGAATAAGCATAGAAAACACAAAAGGTAGACATGGTTTTTGGATCCGACTTAGTCCTGCTTCTGATTCTCAGTTCCGGTTCCCTGTTGTTGATTCAAATTCCCACTTGATTTTAAGTTATCAAGTCGCGATTCTTAGCGCATGTGTCACGTTTCTGGTTTATGCTCTTATTAATCTACCGGAACATTTTATCAATGCTTAAATAATGTAATTACTGATGTAAAAGTGTTGTTCCATTGAATCGTGTCGAACTTGACTCGAATCATTTTTTTTCAAGTACATACACATCTTGAGTTAACTGGTATTTTTACAAATGTGTTAAAAGTTGGTACCTTTAGTTGATAGTGTAGGTTTACATTTTTTTACTTGTGTGGACCTCATGGCAAGTCAAGAGATAATTTCTTTAACTTGTGTGTATTTGTATATTTTAAGACACTAAGTATCATTTTGCAGCCTTACCCACCGTTACTAAGAAGCATAATCGTTTTCTACAGGTTCATTCTGCAACCATTACTTCTTACGAATGCTTGCAATGATTAGCAATGGCCAATATCACGCTTAGCTAGATCAACTGCGAAGATGTTTCTAGGTTTCATATTTTATTTATTATGTATAGTTCGCTGCATACGTAATAATTGCTCTTCTGGCTTTGTCATAAGTTAACCAATCTAATTCTTCCTTTATTATATTCTTTGTTAGGAGGATTATCGAGTTAAAGTTGTCTTATACTATATAGGAAATTATACCTTCGAGGTAACTGTGATACTCCCATCTTTCATTTATAAAATTTGTAATATAATTGTAATGGTCTATTTGATATATTCAGGATTCTTTGGCATGCTCGGAAAATCATGGATATGGCTGCTCGAGGAATTAGAGTAAAAAACTTTCTACATCTTTTGAAAATGATGAAGACATAAGAAAGGAAATGATAACATTTGATTAAGATGGCTACAAGGGTGATTACCTGAGACAGGTTAAGGTATGCATGTTTGAGGTAATGTAATACTTACTCCAATCTTATTGTCCTTAATTAGTTTCATTCTTAATCTCATAAGCTTGTGAATACTTATTTTAAGGAGAATATGTGTCTCTCCTTTTTTCTTTTCAAAAATATGTCCCTTGTATACTTAACATTGAGCTTCATCTGCTGATATGGTCAGGTAGCATAGTTTTTACACTATTGAGCATTTCGTATGTGAAACTCTTAGCCATGAAAAATAAGTAAACTACCATTTATGTTCTGTATTTTTAATCCGTTTTTATAGGTTAGTATGGAGAGTAATGGGAAAGGACGTAGAACTATGTACAACCAATATTTAATGTATGCAGTACAAAACATAAATATGAGATCGCAAAATAACTACAGAAGAGGAAGTATTTGTGGTATAATCTGAGTATTAATCAACTTAACAAAATTGATGTGTTGGAACAATGTACCGATATATTTGATATATCTGATCACATCTTTATGTTTATGATTTTGGTGTTGTGTGCTTATTCGTATTACTGTAAGATAGTTTTTGTTATATCATTCAAACTTCCAATATTAACATTTGGGTCCATGCTTTCATGCATACGAGTATTACTTTTTCTATATTAGTGCTATATTTTCATTAGAGTACATATGGACTTGATAATTGTTTTTCGAACCGTGAACAACGTTAATGGATGGAAAGTTTGGATCATAGAGTCGAATAGCTAAGGAGTATATATTTTTATGCAACTCTTAAAGGCACAAATTACTACTCATTTAAGTGTATATAATTACGTCTATATATCACTGATCGTCAAGTGACAAAATTTTAAAACAATCGTGTTCACAAGTCAAGTAATATACGCGAATTGATCCCAACTAATTTGTGCAATATCACTAAAGCTACCGTTTTCTTAAGAACCGATCCCATCTAAGTTGTGAAATATCACTAAAGGAGATTAAAATTAACGATATTAAAATTAATGGACTGTAGATGTAGAGTTTACAAAAAAAAAATAGTATAATTAAAATTAAAAAAATAATATCAAAAAACATATTAAATATTCATCAATTTAGCGTAAAATAATTAAAATTAAAATTTATAATTCTAATAAAAACACCATTTTTATTTTTGTATATTAAGACGTTAACATTGTTTCGAAACCGTTCATTTGGTAGGCCTAAAACTAACCAAAGTTAAGATAATTTTAATAACCCGTACGCTGGGTGAGCCAAGCCCAAACGTAATCAAATGTTAGTTCCTTTTTAACAAACATAGTTAAACCATACATGTTCAACTCGCAACCAATATAACAGATCGAGCAACGTTCTTTTATAATAAAAGGTTTACGAAACGAACCCGCCCGTTGGGCGGGTTACGCAACTAGTATATATATATATATATATATATATATATATATATATATATATATATATATATATATATATATATATATATATATATATATATATATATATATATATATATATATATACACTTTTATATAATATCTACTTATACTTCTAACATGTGATGGAAAATTCAAAGCTTGTGAATAATATAGTATTTGCTTATACTTTTCCATTAAGAAAATCTTTATATCTTGGACATATCACACTTGGGCTGTTATGCGATGTACTACTGGTGTTGGAATTCTTCCACACAACAAATGGTGTTCAACTCACCATGTCTTGCAGACAAGAAAGAGTTGGTTCACCAAGAGGGTACGACTCTGGTGTGATTATCAAATCCATTGATGGTTGCCAATTTACCCAAAATTGGAGGGTTTTCTCTTTCCTTAGTCCTAGACAGAAAAGTGGCTAGTCCAAGGGGGTACAGCTCTTGGTAAAGACTTTCATCAAATCCGTTGATAGCTGTAATAGCTTGCTCAAATCTATATGGTTCTCATCTCACCGATGCTTTATTGCTAAGAGTTGGCTAGTCCGGAAGGGTACGGCTTCTAGTAAAGACTTCAATCAAATCCGTTGAATGCTGTGATGATTCTCCCAAAATCATTAGGGTACTCCCACTCACCATTGATTTACGTTCTAAGATTTGGGTTGGGTTTTGGTCTTCCATGGTGATGCTTGATTCCACCACAAAGGCTGGCTAGCCCAAGAGCGAGCAACTACTTGGTAAAGGCTTATCAAATCTGCTCATGTTGCTGTGAAGATTCAACACTTATAGATGTTTTCCAAGCTTTCAAGAAGCTTCTCAGAGTTCTTCGTTGCAGCATACTTTGTGCTTTCACTACTGATGATTATTTTGCTGCTTTGGTTTTGCTGTTTCAATCCTCGCGCTGTTTTTGCAAGATCTACCAAGAAACTTGAACTCAACCAGTCAAATTACAGTTTAGTGGAGGATTGTTAGGACCTATGTAATAGGTTATTTGTAATAGATGAACTAGGAGGTATGTAGTTCCTCCTGGTCCTAGTAGTAGTAGGAGCAATACGTGCTCCTAGTCTAGTAGAAAGTAAAACAGTATTATTCTTAGTAGTTTGTTAGGATATGCATGAGATATCTTAGGAAAGGATATACATATCAGGAGTTACACGTTTTGTAGTTAAAGTAGTTTAGGGTTTCCTTGTAGTATAAAAGGAACCCATTGGCAGAAGGGTTAGACACACCTTTCACCAGTATTCATTTCATATCAATAGTAGAAATCCTTAGAGAGGATCAAGTTATTTAGTTATTCTGTTTCTTCTTGTTCCTAGTATTTGTATTCCGCACTAATACTTTGTATTTCATTAAGAGTCTCTCTGTGAATAGACTTGTGATTACAGAAGTCGTTCACCATCCTTAACAGGCTACAAGATCTACAACAAGTGGACCCAACACCTTTCATAATATGATATCTGATAAAGTGATATCTGATATCAATATGTTTTGTTCTTGAGTGAAGGACTGGATTGTTGGATATTGCAATAGCACTAGTATTATCACAAAAGATTGGTACCTTTTCATACTCTATGTCATAATCAGCCAGTTGGCTTTTCATCCAAAGAACATTGGCACAACATCCAGCAGCTGCCACCTATTCAGCTTCTACTGAAGACATGAAAACTATTTGTTGCTTTTTAGCACTCCAACACATAAGTTTGCCACCCATCAATTAACAAGCACCAGAAGTGCTTTTTCTGTCTATATTGCATCCAGTATAGTCAGAGTCTGAATACCCCTTTAGATCAAATACTAAGGATTTGGGGTACCAAAGACCTAGACTTGGTGTACCTTTTACGTATCTGAATATTCTCTTTACAGTAGTAAGGTGTGATTCCTTTGGGTCTGCTTGGTATCTTGCACAAAGGTATGTAGAGAATTGAATGTCAGGTCTGCTTGTAGTTAAATACATGAGTGACCCAATCATACCTCTATACTGAGTCTCATTGACTGATTGTCCATTGAGACCAGGTCCCAAGTTGTTAGGGGGTACCATTGGTGTTTTTACTAAAGCACAATTGATATCATACTTCTTTAGCAGATCCTTGACATATTTTTCTTGATTGATGGAGATGCCTTGGTCAGATTGTTTAATCTGAAGACCAAGGAAGTATGTGAGTTGTCCCATCATACTCATCTCAAATTACTGGTCATAAGCTTGGCAAATTGTTTGCAAGTTTCAAGCTTGTTGAACCAAAGATGATGTCATCCACATAAATTTGTACCAGAATGGTGTTAGTTTTGGATTTATAGATAAACAAGGTGCTATCTATTTTTCCTCTGACAAATTTATGTTCAATGAGAAATGTTGAGAGAGTTTCATACCATGTCCGTGGGTCTTGCTTCAGTCCATACAAAGCTTTGTAAAGCTTGTAGACATGATTTGGGTATTTACTACTCTCAAATTCAGGAGGTTGTGTAACATAAAGTTCTTCTTTTAGGTCACCATTTAGGAATGCACTTTTGACATCCATTTGGTAGATGATGAAGTTCATGAAAGTGGCATAAGCAAGGAATATTCTTATGGCTTCCATACGTGCAACTGGAGCAAAGGTCTGATTAAAATCAATACAAGGCTCTTGATTGAATCCTTGGGCCACCAGCCTAGCTTTGTTTTTGGTCACCACATTGGTTTCATCTCTTTTGAGTTTGTAAATCCATTTGGTGCCAATGGTTGATTTACCATATGGAAGAGGAACCAATTTCCAGACTTTATTTCTTTCAAATTGATTTAGTTCCTCTTGCATGGCATCCACCCATCCAGGGTGAGTGAGTGCTTCAGAAATATTTGTAGGTTCAATTTCTGAAAGAAAGTTTGCATAGAGGCATTCTTCAGGTGAAGCAGCACTCAGTTTCTTTGCCATAGATCTAGTGACTCTACCTTCTCCAGGATTTCCTATTATGTTCACCAGTTGTATATGACTATTATTAGTCCAAGATTTTTGTGGAGCTGGGGAATAAACATTGGTATCATGATTAGAGCTATAACTTGGAAGTCCATGACATAGACTTGGACTTGGATTATCTATAGTGTCTACTGAAGGATATTCAATAGACAAAGGTTCAATCAATGTAGGGCTTCCTTCTTGGTCAGAAGCAACACATCCAAGACCTAATTACCTAGAGATAGTTGGGGAATTTTGAGTAGGAGGCTCAGATTGTTCATCAGCAACATCATTTAATTGATCAAGTGTGTGAGTATGTTGATCATCTTGAGACTGACCATTTTGGTCATTTGTGTTATCTTGCTGATCATTTTAATCATTTTGATACTGATCATTTTGATCATTTGATTGACAGCCATCAGTATTTGATACTAAAGGATTCCCTTTTGTAGGACTTTTCATATCTTCAAATGGATCAATATGAGGAACTGAATTGCTTGTATGATATCTTTGAGAAGGCTCATAATGTTGAAATTGATCAGATGGATAGTTGTGAGATTCATGAATATGAAGTTCATCATCTAATAGATTTGCAAATTTGAGAGCTTCAGAACTTTCATTGAAAGTGATGTGGTAAGTTTCTTCAATACATTGTCTTCTTGTGTTGAAGACTCTGTATGCTTTAGATACTAGTGAGTATCCAAGGAAGTAACCATCATCAGATTTTTCATCAAACTTACCAAGGTGATCCTTGTGATTGTGAATGAATACTGGACACCCAAACACATGTAAGAATGAGATGTTTGGAATTCTCCCCCTGAAGACTTCATAGGGATTCTACATGTGTCTCTTCACAATGATGGATCTATTTTGAGTGTAGCAAGCAGTGGCTACAACATCAGTCCAAAATGCTTAGAGAGCTAATCCAGCAAGCATTGTTCTTGTTGCTTCAATCAAAGCTTTGTTCTTTCTTTCAGCCACACCATTTTGTTCAGGTGTGTAAGGAGATGAGAAATTTTATGATATTCCTTTGTCATCACAGAACTTGATTAGAGTATGATTTATGAATTCAGTGCCATTGTCAGTTCTAAGTTGTTTGACATGAGTGTCATTTTGATTTTCAACTCTTTTGATGAAAGACATAATGACATCTGGTGCATGGCTTTTCTTTGTTAGAAAATATACCTAGGTGTACCTAGAGTACTCATCAACAATGACAAGTGTATATTTTTCATGACAAATGGCCCTAGGTGATATTGGGCCAAATAATTCCATGTGAAGCAAGTAAAGACTTTCTTTGATTGAGAGGGTCTGCTTTGTTTTGAAACTGGACCTATGGTCCTTTCCTTTTTCACATGCTGAGCATGGTTTTTCCTTGGAATAGACAAGTGAAAGAAGACCAATAATAAGATTTTGTTTTACCAGCAGAGTTATTGTTTTGAAATTTAGATGTGATAGCCTCTTATGCCAAAGCCAATTAGTAATGTTGGAAGCTCTAGCAAAGAAACATGTCTCTTGAGTAGAGTTCATGTTCATGACATAAACATCTTTGACTCTAGGAGCAATCATCACAATTTCATGATTGGAGTTGAAGATTGTACCTTCTTTGTCATCAAACAGGACTAGATACTTTACATCACAAAGTTGACTGATGCTGATGATGTTGTGCTTTAATCCATTGACATATGATACCCTTGTGAAAACTATACCATTGCATTTCACTAAACCAAATCCTTAAGTAGTAGCTGATGAGTTATCACCAAAATAACTTTAGGACCTTGTTCCTCCTTATACTTGTGCAGATGACTTTTAGTTCCAGTCATATGCCTTGAGCAGCCACTATCTAGGTACCAAATAGGCTTCCTGAGATCACACTACACAAGTTTAGGAAATGGTCAGTTTTGTTTTAAAACCCACCTTTGATGGGTGGGTGTATTAGATCTGGAAGGTGTTCTAGATCTGAATGATCCTTTTGATGAGGATGAATAAGATTGCTTAGAAGAAGGAGAGGTTTGAACAACATTTGCTTTCTTAGCTTGAAGGGCTTCACCTATTATGAACCACTCTATATGGTTGTGATCAGATGTAGTGTGGACATTAATTCCACAAGTTTTACAACATTTGGCAATAGAGTTTGGGTTCCTAGATTTGATGCCCCTTATGAGAGAGATTACTCGATTATGTCCATGAGTGTCATGGTCATAACTTCCACAAATGTTGCAAACAGGATAGTAGCGACAGTCATCTGAGTGATGATTGCCCATACCACAATGAATTCATGGTGGGAAAGTCATTGTTCGCCTAGAATGAGATGCTTTAGTGTTGTGAGCATCAACACTAGTTTTAGCAAGCATATATTGAGTATGTTCACAAGTGCAATGGTCAGTCCTCTCACATTTAGTACAATAAATCACTTTTAGGCAAGTTTCATTGAGATGGTTGTTTAAACTACATAGATCACAAGCCCTTTTAAATTATGTCTTGTACTTATAATGTGGAGAGTTAGAAGGTTCATCTCTGAATCGAGTAGGTATTTGCTGTTGTATGAGTTGTAATTTAAGATCATTGATCTCTTGCATGACAAGAGACATTCTCTCATCTTCCTCAGATCTAGCATTCTTCAGTTTATTTGTTGAAACTGAAGAGGTAGTTCCCTTATGTGAACCTTCAGCAGGAGCTGAAGAGTTTTTTGAAGTTACAATTTTGACATGCTTGGGAGACCTACCTTTGTGTGTTGTGTGAGACTTGATGATTGACTGGATTGATTATGGACCAGGAGAGGGTTCAGCACCAGCCAACTTCTCAAGAGGGGGAAGTGGGGTACTTACTTCATTCTCTAAATCATCATCTGAGTCATCTTAAGTAACTAAATACTCAACAGGTGCTGAAGTGTCAGCATCTGCTTGCAACTCAGGAAGAAGGATACGTCCAGTGTAATGATTTGGTAAATTCTCTTCACCTGACCTTACAACATCAGGGATCGAGCTACCATCCTCATTTGAGGCTTTGACAAAGACAATATTAATTGAGTTGGTGCTAGAGGATCCTTCAGCACCAAGCATTTTCCTCTTTTGAGTAGGAATTTGTTCATTGATGCACTGATTACCCTATCAGAGTTTCTAAGCCAAGATTTAAAAATATCTTTTGCTTCTTTTAGTTCAATTCTTAAGAAGTTATTTTCATCCAGAATATCTTTGTTCAGTTTTTGAAAACTAAGTACATCAAGTTTAGCCTTTTTTAACTCTATAAGCTTACTTTCAAAATCATCAAGTTTAAGAACAAGTTTATGATACTTTTCAAGCAAGTTGTTTCTTTGTTCTTCAACAAATTTTAGATCAATACACAGGTAATCAAAGACAAATTTAATGTCATCCTTATCTTCTAATTCAAGAAGAGTTTGTACCTTTTTTATTGTGATATTGACCCATTCACCATTTCGAGCACTTTATCTGGCAACAACATTGGAGTTAGAGCCATCATCATCAGCAAGTGCCATTAGCACTTTCACATTAACCAATTCATCATCATTTAAAGATACTTCCTCCTCATCTCACTCATAAGCTTCAACAATGAGCCCTTTGTTCTTATCTTGCTTCGGAGCCTTGGAGGAAGAACCTTGAGTGCTCATGAGTGCCAGTCTAGCCTTGATTTCTCTATACTTTGCCTCAAAGTCTTTTGATGTGCGAAGTTCAGCCCTGTTTTGCTGAAATGAAGTAGAATCAATCTGTTTCTGTTGAAAATATTATTGATCAGATGGTCTTGATTGAGCTGGCGAGGAATAGGAAGGAATGGATGTTTTGGAATAACAATCCCTAGCAAAGTGACCAGCCTTTCCACATTTGTAGCATTCAGTGTCATCTGAAGCTTCTGTGGTGCTGGAGAACTTGCCTCCTTTCTTAAAGAACCTTCTAGACTTGGCTAGAAGTGCTCTTTCATGAAATTCCTCTTTGAGGTCATTCAGATATTCCTCACTGGTTCTTGTGTCCTCTTCATCATCAGGACTATCTTGGTAGTCTTGGATGACAGCCTCACTGAAGAAGGCTGTAGATAAGGGTGTAGCAATGGTTAATGCTTTACTCTTGCTTGAGCCATCATAAATCATATCAACTATGTTTTCCTCATATTTTAGTTTCCCAAAAAGAGGGGCTAGATCACAATCTTTAATGTGATTAGCATTTCTCAAGCTTTGACAAAAACTGAGCCACTTCTTTGGCAATGCATTAGCAAAAGCTATGTTGATTTCAAGTTTTGAAAGCTCAACACCATCATTCACTAGTTCATTCATCAGTGCTTTGTATCTGGTGAATGTTTGTGTGAGGGTTTCCCCTTCTTTGTGTTTGAAGGTGTTGTATTAAAGCTTTAGATCCATTATTCTAGTTTCTTTGACATCAGAGGGTCCCTCGTGATAAAGAATAAGGTCCCCCCATGTAGATTTAGCTGTTTTGAAATTCACAACAGAATTCATTTGGTCATCTGGAAGTACAGACATGATGAGACTTTTGAGTCGCTGATCTAGGTTAGCCGCTTTCCTCTCATTAGCAGTCCATTATACTTCAGGTTTTTTATTATCCCCAACCATGGGAACAAATGAACCCTTTTCAATGATTACAAGGAATTGAGGTTAAGTCCCAACCATGTGGACAAGGAACCTTTTCTTCCATTTGGTGAAATTTGCTACCTCAAGGACAGGAGCAGCATTGAGTTGGCCACCCTTATACTCTAGGGTTTATGGTATTACTTGAGCCATTTTGGATCTTGATTTGAAAACTTTAAATGAGCAGTTTAATGAAAAATAAGAGTTTTGCTAATCAAACTGCTCTGATACCACTTGTTGGTCCCTTGTAATTCGTTATTACTTATCAAACTTAAGTAATAACTCCTTACCAAGATCCAGGTGAGTTGTTTTAACAATTGATAATAACTAAGAACAATTAAAACAAAAATACCAATGACTTTCAACGTATAGACTTTTATTAAAACTCAATAAAGAATCTATAACCCACTTTGTTTGCGGAATAACAAAGTGGTTGAATGACAATGTATAGTGATCTCCTCTACTTAAACTTCTAACCAAAGTTAAAGGTCTAAGCTCCAATCAAAACGTTCATATGCTTCTTGGCTATATGGTTTAGTTGGTATTGAGAGAGAAGGTTTTTCCAGAGTTTCTACTCTTGTATTGGTTAACCTTTTCTCTCTCAATAAGCACTCCTTAAATAGGTAGTGTGAAATTAGGGTTTGCATTTTGCATGTTCCTAAGCATGGGTTTATCCAGTGGGTTGTTGATGCCAATGCTGGATAAACAATACTAAGTATATAATAAACTATTCTAGAAAAGATAAAGGTTGTACCTATAGATAACTATACAAGCAACCTACTTTGACTTAAAGTTATCTTTTCCCGCCTAAAGCAAACCATCAGAATACTGAAGTGTCTTTAGTATTCTAGAGGAGATCGACATCATTCAGTTTGGTATTGTCAAACCAAACTGAACTGAAAGCTCTTCTTAAGTACTTGTTCTTCAGCAACTAGACCACCTAGTATATGAAGCAAAGACTCCTTTGTCTTTTAAGTTTACCAGAAGAGGAAAGTTGAACATCCTTCAGCACCATAGTCTTCAGTACGAACTTTGTTCCTCTGGTCATGCTTCAGCAGACTCACCTTGTTGCTGAACATGAAACGCTTAGGGGGATTTTATATTCAAATCCTAGAGTTGCTTCAAGGTCAGTAAATATTGACCCAACAGTAAGAGTTAAAGTGCTTGAGTCTATAGATCACATTGTAATCACATTTTCTCCCCTATCTCAAATATATAAATCTGTTGATATTAGAGATACCAAATTTGATTAAAATATATTGCGAAAAATAGTCTTGAAAATCTTCGGGAGAAAAATATGTCTTACTAGCATGAATTATTTGGAACACTCCCCCTCAAAAATTGATCCAATTGAATTGTCATTTGAGGGTAGGAGTTGTTGAACACGCAAATTTTGAAATATTTTGAATGATCATTGAAAAACTCTTGAAAAAATTGTGTTCAACGCTTTTTGAAAAACTCCATTTCTTTTTGACGAACAGGTTTTTCTAAAGCATAAACTTGAGTTCATAGACTTTGAATGTCTTGACGAATCCACTCAAGTGTAAGAAGATTTTTCTTCTTTTGCTGAGGGTAAGCGCACTAAAGCGTACACTCCCCGTGAATATCAATCTGGGTCGCAATCTGAAAGTGGTTACGAGCCATTGTGTTGAGCTCAAAACGTTGAATGTTTTGTGACAAGCTCAACCCAAGATAGATTGCTCTACCCGTTGTTGGAAAAATTGTCCAAAATAGACATTTTCCTTTATTAAAAATAAAAATGACATGTTTTGAAAAATATTTACAACTTTTATTCGACCTTTATGTACACACCTGTGTCATTATTGAGCGACATTTCCAGGCACGTTCATATTATCGATACTGAAAGACATGTCGAGAAGAATATTTTTGGATTTTCAAAGATTTTTAATTTTGCTTTTTGCTTTTATATGTTTTATATTTTGTATTTTGCTTTTTCAATGATATTTACAAGTAGATATTTGATAGATGAATAAAGCAGGCACCTTTGCCAGAATATCCAGGTTTGCTGGAGTCAAACATCTCATAGCAATTTGCCTAACGAGGTACTCAAACCTATCTTTCAACAGAGCTTTCGTTAACAAGTCGGCTAATTGGTAATCTGTTCTAATAAAGTATAATTCAACGATACCTCGTTCAACTTGTTCATTTATGAAGTGATATCTGACATCAATGTGCTTCTTGCGGGAATGCTGTACCGGATTGCAGGAGATGGCTATGGCCGACTTTAAGTCACAATACATAGGTACTTTATCAAACTGGAAGCAATAATCTGTGAGTTGTGTTCTCATCCAAAGAACTTGAGCACAACACGCAGATAGAGACACATACTCCGCTTCGGGGTTATGAAAGAGACGTGCAATCCTGCTTTTTGGAAAACCATCCCACGAGCTTATCTTATCCTAGAAATTGTGCACCACCAGAAGTAGTTTTTTGAGTATCAAGACACCCTGCGTGATCATAATCTGAATAGGCCGTTAGAAAGAAACCGGTTTCCTTCGAATACCAAAGTCCCAAATAAATGGTATTCTTAAGGTACCGAAAGATCCTTTTAAACTCCTTGAGGTGCTTTTCAGTGGGTCTGGCTTGATATCATGCACAATAGCATGTTGCATGTGCAATATCTAGTCTGCTTGCTGTTAAGTACATGAGGGAGCCGATCATGGAACGATATCTCGTTTGATATATGGCATTTCCCTCCAAGTCATCATATAGGATATGGTTAATAAAGGTGTCCTAACTGGGTCACATGAGGTCATACCCTGATTTTTTATTATCTCTTGACAATACTTAGCTTGGTTTATAAAGATACCACGTGGGGATTGGTGAACATGAATTCCTAGAAATAATTTTAGTTCGCCCATCATAGACATTTCAAATTTGCTGTGCATTACTTTTTCAAACCATTTTGAAAGTTTTGGGTTTGTAGACTCGAAAATAATGTCATCAACATAAATCTGCACAAGCAAAATGTCATCCCTATTTTTATAAATGAACAATGTAAGATCAATGGATCCTTTTGAGAAACCTTTGGATACCAGAAATTTCGAGAGCTCATCGTACCACTCCCTTGGAGCTTGCTTAAGTCCATATAGTTCTTTGTGGAGAGGATACACCTTATCTCGATAATGTGATTAACGAATCCTTCCGGCGCGTGACATAGACTTCTTCCTTCAAAGGACCGCTAAGAAATGCCGTCTTGATGTCCATTTGATAACAGTGAGTCCCTTATGTGCAGCATAAGCAAGGAAAATCCTGACCGCTTCCATACGAGCCACTCGTGCAAATGATTCTTCAAAATCAATTCCCTCGTTCTGGCCATACCCCTTAGCCACTAGCCTAGCTTTGTTCTTGATGATTGTGTTTTCTTATCCATCTTGTTTTTCCAGATCCAACGAAGATTTAATGGAATCACATCGTACGGTCTGTCAACAACTTCCCAGACTTTAAATCTTTCAAATTGAAGAAGTTCATCTTACATCGATTCAATCCAAGCATGATCAGCCATGGCTTCTTTGATTTTTTTCAGTTCAGTTGTACTCACGGCGAGTGCGAACATACAAACATCGCCATCGGTTTCTAGTTATCGTCTTATACGAACGGGCTGTGAAGGGTTTCCAATTACTTGAACCAACATGTGATCTCGGGTCCAATGATGTGTTGAAGGATGTCGTTGATAGAACGTATGCATATTTGACGGATCAACATGGCGAGTAGAGGACTCTCCAGTTTCATGTACCGATGTACCAAATAGATTGTGAAAATCGTCGTCGTCAGATAATGCATTGTCTGCTTGATTTGTGTTCTCTAGAGCAAAGAAAGTAGTTGTGGATGTTGTAGGAACGATTGTTGAAGAGATATTATGAGGAGGTAAATCTGCAACAACCCGTGTTAAAGTAGATGAAGTTGTATCCTTTTGTTGACGATGATCGATATCATCATTCTTATCATGAGTGACATCGGAAGACTTTGATACATCATGTTTCTCCCCCGTGAAATATTCATCAAACATTGGTCCATATAACATTTCTAACTCTTCAATTGTCGTGTCCACTGTCATATCTGCTCCAAGAACATTTTTGAGAACCAACTTTAAACTTGACGGTTCATTGTTGTGGTCATGAGTTCCGAGTTCCGTGCGGTTATGCACAGAAGTCTTTTGTCGTTGTGGATCGGGACTTAAACTGCTTTGTTCAAGTGCCATTTCTTGTAATTCATCAAATCTGATATGAATAGTCTCGACTATCAATTTTGTTCTCTTGTTGTAAACTATATATCCCTTAGACTGAGTTGCATATCCCACTAGAATACATGCATCACCTTTCTCTTTCATCTTATCCAAATTTTCACCATCTCCTATTATGGAACAAGTACATCCAAAAACGTGAAGGTGTTTGAGTGAAGGTTTTTGATCATGAATTATGTGATATGGTATCTTTTCGTGTCTTGGAATAATTAAGCAACGGTTTTGTGTGTAGCATGCGGTTGACACGGCTTCGGCCCAAAAGAATAGTGGAAGTTTTGAAGCGGATAATAGTGTTCGAGCAGTCTCAACTAAAGTAGGATTTCGTCTTTCAACAACGCTGTTTGGTTAAGGTGTTTGAGCAATAGATGTTTCATGTTAAATCCCTTCGGCTTAAAAATAGTTCTTCAGAGTTGAATTCAACAATTTTGTGCCTCTGTGAGTACGTACCACTTTTACTTGAGCTTGAAGACCACGTTGTATCAATTTAACAAAGTTGATGAGAAATTCGGGTGTTTCATCCTTGGATCTTAAGAAGAAAGTCCACGTGTACCTTGAGTAGTCATCGACAATAACCAGAATGTATTTCTTCCCATTGATAGTTTGAACACGCATAGGACCGCACAAATCCATATGAAAAAGATCTAACCGTCCTTTAGAGATTGGTGTAGTCTTTGTTTTGAAACTACTTCCTTTAGCTTTACAAAGCTCACAAGAAGAACAAAGATGATCTTTGATGAATTTCAAGCTTGGAAGGCCTCTCACAATATCTTACATGGAAAGCAAGTTGATGGTATCAAAATTGAGATGAGATAGACGTTGATGCCATAACCATGCCTGGGTCGTTGAAGCATTAGCGATGAAGCAAATTGGAGTTGAGGAAGTTGTGTCTTGAATTGAAATTGTGTAGAGATCTGTTCCCCTTGAACCGGTGAGTAAATCATTCCCATCATAATCACGAACAAAACATGTCTTCTTTCTAAATGCAACCTCCAAATCCGCATCACAGAATTGACCAACCGAGAAAAGATTATGATTTAGCCCTTCGACATAGTATACCTTTTTTATCGTGATATCCCCCTGAACCAAATCTACATATCCTAGGATCGGTGCAAATTGATCATTTCCGAATTGGACCGTACCCAGGAATTTCTCCACCTAGTTAATTAGAAGCTTGAGATTACTCGTCATGTGCTTGGTGTGAAATGAATAGAGACTTCGTCTAACTTTTGCTGTTGTTTCACCAAAGTGACAAACCGTGTCCACTCTGATTGAAGTTGCTGTAGAAATTGGACATTGACTTGCATGGTGGAGACTTGCAAGTTGTTTCGTTTCATGTCGTTCATCATGTTGTAGAATCGGAGTAATATGAATCAACTGATTCGCCATCCTTGGAAGTGAACTTGCCAAAGTTCTAAAACATGTTTGTTTTCACATCCTGTTTGTTGAGTGATTCACCTTGTTGCAATCTTTCAATAGTCGTCCACATTTCTTTAGCAGTAGGGCATGCATCAACAGTAGAGTAAATGTCGTCTCCAATGCTACGGAGAATTAAGTAAATTGCTTCCTTCGCTGCATCAAACCAAGCACGATTCTCTGGTGTAAGGTCGGATCTCTTTTCATCACGTTCATATGCGGGTACTTCGTTATTTGTGTCTGTGGCTGGTACAGTAGGGCCTTGTACCTTTGAAAATTTATAGGGTCCATGAAAATGCATTGCCTTAAAGCATCACTGTTAGATTATGTGTCAAGATAACGGGATTGCCATTGATCATATCGACCAGTCACAAGCGTTGGTGGTCTTTCTTTGTTACCCGCCACCATGATGTTGTTGTTCGTCACACGATACTCTGCAGTAGAATCCATTTCGATAATCTCTGAAATGTAGAAGTGAATAGGATCTTAAGTAGATGTGTTGTGATTATTGTTGTCGAGAAAAGATGTTAAAATCCCCTAAAAATGTGTTCCTGAGAAACCAAAAGTTCTAAGGCCAAAAACACACGATGGTAAAAAAATTCAAAAACACGTTTTTGAAAATTTCAAAATTTTCGGAATAAATGTCCAAGCAATTTCCGGAATAAAAACTTCACTGATTCTCGTAATAATGAAACTTAGTATTCTCGGAATAATGAAACTTAGTTTTCTCGGAATAATGAAACTGAGTATTCTCGGAATAATGAAACTTAGTATTCTTGGAATAATGAAACTTGTTATTTTTGGAATCTTTGTGATTTTCGGAATAAATGATGGATTTTCAGAATATATGTTTTGTATTTTTAGAAAACTGAGATTTTCGGAATAAAGGATGGATTTTCGGATTATATATGTGTTTTGGATTTTCGGAAAATTTCACTTTTTTCGGAATACTACACTGTTTTGTGAGATTTTCGGAATAGAGTTTGAGAAGGGTTTTCGGAATCTGTGGTTAAAGATTTTCGAAATTTGGTCTTTTGTATTTTTAGAATAAAGTGATTCAGTAAGGATTTTCGGAAAAACTTATAAGTATTTTCGGATTTTGAAAACCCTCTAACTGTTTTGGAATATGCACAGAATTCCGAAAATAATATGCTCCTTTGCCGACGTTCTCTGTTCTACGAAGAACTCCACCAAAATAAATCCAAACGCCCCAAAATCTTGCGTTTTTAACCACAATAACTAACCCAAATCCCTACCACAACCATGTAAGAGATTTATATGAAGATTTAGAACCCGAAAAACACAAAAAAAAAAATTAATCCGAGATGATAGATGGATTAAATCATTCGAACCAAATAATATAACAACTACTAATCACTAATCTACCCTGTGGCGATTGATACCAATTGTTGTCCCATTATATATGATGATTAAACAAGAAATAAAGATGAAAAGATATGAATCCTAGAGAGAGAAAGTAGAGAGAGGTTGGAGAAACATGGGGAATATTAGATTAACAGAGAGAGAGAGAGTGAAACTTAGAAATGTGACCAACCAACACCCTCCTAACAAGCTAGGAGGGTGATATAAATACCCTTACACCATAAATGGAGTGTGGGCTTAAAGTGTTGGGTCGGGCTTGTCTTTTGGGCTTTAAGTAGCTTAAATACAAGACCGTGAACCACGACTTTTCTACTACGTATTACAACGTTGTAATAAATGTTACAATGAAAACCTATGAATGAACATTCTTGTTTGACTCAATATTTTGAGGCTAACAATTTCGATTGAGAAGGTACCCTCGTTAGAAAACTTAGCCGACATCTTCACTAAGCCACTTAAGAGGGAACCTTTTAATTACTTGCGTTTAGGTCTAGGTTTAATGGAACATATACCTTGATTATGTTTGCTTAATTGAGTCTTTTCTCTTTTGAGTCTTTATTTCTTTTTTATTCTTTGAGTTGATTTATATTCTAGTGTTTTTGAGAACTTCTCTTTCTTGATTTCAAAACCTCTCAAAGTCTTTTCTCGTTAGTCAAGAAATGTTTGTACATTGTTAATTCAATCTAAAAACGTTTTTTATAAGTTCTTGCTATTGCTTTCGAACATACATAATTAATATGTATGGGTCACATAATTATAGCGAGAACAACATTGAACTATGGAGGATTCATGAATTATCAAAAATGTCATGACTATGTGTCTAGATAATCACACCTCCAACATCGATTTTACTTTAAAACAAAATTATTTTGGTTAAAATCGTGTTTGTTGTGTTCTTGTGTGTTTCTTAGTATTTAACTGATCTTTAGCATAACTTTATGATAAGTTAGACTAGAACATTAGGATTTCCTGAATTGGAAAATTCCCTCATCCTCCAAAACACACCCTTTGTCCACGGATCATTAATTGTCCGTGGTTCAACATATTTTTTGAACCACATGCTTAATTATTGAGTCGCGGACATGAGCTATGATTTTTGTGTTTTCTGAACCTCCTAAACTGCTCCAACACTTTTTGGAATCTAAGTTTCAAACTTTTGACCACTACCAAACTATCTTATGCTTTCTCTACTTAACCCTAAGCATTTTTGCATCTCTTTCACAAAGCAAAATGTCTTATTCACCAAATGAAAGTCTTGATTCTTCACCATATTCTCCAATATCATTCAACCCTAATTCACCAAAGAACACACTAAATGAAATCTCTTCTCCTTCTAAGGAAATTGATTTTGGAAACTCTCCTTTTCCACCACTTACCTTTTGTGTTCTTCCTCCATCACATGATAATGTCATGCATCATGTAACATATTGCCTTTGTTATCAATATCAACATCTTGCCATGTCCCACATCTATGAGGAGTTAAATTACATCAAATGTCTTCTAGTCAAGTCTCCTCTTGACTATGACTACAAGACCATTGCCAAGGCTCCACCACCACATTCCGCTACCACTCCCTCTTCTAATTAAGCGTGTATGTTGCTTATTAATAGGACATCTAATTTAGGCAAATCTTAGAATTCTAGTATGACTAGGATTAAAATTATGCTTAAGTTATAGGCTTGTGCTTCACACATATTTGTATGACTTTTTATTTCCTTGTATCTTTTCATGTTTTTGTTCTAACATGATTTCTTATGGATCTTTGATCTTCTTCTTGATGTTTTCTTTCTTTTATTTATTGAGACTATTGTTATATTTTATTGGGTGTTTCTTTTCTTCTTCTAACCCTTTTATGTAGCTTGTCAGCATAACTCGATCTTTTGGTGCCCAAAGCAAGGGGGAGTAAGCACCAAAAGGGAGCATTAGCAAAGTCTTTTTCTTCTCTTCTTCAAAGACTTTTGCTACCTTTTTGCTTCGACAAAGGGGGAGAAAATGAAATAAACTCGTCTTTAAAAATCTTGTTTTTATACTTGATTGCGTTTATATGTTGTCGCAATAAAAAAACGGGGAGATTGTTAATACAATGATGCCTAAAAACGTTACTTTCATTTTTGGTCTCACTTTGTTTTGATTACGACAATATATAAAAACAAGCATTTACGAAAAAAAAATTAAATCGAATTCTTGAGTTCAAGTATTTTTCATTTCATCCATAATCACTTAAGGTCCGAAAAACAAGTTCTTAACCTAACTAAGTGATCAAGGATTTGTATTTTTCTTAAAACTCATTTTTATTTAGAAGTGACAAATGTTTCTAATAAACTATATTTTTAAGAAAATGTTTTATTAAAATAGAAAATAGAAATTTGAATTTGGCATATTCTAAATGGTATAAGAATATCCAGTCTGGATAAAATCTTCACCATATGGCATTCACCCACTAAAAGAAAAAATGAGCAGACTCTACAGCCGGAGGCTCATTATAGGTGCCTGTGGCTCAATATTGATATTGAACCGCTAGCTTATTTACTAAGCTGCGGGCAGGTTGAGCCGTTGGGCCTTTGTCTTATAAATAGTGGACCATTTCTAGATTTTCTTTTCACCTCTTTTGCACATAAATTATTAGATTCAATCCACCTTCTTTAATCACACAAATCCTTGATTATTTCTTTGATTATACTTGTTTAGAAGTGAATATTTCTCCTCCCATATCATCCTCTCAAGTGCAAAGAGAAGCACACTTTCATCCTTGAAGTGTTGTCTCTAGTTCAAGATCCATTGAAGATCAAAACTATATTTCATTCTTGTGTCATTGTGAAGATCCAAATTGTTGTGTATATTTGGAAGTTGTGTATGTATTGTGGTTAATACTTAGGCCTCAAAGTATATTGGTGTAGATTGGTCCTAGCTAAGATTAGGTCTCAACTTTTAGCTTAGAGTCATGAAGAAAATCGAATGCAATATATTACCTTTCTCTCACTCAATAAATGTATCTAGTCTGATACGAAAATGGATTAAGCGACGTTTATGGTTTCTCCACCTTAAGGATCTTGTTGATTAGTGAACTCTCGAGTAAGGAGTACCCGAGGAGTAAAGTAGGAACGAAGAGTGAGCTTTGTTTCCGAACCACTATAAATCCTTGGTGTTCGGTTTGATCTTTCCTTTCCTTATCTCTTTCCATTCATTATTGCATATACTTTTGATTATTAGTTTAGAAATACTATCAGTTGTCCATATTGTGCATAAGAAGATTTCACATAAATCACTTGAATCTAGTTTTTGAAAAGGATTTTTGAAAACCGATCTTTGGATCATTTTAACTAGTTAAACTATTCACCCACCCCCCCCCCCTTCTAGTTTCTATAAATTAATTACCAATAAGTATACACTTTTATCAAATTAAGTTTATACAACAAATATAGCCATATTATATTGTATAACTTAATAAAAGATGATCTCGGTGTCTAAGTGTGTGATCCCTTAGGCCCATGTACTCTCGGTCGTAAAAAATACTAACTATGACTTACGCACATCCTAACACATAGCACCACACCAAATTTCTATAATTTCGAGTACCAAGAAGCTTAAAAGGAATCAATAAATAACTACTATCATCACTATTCTAAACATGAAAAGGATTACCAGCATCCAAATTGCTTATTAGCACAGGAACATTACTACCACTAGAACACATGATGAAAAACACAAATAATCAACAAAAAATACACAAGACAGATAAACACAAATCAAGAATACATATAATCAACAATAAAGCACACAATACAAATAAAAAACGAACAAGAACACAAGAACTACTTAAAAGAAATAAGAAATCATAAACAAGATCACCGGGAATGCAATTGAGTGAATTAGGGTTAGCCAGAGCGGTTATCAACACCAGTCAAGCTAGAGGGTCAAGGTGTTAACTGACATGTTTGCAGTCACTTCAATTGCAACGACAATCAAGAAAGAGATGACTTCCAGAGCTCAAGAACCAATAAAAACAACCAAGAACCAAAGAGGCATGAAAGCCCCAAAAACTAAATTAGGGTTTCAAAACCCTAATTTCTCCAATCACCAATTCAATACCACAGACAACGATTCTTCACACGACCGCTAAGAATCACTCACAAGAAAGCCCAAGAACAGCAAGAATCATAAAATCCCCGAATATGATCAAACACTAATATCGAAGATCACATTTCAGAGAACGTGTCTCTCACACCATGAAAACAATATCAAGATCAACCACAACACATCAAGTGTACTCAACCAACCACCCATTTAGTGCAATAATGACTCATTTTATACAATACTAACAAGTCCTCAATCTAGTACTTAGTATACACAAGATAATTCTCACTAGGTGGATCTTATCATCTAACAACAGATTATTCAACTCTCAATCTAACCAGACAATCAATCAAAATGATTGATATGAACTACAAGAACAAAGATGAACAATCATAACTGAACGATTGATGATAAACAACAGAACAAGAGATCAAAACCATGACTACAAGAAATTTGTAGGATTTATAAAAATCCGACTCAAAAGATCAAGACCATGTATAAAAATCCGACTACGTGCTATTCAAGCACTTCACGTAATGACGTACAACACTTAATTATTGCATGCTAAATAATTTGTATGAAAAACAACCTTCTTTCACTTTTATATGGAAACTCATGAACAAAATAAGAAACTGAAGTCATCTCATAAGTAATCAATGATAAATTTAGGGAGATGCTGCATGTCTCCTCTTCACCAACAGTATGTCTTCTTTTTACATTTAATTAATGGGCAATTTTAATTGTGTCAGATTTTATTGTATTTTGCACTCCATTATACTACAAGCTAGCTAGGTACTACTAGTAGTATTCTTACGTATGTAGTTTTCGTTTGACAAGATTTTATCATAGGAAGCCTATTTCACATGCATCAAGTAGTTCTATCCACATTGATCCACGACTTATATATGCATTGTACGTCAATGTACCTATGAGGTCAAAAATTGAAGAGATAGAGACCATTACCTAGGGCCAGGGACGAAAATTGGAGATAGAGACCATTACCTAGGGTTAGGGACGAAACTTTTTTTAGGGGCCGAAGAAGAGGGTTGTAGCCCCGAAAGAATATCGACCCTATATATATTTTATTTATTTTTCAATGTATTTTTTAATTAATTTTAGTAAAAAAAATTAACCATAGTGTAACAACCTCTCTAAAATAAATATTTTTAGTTAAAACGTTCAAGTTTCATCTTCGTCTAAAATTGCATATGAAATTATAATTATCCCTCATTCGGGTTTGTACCAACGAGATACAGTAATACACTATCGTCACATCAGCTGTGAAATATATAACTTAATTTGTTGTGTCTTAGCCACTTAGGGGGTGTTTGTTTTAGCTAATATAATGGGTTTATAAGCTTATTAGCTTATATAAGTTTATAAGTTTATTAGCTTATTAGCTTATATAAGTTTATAAGCTCAAACTAAGTGTTTGTTTAAGCTTATATACGTGGGTTATAAACTTATATATGAGTGTTTTGATAAGCCACAAAAATTTTATGAAAGTTTGGGCTTATATAACATATTTATCATTTTACCCTTATGTTAACTTAAGCTTATATAAGCCCTGGGATAAGCTTATTAAACATAGGCTTATATAAACCATAAATGACTTATATAAACCCATTACATAAGCTAAAACAAACACCCCTTAGCTGTCCATGTGGAAATCAAATTGCTTCAATTTAAATCCCTATAGCATATGCATGTTCAGTGGCCCATTTCTAATGCACTTTGCATAAAAAATTAGTCTAGTCACAACGGCAACTAATTATGATGATTGGTGCATTTACTAATATCATGGATGCCGTAGTTTGCCCGCATAGGATTCACCATTTAAGTAACCTATTACCTATGGACTGTTGTAGTTTGTATCATATAAGATCGGCTTAAATGACTCTGGTTAGGTGTTACGGAGTACTTTTTTAACACCAAATTGTATAAAAACAAAAACTAGCAAAATATTACATCGGTTTTTTAGCCAATCTTTTATAACATCTACAATTTATAAAAAAACCGAAAACAAATGTTATCAAATAAATCACATTTTTTTAAGCGTTGAGAGTCCTACGTAAACGATTACTATACTTAATTCTAAAGAAATCACCATGTTGTTGCCGCAATTACTTTTGAACGAACCTTATTATCATATGAAAGTCGAATGTTGTAATCCATGAAGTCCAATAAGAAAGAGAACTCAAGGCAGGGATTGGAAAATCACACAAAATTCGAAAAAACGCCATATATTTAAAGCAATATCACACGCAGCGTGTCAAAACAAAGTTTATAAAGTCAATTAATCGTTGTCTACGTATTATAAGTCCACCGACCTTATCGATTAATGTTACATATTGCTAAACAACGACTAAGATGGTCAAACTTACCGAAAACCTTCTAATCTTGCTGGAAGTACCTAAAAGGTAACATAAACTTGTTTTGATCACTTATATTATCTATTTATATCTATTACAAGTTTTTTAGTAAAAATCCTGCCAATAATATCAAAAACTCGTCACAATTACATAAAACTTGCCGAAAATATCTGAATTTTGCCAAAAATGTCAATCTAATTAATTCGTCTTGGCCGATTATAATCTACAAGATGATCAGCCGTCCGATTAACAATTTATGATTTTTGAAACCTTGATCACACGTATAAAAATATGATCGTTCAAAAAAGCAATTGACTTCCTCCCTAACGACTCCCATTAAACCTTCATTGTCAATCGATCTTTACACTCATCCCTCCTAAATCAATTACTGATTGTTTTTCAACAATTGAGCTACGCATAGATGTTGAGTTGAGATATACTATTGTCGTGGCCAGTGTTGCAAATATCGGCTTTGGCGGCCGATTAATCGAGGATAAATCGCTTGGCGGGGATTAACCGTCACAATTTTCATTAATCGGCCTTATTAATCGGTTTGGTCAAAATCGGTCAAAAATTGGATAAATCGGGGATAAATCGGTCAAATCTTAAAAAGGGAATAAGTCAACCAACTTGGTTTCGAATATAAATCGGTTATATCGGAAAAATCGTCCTAATCGGGCGTATACTTTCAAAATTTTATAAGTTTATACATAAAGAATCCAATCTGATTAATCCTCGATTAATCCCCGCCAAACCAATCAATCGCTTGGCGGTACCCAACCGCCTAGCTTGCGTCGAGCGATTTTTGCAACCTTGGTGGTGGCTATGCCTAAACTAGAAGGCGAGGGTTATTATTTAAGCATTTTCCGTGTTAAATATTAACGAATGTGAATGTGAGCAAGCCTAAGCAAGTAACTACAGGTGTACCGGTTGGTCCTATGATGAACGTTAAACCGGTTGGTCCTAAGGTTACTCAAGAATATCGAATGGTTGACAAGAAGAATAATACTTTAAGTGGTAGGAAAAAACACGTTGCATCGAGGTCTAGTACAGAGGCTACTCCAAGTAAAGAGGTTAGTAACTCAAATTCTTTTGTTGCACTTAATTTTATTGAAAATAATGTTGATTTGGGTAAGAAGTGGGACTGCTAATTCTTCGAGGAGATTAATGTATGAGGATGGTACTCCTTATCCGGATGCTAGCAACACCCTGATTATTGAGAAAATTGACAAGATATAAAAGAAGATCCCTGAAGGGAAAGTTACTCTTGTGGATAATCAAGGAAAACCGGTTTCTGGAAAAGGGGGTGTTATTTTAGATGAACTAAATGAGGAGGATGTAGTTGAAACTGTGGATAATGATATGACATATTTTATGGCTTCTAAGATATTGGATGTGGGAATGGAACTAACATTATGTAAAACAATGAAATGATTCTTACGATAATTTCGTCCAATGACAATGACTCATATGATGATGATATGTATGATGATCAGAATATTCCGGAAGGCGTCCAGAATATGCTGATAATCTTGGAATCAGAGTCCGTAGATGCAAGAAATATTAGTTTTCTTTATTTTCTATGTGACTTTGCAGTAAATTTATGTGTTTTCTTTATGGTAGGAAGTTGTTTGCCTATATAACAATCGGTGATGTAGGATTCACCTACATCCTATGTACTTAACTATTTTTTGGAGTAATAAAATTTACTTGGAAAATCCTTTTGCCAAAAAAACATATTGGACTAGAGATCTATGTAATATCCAAACCTCGTCTTGAAAGGTTTAACCAATGTGGGAGTCTATCAAATCTCGAACAACATATAAGAATATTGACCTTCCTTGGAAGAACTTTTCACATTGTTGTGATCTCTAATGTCGGGAGAATATAATCGTCAGTATGATTCCTTGACCTCTACAAAGAAAGTACCATCTACAATGATGTGGGTTAGCAAATATATTTCCTCCAACAAAGTTTTACAACCCTCAGGCAGTGTGACTGGTCGCTACAGAGGGCAAGGACTCGGGGTTGTTCATTTATGGAATATGGTAAGTACGGTCATGTCTTTCGTGTAGAATGTCTAAAGATGGGAAGGAGATTCTTTTGTATTTTTATATTCTATTAAATTTGTAAATAAAAGTGAATAATCGAAGGCGAGTTTAAATTTACGTCTAATAAAACTATTCTACTTGAAGAATTCTCATGATAAGTGAAATTTGTGTTATAAAATAATGTACTACTCATTACAATGGTCTTCCTAATTATTATTGTTTGTCATAATTTATTAATTAAATGTGTAAATGTTCTCCTAAAGGGTCGACCCTCTAGCACAAACCAGAAGATCCACTCATGCAACAATGTAAAGCCACCGTAGAAGAATGTTTAGCTTGCACTAGATATACAATCACACGCGCATGAACGGAAACCTAAATGAATCAACTGTACAACAGGTAAAGGCCCCTTAATCACGTCTAGGAATCATCTTTTTTAACACCTGCATTACCTCGACATATCAACATCGTTACAGATAAAAGCTGGTTTTCTAGAGCCTAAAATGCACACAATCAATAAGAAGCAATAAACAAAATGAATCACATCATAACTTTCATGCAATTATAGAAAAACACATAATTAAATTAGTCGGACATAGAAAAAGAAGATGATAAAAAATTAATCAAACAAAACATAGACATAATGAATGATGGGTTGAATAAATCTTAAATCTTCAATTGACTTGGGAGTTACAAGGACGGATTTAGGGTTAGGGAAACTCTAAAAACGACCCATTACAGCTGCTAATTCATTTTACACTTTTCTCCTCTCTTATGTGTTACTAGAAAGTGTAAATACCCAAATGACGTATCGCCATCGAATATTCTTTAGTGTTTCTTAGCTGACATAATCGAGATGGCGTCAATATCTTTAAGATGGTGTCTATGAAAGTATTTAGATGACATATAGGAAACTCCAGACGACGTCTATCGCTTGTTTAACAAGTCTTATGTGTCTTCAAAAAATATTCATGTCTTCAACTCGTGACTTCTTTCATACATTTCCTAAATGCTTTGAAATGCATTCAATAATGCTCCAAATCATCTTCTTGCACTCCAATTTCTTCTAAAGTACTACAATAACAAAACGGAAGGATTAGGGCTTTTTAAGGCAAAAATAGACAAACATATAGGTGAAATGACTTTGAAAAGTGTATAAATTACACCTCATCATATATCCCTACACTTGGGATTTACTTGTCCTCAAGTAAATAAGCTTTTTACATAGAATAGTTCTTACGGGGGCATTTCACTTACTCAATAAAAATAATGTACAACACAAATTAGATAGAACTTTCTTAGTAAAACACAAAATTATTTGCTAGCACCGAATCACATCGCTCGTTTGTATGATAAATTATACATATAAGGAAAACAAAAATTTAACACTCATTACCTGGCATAGCATATAGGTTACCATATATTTGGTAAAGGATCAAACCTCCACCACGATGGCATAAGCACCTAGCATTTATTATGAAAGAGGTCTTTTAAAGGGTTGTAATGTAAGGCTAAGGGTATGCGAAGTACGGTTAGGGATAAGACATGGGATTTTTTGTGTGTAAATTTAATTGTTTATTTGATAACTAAAATGTTGCTCACGACAAGACCCGACGTTCCCTTTTACAATGCACAACATCTACTACATACAGTACTTTACAAGGGCCAAAACCAAACATGTTACCATCATAACGATGAAATAGACACACGTGATTTCACTGATTTTTAACTCGAGAAAGCAAAGATTAAAGACTATCTTGAACGCCAAAGATGGATGCTCGAATTCCTAAACATCTAAAGGAGAACCACACACTTTGGGGTGGAATTTTTAAAAGTGTTAGGGTTTTTGTTCTGGCAATATAAATCATATCCAATGAGACGCAATACTAAGTCGCGTTTTCTCTTTTTTATGCCACATAAATTTTTTAAATTTGTGTAAAATTTGTCGTTTTAACTATGTGTCATTATTATTACTAATCAATTCAAGGAACAAGAAAATTCAAATCAAAAAAATAGAATCTAAGGCTCTTTTAATCCTCTCCCCAACTTAATGAACATTGTCCTAAAATTTTCTACAAAGTGATATGGAAATAAAATTAAATAGTCTAGAGAAACTAATACTCTCATGGTTTGGGCATAAATGGAATAGACATGATAATCACGTTAAATTGTCATCCACGAGTCATCGACTCTTCTTTAATCGTTTAGGATAATCTTCTTTGCAACGACTTCTCTCTAATATAATCCTAAAAATCAAGGACAAGTAACACAACCCTGCGTAAAATATACGTATAATACACCCCTAGGAATTCAATCCTAAAACAAGTAAAGGATAGATGTACAGTTAGACAATTAACTTGGCATGCAAATCTTGGGATCAAAGTTTGGAAAAGAATTCGTTATTTCTATAAGTCGGGCATAAATGACGTATGGGAAAATCTAGACGACGTCTATAGCTATTGGAAAAGTTTCTTGATTCCATTTTTGATGAAAATTTTCTGCAAGCTTCCTATTAGCAATTCCTTTGGAGAGTTTTTACTATAAAAACTAAGAAAAATCAAACACGTGCATATGATTAAAACAAAAAACAATTAAACATGTGTTCACGCTAAATTACAAGTTTTCCTACACTTGTTTTCATAGTGAAAGACCTTCATATGTAATTCAAGCAGAGTTAAAACAAAATAAAGCATGATCATATTCTCAAACTTAAAAGTATTACTAGAAACAAATAAAATCAAGTATACACATATGACAATCCTAAACTACGAAAAAATAAAGTATAGTTTACCTCCCAACAAGCGCGTTTCTTTGTTTTATGAGTCCTATAGCTAGAATCGTGGTCTCTAATCCTCATGTGAGTTCATTCACCTTTAGCTCAATTCCTACACCTCCAGTACTAACATATGGGGTCTTAATTCAATTTTTTGGGCATAGAAACCTGATATTCTATTCTACACATACTTTACTCCTCTTTTTTTGTCCTCTTGACTTCTAAAATACACGTGATATTTCATGAAGCTTGGTATATTTATAAATTGATCTATCATGTGAGGCATTTGGTATGTAACTTCATCAACACCATCCATAAATCTTTCAAATCCTAGGGATAGATCATGGCTAATGTCAAAATCTTTTTTGAAGAGTTTTCTGAGCAGCACATGTGATAGGGCATAATCAATGGCCAAGTTGATATCCTCTACAATTACAAATTTAATGTGATAGGTGAAGTTACCTACGGTGACATGTATCCTTCTAATTCTCCTAGTGAAATTATGTAACATCCTAGGGTCTATATGGTATTTTATAGGCTTATTTTTTTTCTTCATCATTAATTTAGATGCACCTCAATTCATAATATTTATGGGAGAGTTTAAGTGTATGTGAGCGCATTTGAAAATTAGGTGCCCTATGTTGCATGATATATTTAGGTTAGTAGGGTCACCTTTTCGGATGAGAGGAAATCTAGGATAGAAAGGAGGTCTAGAGATATGATATAAATATGTGTGGTAGTATAACTCTTTATTAGTTGGGAACTTATAAAAATAATTGAAATCTAGCTCCTCTATATATCTATCCTCTTCAACTTTAGAAGTAACTTCATTCAAATCTATATGATGTCTCTTTCATTGTCACTCCCATGGTCACTTACCTTAATAATTTTATAAATCCTAACATCCCTATCTCCTAATTATTCGCACACAATTGTCCTACGCGGAGATGGCTACCTATACCAAATTATTTCATTCTTAAGTGTGACTCTAAAACTTTCCTACGCAAAAAGGAGTCGGGTGAGTCCGTGGGTGGATTCACATCTTCCATTACTGAAAAACAAAATAGTCAATGAAAAGTTCCCAAAACAAACAACGCAACAAAAAGATAAAGTACAAAAAAACTACGAAAGAAAATTAGAGGATAGACGATCTCACTCGAAAGGATTCGCGTGATTAGACCTAAGATTAGTTGGACATTAAAATTTATAATTCCCTACTTACAGTAAGTCAAGTTAAGAATTTAACTATTCTAGCAAGTGTTTTGTAGGGTTTTTTTTGTATTGTATGAAAAGCTATTATGAAAGACTTGATAAACATCAAGTTATTTTTAAAAGATTTAGTGATTAAATGGTTATGTCGTAAATGAATTCAATGCATCAAATTTATAAATACTTGATGCGTTATAGATGCTCTAGTGTATTCACTAATAATATTACATTCTAATTAGTTTTGTTTGTTTTTAAATTTGTTGATTTCTATTATATATTTTCAAAACGTTGATTCAAGATGATCCATTTTAGTTTTACTCAACTTTGTGTCATATTACTAAAATCTAAAACACCTAATCAGGCGATCTACATCTTATCTTTGTGCACCCATTGTACACCTATTTGTTGATATGTTTATTATTTAATTTAGTAGCCTATTATCACCACGACATTACATAATCGATCTCCCTATTTAAACGTACCTCCATTATTCTCGAAAATTAAATTGTCTTCACCGCCATCTCATTCCGATCGTGATAACACACACTTATTCCTTTTCATGCATACGGGATTCTGACCAAAACGTGTTAAAACAGACATTTTGCGATTCGATTACGAATGGTTCAACAAAACGACGTGGTCCCAGTGACTTTTGATAAGGCTAGACTTACCTTTCTTAAAAAACTTAATTAACAATTAAACATCAAAAGTACACACTTTAAAATCTCTATAAATATATAGTCATCTAGTTTCAATTTATCTATACAATAAGATCTTTCTTGTATTTTCTTTCGCCAATCACATGCAAGATCTACCTATAGTAATGGAGGATTATGCACTAGGATGGTTGGAGTAATCAATTCTATTGACGAGAAATGACAAACAATGACGCAAAAGCGTATTAATGTAGTTGTTCTTTTGAAACTTGTATTGTAATTGTATCTAAACAAGTTGGGTGTTGTATTTTCATTTTTTTTAATTATTCAATGTTGAAGAAGGCTTTATTGATTTCCAATTAGAGCAACAATCACAATTGAAATCATTATAAAATTGGTGTTACAATAACTAATTTTGTATACAAACAAAGTCGAACAACTTTAGCACCAACTAAAATAAACAAAAGAATAAAAAAAATATATCTTTAAGTATCCAAAAAAAAACTAACTCCACTAAATGCACCATATTACAATGATTTAGATCCGCTACTTGAAGTTACAAAAAATATTATTTTAATATTTTATGTGTCTTTAAACGACTTCAGAATAAAATGAAGGTTGTTTATGAAGTAAATCCGACGTTTAAAAATGAGAGGAACGAATGAAAAACGTGTTACAATGGTTGTTGGAAAATATACAATCGAGTATATTTTTTCTATATACAAACTTGTTGTTATGCTTTTTTTCGTCTTAATAAAAAGTAATGCATAATCTTTATGCCTATGTTTCTTCTCGTGTTTAGTACTGTTGACCTAGTTAGTTGTATTTGCGCTATTATTAATTTATCCCACATACCTAGTTATTGGTAGATGTTAGCTGATTTCAAACACAAACCTCTAAGTTAACTTATTCGTAGCTCATTCGTATCCAACTAGCAAACAGGTTCAACCAGGTAATCAACACTGACTAATATGCCATATGCATATGTCACGTGTGTGATGAGACTCTAATTATACATAGTCTCGTACCCCAAAACGGGCATAAGATACTAAAAATATCATTAAAATCATGCAAAATATCCTTGTTTTCTTTATTTGTGTATGTGCAGGCTCAGATATCGAGAATTCACTTGGAAATCAAATAATCAAGAAAAAACGAACACGGGAAACGAAGTCGTACAAAAGAACCAAATTTAGATGTGAATTTCCAAAAATACCCTTGAAGAATTGAAGATTTACAAGAATAGTCCCTCAACTTTCCAAGATTGTCACTTTATACCCCTCAACTATCAACAATTACCAAGGGGTCCTTAAACTTTTAAGACTTGATAAGAAAGACCCCTCAAAATTTGTAGAAGTGCATAACTAGTCATTATTCAAAGTTTTTTTAACCAAAGACTTAACTTGAAATCAACTAAGGACTTAACATGTAAATTAGCCAAGTATTCATGTTACATGGCAGAGGGACCAAACCTGTAAATCCTTCAAAGTTTCATTATATTAGGTCAAACAAGTAGTCAACAAAGTTACAAGGATTGATTCTGCCAAGTTTGAAACTTATTTTACAAAGGAAATCACCCAGCCCGTTTTCTAAAACCACAGGGGCCACTTATGTCATTATTGATAGTTTAAATAATATTAAAATACTAATACGCGATTAACAACAAGACTTTTCCCAATTTGGATTAATCATGTCACTGTTCACCCAAAAAACCCTAGCTCATTGCCAGAATTAGAATGCATCCAACCAAAGGGCTTTTGAAATTAACGTGGCAAATTTAAATTTTATCATATTCTCAACAAAACCACATGCTTTATTCACCCACCTCATCACCCATGTGCTCTCACGAGACCTCCGCTGCACCCGTTTAGCTTAAAGACAAAAATGGACAGAGATTAGGACGTTTGGGATGGATTAACTTGTTCCTCACACTTGATAAATGCTTGAGATCACATTTTAGCCTGCTCTATCACATGGCACAGCTCACCAATCACATGTATACGAAGATTCGACTTTGACCAAGATTTCAAAATCAAGATTACAAGGGAAATTTAGGAAATTGTATTCGGTTAGGGTTTTGTATTGCTAGGATTTCTAGAACCATCTCTCCTTTTGTATATATAGCATTAGACTAGCACCTTACAAACTTGTTCCAATTCTTTGTACTTTTATGATTTTCTAAGTGGTGTAGTGAATGATTTTAAAACAATGCAAATGAATTGAGTTCCATCTTATTTCAACTTGTCATCTTTAATTTCTACAATTTATTTGCAGTACTGTACTTTTAAAATTTCATCAAAACATTTTTGTTCAAAGAGATTTGTCAAACGTTTTTTTGAGATCCAAGGTTCTATATCTGTTGTGTATTCGTGACTTGACAAATCAAGTATAGGCAAAGGATATAGGTTCTTGTTAATTACTTGTTCTTTATTTTCCTTGCAAAAAAGATTGGTTCTAAGTTTTTTTCGAAAAATCCATGTTTTTTTTAATTTTATCTTTACTTACTGTACAATAAGATATCGATAAGCTCATCTGACAAATGAGCGTATAGAGAGGCCTATTGCACTTGAAGTTTATTATTTGTGTTGTGTAGGTACCTAGTTTGAAGATACTTCAAAGACTGTTGTAGTCTTGACTTGGACTGTTGTAGTCCAAGTTTTCGTAAGTCCTCATTAAGCTTCTCATAAGCCACAAGTTCAGATAAGCCCTTTGGTTGAATCAACATAGCTGAGCTTTGTGTGGATGTATATCAAGATAGGTTAGCTTTGAACTCCCGTTGTTTTGCTTAATCTTACACTTTTTTGTGCTTATGTGGTTTGCCCTCATGACTGCTTAATTTATTATTTTGTGTAGCTTGTGTATGCGTTTTGTGAGCTTTTTGGTTTATTTGTCTTATTTGTGAACTGTCATACACCTAATAAGCTCAATAAAGCTTATTAGGGCATAACTGTCCAAAACAAGGCAATCTGCCATCCAAAATCACAAGGTACTTGACCTCAGGACCTTAACAATCAACACAAAATCACATTTCTATCTTATACTCAAGTCCCTTTTTCAGTTTTTAACTTTTTCTTTGACGTCGACTTTTGGTCAAACTTATACAAAACTAGCCAAAGTGCTTATTGTGCTTAAATAGCTTATTTCATTGTGCAACAACTTGTCTTTGGTATCAACCTCATTTTTATTAGCTTATTATTGTATCTCCAGCTTTTTAGTTCATTTCATTAAGTTTACATTAGGATTCGAACTTATTTTTATTTTTCAAAAGTGCTTATTGGCTTATTCATACTTTTGTACTTAGCCTGTTGGATATTTCTTAGTTGTGAAGTCTTAATTATTTTATCCAAGCTTTTTGCCAAAAATAAGGTCTTGTAGTCGAGTTATAAGCAAAGTCGATTATTTTGTCTTGTACTCTATTTTGCTTTTTGCTTTATTTTAGTTTATTTGTAAATCTTTTTAAACATTCTTTTTGCAAAGTCTTAGTTAGGTCAAAATAGGGGGTGTGCTTATTTAGAGCTTATGGCAATAAGTTAAGTTTTGAGCTTATTGGGCTTATCAAGGCCCAATAAGCTAGCATATTTCTTATAAGTCAGTGTTAAGCTTATTTTCAGCTTCTGGTCCCTTTAGGAAAAGTTGCTTAGAATATCATTTTTAGTCAGATAAGACTTTTTGTTTTTACTTTTTCCAAAAAATTTCATATTGGGCCCATTAAGCTTGCTAATTTAGGTTTTGGCCCATTTCAAGGCCCAAAACCCACTTTTGAGAATTTTTATTTTCATTTTTGTTTTATTTAGATAAAACTTAGTTAGTTTGCAAGTTTTTAAATTTTATTAATTTTGAATATTTTGATATTATTTTTGTCTCGTTTTGCGTGTCAGTGTTATTCGATTTTATATTTATTCGTCGTAGTGTATATCCGTCTTTTAATTTTAGACCCTTTAATTCCAAAATGTAACTAATCCAAACTCGTATTATTGGCCCATAACACACACCTCCTCGAAGAACGAATCCGTCTGTTTTTAAATTTATTTAACGGTTTTCCTAAATCGTTAATCCGTGGAATTTATATACTAGACCCTGTAATTTACAATTTATCAAATGGTGCCACTGCCGGGGAAGGTGAGTTGTGGTTATCCATAGTACTTGTTTGTTTGAGTATTTACGTTTTTGACCTTTCATTTTGGGGAGTGTACTAATTATGAATACTCGTTTTTATTTTATTACATATTATTAGTCATATAAATAATCGTGTTAAATTGAACTCAATTAACACCAAATCGTTTTCGTTTTTCTTTGTTAATACTATATTGTATTTACGTAAAACAATAAATTTACAATATCTCCAAAACAGTGAAACTCAACCCATTTAATATCGATCCGGTAACTTTTGGTGGTATCGATCAAAGAAAGTTTAAGGCAAAATAGACGAATACTCTTAAGAGGTTAAATCTCGATTAGTACAAACTATAAGGTGGGTATAAGGCGGTTGTCATAAAATACAACCTAAAGAAAAAGGCTCTTAATTGCTTCACGCTGCCTCGTTTCTTCGCTCGCTTGTGCGTACTTTGAAAGTGAGGCTAACTAAGGGTTTGCCAACCAAAAGTATTATTAATCTTATTTGCTTATCTTATATTATTGAACCCTCAAAACGTTTTTGTTATCAACCAACGTTTGAAAGTCGAACGAAGATTTTTACTTCACGTAATTACTTTCATGCCTTTAGATTCTCTAATCGAGACTTTGATTTCAGGAGAGATTTTTGTGGATTTGCTAATCCACGTAATACACCCAAATACCAAAAAATTTGAAAATCAAAATTAAAAAAAGAATCTTATTTGCTACCCCCAATTTCTTTCAATAGTGTATGCGCACTCGATCGACTAATTACGCCACTCACATTTTAAACAACGTTACAGCTCGACGTAATCATAATTGAAGGAATCAACAACAACGTCAACCAAGACAAGTAGAACCCCAAGTTCCTACTATTGTTTTTGAAACCCAAGACGAGATGGTGGAAAATCGTACGATGATGGAGTTGCTCCAAGCACCACCGAGGGTTATGGAGAGGCAATCGTGATTCCCGATATCGTAGCGTAAAATTTTGAAGTTAAATCGGGAATGTTATCATTGATTCAAGCAACAAACTTTAATGGTTATGAGATGGATAATCCTCATGATCATATTCAAATTTTTAATCGTCTTACGGCTACTTGCAAGTTTAAGGACGTCGCTAAGGATGCAATTAAGCTAATGTTTTTCCTTATTTTCTCGATGGCCCCGCTAGAATTTGGTACGAGAAAAACCACCTCAATCTATATTGACGTAGGAAAATCTCGTTTCCAACTTTGTTAATCATTTTCCCCGCCGTCTAAAACCACGTTTTTCAAAAACGAAATCACGAGGTTTACCTAAACACCAAATGAATCGTTTAGAGGCGTGGGATCTTTCAAGGAATTTGTTAGAAAATATCCTCATCACGAATTTACCGAGTTGCACCAAACCTATACGTTTTATAACGGTCTTAATCCTCACGAGCACGATTCGTTAAATTCCGTCGCGAGTGGCAACTTTTTGTGTAAAACTCCGAGGGACGCGTTAATGATTATCGAGAATATGTCAAAAATCTTCCAACTTCATAGCACACCGAGTGTTGCAAATGTCGCTAATGTTAGCTATGCTAATCGCGACATTAAGAAATTTGATGCGAAAGTCGATAAATTAACATATGTGTTTACGAGCTTGTTGAGTGAATTGAAAAGGAAGGACGCTCCCGCTACGGTGAAAGCACTTGAGGTTTCGTGTACGTTTTGTGGCGGACCACATAATTATTACGAGTGTGCGGCTACGAATGGAGAAACGTCGAGCGTTAATGCGGTTTTTGGAAACTTTAATCAGAATCAAACAACACGGGTCCATCACAACAAGGTTTTAACAATCAAGGTAATAATAATTTTAATCGTCAAAACAATTTTCAAGGAAATAATCAACAAGGGAATTCTAATCAAGGTCAAAATTTAAGATTTCAAAATCAAGGTTTTAACAACAATCAAAACCGAGGATTTCAGAATCAAAATCAAAATTCGAATTTTCAAAACAACAGTTAAGGAAATTTTAACAATGGAGGACTCAAAACCAAGGTTTTAGTCAAAATTCAAATTTGTCAAATGATTTTCAAGATTATGTAAAATCAAATGAGGCTAATATGAAAAGATTAGAAAACCAAATTGGTATGTTGAAAAACGAGTTTTCCAATACTTTGAAAGGTCATAATAATAAAATTGAACAAAATCAAAGTAGACTTGAGAACATGCTTTCGGCTATAATGAACAAACCGTCGAGTTCAAGTCCTTTACCTAGTAACATAGTCCCAATCCAGAGGAACAAAATAAAGCAAAAACGTCTCATGAAACTCGTGGTCGTGTGATTACCCCCACCCTTGATGGCTTTATGGTTGTGCATTTGTCTCAACCTTCGACCTCAAAGACATCCTCTTGATCTAAGGTCGAAGGGAAGAAGGTGACGACCATGGACGAGATTACACATTCTTTTTCTTCAAAATCTACTATTTCTCCTTCTACTACTAAACCCTCAGTGTATCTCGTATCCCATCCACCGTTTAAAAAGAGAGATTCATTGACCTAACCAAAGTGTACCTTGAGGAAATTTGTGCTACGGTTTTTCTAAGGAATCCTAAAAAGGACATGCCTAAGAAACAAGAAGATCCGGGTCGGTTCCTAATTCCTTGTGAATTTTCCGAGATTGATGAATGCATAGCACTAGCCGACCTTGGTGCTAGCACGAATTTCATGCCTCTCAATTTGAAAATTGATGAAATTGTCTAATCTTACCCCCCCCCCCCCACGAACATGGTCATCGAGCTAGAAAGTTGTACCCTTGATAAACCAATTGGTATAGCCGAGGACATTTTTGTTCAAGTTGGAAACTTCACGTTTCTCACGGGTTTCGTTATTTCCGACTACGAGTGCGATCTTAAGTGCCCTAACGTTTTAGGTAGACCATTTTGATCGACGACTCGAGCCCAAATCGGTGTTTTCGGTGGGAATATTGACTTTAATATATGGGGAGGATAAGATGGAATTTTATGCGGATAAATCCCTAGACCTAAACAAAACCAATGATTCTCAAAATAATACTTTTCGAAATAATCTTTCTCAATTTGAAAATAAACGACTTGATGAATGTTTTGAAAAGATTAAAAATAATGGGTTTGATGATGGTGATTTTAACGACAAAGAGTATGCCTATTTAATCAACAAAGGTTTACGAAAATGTATGGACAAATCATTTTGGGATTTATTCGAGGGTTGGAAAGACAAACCAATGCCGGAGGAAAACGTTTGTTCCATCACGAAAATGACAAATGAGAACTTGTTATCACCATCTCCGAAGGACAATGACTCATTCAAGGCTCAAACTTCAACCATTGAAGCGCCTTTTGCTCCTAGCCCCAAATTCATTAAGGCTAAGGATGTTACCATTATCAAGGCAAAATCGGCCATCATTAAAAAGCCTTTCATACCTAGTCCCGTGACTTATAAGACTACGGTTGTGACCTTTGAGGAATCCCTTCATGACAATGCTCACGTTTACTAATTCTATGATCCCGATAGTGATTTTACCGAGATCGAGCACATACTTCATATCCCACAATCCATTCTCGAGGATTTCTCCATTGAAAAATCTTCAAATGAGAATGATGAGACCATGTCAGAGATTTCTTGTGATGACGAGAATGACGACAGTTTTATGACCTTCTCGAACTCCGTTTATGTTTTCATCATAATCCACTTTTTGATGAAGGGTTCAAGAATTTTAATGACCAAATCATCAATCCTCCTTCGTTTCACACTTGTGATGATGAAGAATTCTTTAAGGAGGTTGATGATTTACTTGCTATCGATACTTCATCAATTCTGGAGGAGTTACCTTATCAACACTCCTCAATTAAGAATAATGAGGTTGTTGTGGATCGTAGTACTATCAAGAGCTATTCCCATATCTATAATTATGGATCCTAAGGCAAATGGCTTATGGAACCAATATTTGATTAGGAATTTGATAGCATTGACGATCCTTTGTTTTGTGATGACCACTATGTTGACCCCGAGGGGGATCTTTTCTTTCTCGACCATCGTTTCGAGAGCATCCTTACTAATCCCCCTCAAACCACCCCATGACTTAAACTTGAGAATTTTTAGTGTGACTAATATCGTTTTCGAGACGCCTAAACTTTTTAGTGTGCCAATTGATTTTGAGACGCCTTATGAGGGTAGTGTGCAAAAAGAATTTTTAGAGACGCCTAATGTCTTTGATTTGATAAATGGAAAACGGGTTTTCATAATGAAGGTTTAAAAAATAAAAAAAGGGGAAATTTTGATCTTGATTTAAATGATGTCCCTAATTTAACCCCGTCATCACCGTTTCTATTGACTATTACCGCCTTGTCTACTCCTTTTGACGACGGTGTATGTGATTTTAGCGTGTGGGAAGACCCATTTGAGTCCTTTCACTTTTCCACCGAGGACGAGATATTTGATTCCGGAATCGCATTTTTAGGGAAATCTCGGTCTTCCAACGATGCAATAATTGAAAGAACTTTCTATATGCTTGGTGTGAGTTTACCTCGAGTAGCTCAATCTTGTGACCCACCCAATGTCCCAACGTCTCTATTTATCTCTTTTCTTTGCTCCCTATGGTAATTTGCTCGAAGTGGTGTTGTTTCGTTTATCATCCGACGACGAAAACTTCATCTTTGACCCTTGTATTTGCAACATCAAAGGACCTAGTCCTTTATGCCAAATTTAAGTACTTAATGTACTTTTTGGGTCTTGTTTATCATGTAAGACCCATATGACCTTACCATGATAATCCATAAATGATCACATCTATGATCACATTTATGGAGATTCGAGTCGAGCTCTTTACTCGGTTATAAAAAACGAGATGCCTCGTGAGTAATGTCATTCTTATCCTTGTACATATTATTGCTTCTAATCATAGTTTAATGTAAGGAGACTTGTGCTCTTTCGACCCTTGTTTTCGTGGTTGTTTTACTTATCTCTCGAGCTTCGATCGTTTGCTTTGAAGAATCTGATATCCGATGATATCAATTATCTTTTAGCACACTTTATAAACGGCTTTTAGATCATTCATTATACCCTTTCCATGCTTCAGATTAAGCATTCGACTCTTCGTTTTTAGTATGGGGGTGTTTCACCCTTAGACTTCAAACATTGAGGATAATGCTTAGTTTTAGTATGGGGGTAAATAGATACTTAATTTGCTAAGTCTTCACGCAATCTAAATTTTCATCATTTTGTTGCTAATAAGTGCCAAAAATGGCCAAATTTTGAATTTTTTCATGTTTTTCATAAGTGTTTAAGACACGAATGTAGGTTTTTTGTTGGTGAGAATAAGAGTAATTTTTTACTCGACCGGGAGTGTTGAGCCCTTAGCTTCGTTCCTTAACTTGATTAGGCTAAGTCACATTAAAATGAGGACGAGAAATGATAGAGTCATTTATTAGTTACTATGATAAACGTAGAGTATTCGTATTCTTTAAAAAACTCATATGTTTTAATTGTTTTCTTATTCTCTCATCGCTTGTATATAAATAAATTTTTAATAAATATTGTTTTAGCGGTTTGAACATTATTGTTAGTTTTTAGCTAATTCTAGTAGTTTCCATGTAATTAAATTGGGAAGATATAAAAGAGTTCGGCAGCGTTACGGATTTGAAGTATTGGCAACCCCAATAATCGAAAGCTTTCCAATAAGCATCTCACACAAAATTAGCAAAAAATTGAAGCTCACAAGGCTAAAAATCAATGCGAAATCAAAGTGGATGTCTTAAAACCTTAAAGATTTAAAGACCCAAATTACCTTTCGAGGTTGAGGATATACATCTTTGGTCATAATAAACACCTCATGTCGAGGTTAAATAAAAGGCAAGGGAAGACCAAAGCCCTAAAAAACGGAGGTAAACCAAAGATAACAAAGTCCACCCGGTAGGGGGTATATTAAAGTCTTGGTAATAAGTCAAATGTTCAAATCCGTTATAAAACCGTGTTTATCAAAACTTTCTTGTTGACTTAATTTTTTTGACATCGTTATCTATTAGGAAAGGTTATTAATTAATGGTTTTGTTTATACCGTTTCAACTCTATTTTTGGACCTTAATCTCTATTCACATGAGTCAAAAATGTATGCTCATGATCAGTAAGACAAAAATAAAATGTAAGAGATACTCATTAGGAATAAGGGAGTCTAAGTACGTGATTAAGGCATATGAGTATGTTAGCCTCAAAATATTGAGTCAAACAAGAATGTTCGGTCATAGGTTTCTATTGTAATATTTATTAGAACGTTGTAATAGGTAGTTAATTAGTCGTGGTTTACGGGCTTGGATTTAAACTATTTAAAGTCCAAAAGACAAGCCCGACCCAATATATAGCCCATTAAGGCCCGCATGTGGGTGGACTATATATACTACCCTCCTAGCATGTTAGGAGGGTGGATGGTCATTTGTAACTCTAATCTTCTTCTAATCTAATATTCACCAAGTTAAACACCTCCTCTCTATTTTCTCTCACTACTTTCTCTCTCTAGGAATCCATCTCTTCTTCATCTATTTTCTTTCTTTCTTCCTTGCTTAATCATCACAAATAAAGGGACAACAATTGGTATCAATCGCCATGAGGTAGTTTTGTGATTCGTTGTTGATATTACTTGGTTCGTGTGATTTTTCTCTTATAATCATCTCGAATTCAAGATTTTTTTTGTGTTTACCATGCTCTAAATCTTGATATAAATCTTCTACATAGTTGTGGTAGGGATTTGGTCGCATTTGGTTGGTTAAAATCGCGGATTTCTTGTCGAAAAATTCATCTTTTTACCTCAAAATCTCGAAACTGTACTAGTATTCCGATTGGTGTAATCGGAAAAGGGTTTAAAGATTCCGATTGTGATTCCGATCAGTAGCATCGGAAAAGGGTTTAAACATTCCGGCCAGCTTTCCGATCACATTCCGACTGCACTTAAAATATTCTGATTGCATTCCGATTAGGACATTCCGACAATGTTATTCAGATTAGGGGACATTCCGATTTGGGTATTCCGACAAGGTTATTCCGATTAGGTTATTCCGATTAGGAGACATTCCGATTCGGGTATTCCGATTGGACATTCTGACAAGGTTATTCAGATTAGGGCTCATTCCGATGACATGTTTAGCTAAATTTTGTTCGAGTATTTTTTAGACTTAGCCACCATCTAGACTAGTTTCGGAATATAGTTTACACGAAGATCAAAAAAAAAAAAATTGGCGGGAAAACCCAAGTAAAATTTATTTTTTCCTAGACCATTTTTAGGCTATTTAAGCTTCAATTTCAAATTTTGGTAATGCGAAAAATTTTTCGACCAAAAATTCAAATTTTCAGACCAAAATTCAAATTTTTAGGCCATTTTTAGGTTTTATTTTTCGTTAAAATTTTTCATTTTTCAAACTTTTTCCATACTAGTTATTGGCTATTTCTAACTCGTTTTCAAATTTTGGTTATTCAAAATTTTTCGGTTTACCGTTTAGTCGGACTGAGGAATTTATTGTCGGACTGAGAAAAAAAATTTCAAATTTTCGGAATTTCAACAACAACACAATCACACCATATCTACTTAAGATCCAATGTCACTTCATCAACAGAGAGAGACGATCATCATGCCAACGAGTAATGCGGTTACTGAAAGTTCAGACGTGAAAGACCTCGAAATGGAACGACTACAACAACAGATATGTTTTTTGAGAAAAAAATGCCATGGATGGTTTTAGAGTACTTCAAGATTCTTTTCAGCGCCTTTCAAAAGTCTTGTTCGACTTACATGAATCCACTGGCACATTCAACAAAACATTCACTCATGCCATGGATAAACTTCAAACACAACTTGTCAACGAAAGAATCATTGCTAGTGAATGCAAGATCACTTTCACTGATCTCAAGACATCACTTGAAACGATGTTTACATCTGACTTCATCAAGTCTTCGCTTACCAACGAGTGCTTCAAGCGATATCATGGAATGGATGCTTTATCATACAAAGATCGGATAACCCGCAACATCGACTTCATTGTAACCTATGTGAATCACACAATACAGATGCAACAAACGATTGATGACAGACTTCATACCAGTTGTGGTATCGCATCAGATGTTGAGAATACAAGTTGCAGATATGAGACTCCAACGCATAGTTCAGGGAATGATGACAACAACTCTAGGAAAGACAACAGCAGCTCTGGCAAACAACACATCGACTCTGAGAATGTCATCAGCAATACACCTTCCTATGACAATGCTCCTATTTTCGATTCTGAGCCATTGGAAGAGGTACACTATGATGAATATAATGTGTTTGGAAATGATAATACGCATGAGCATAGTGATCAAACTCAAACCATTATTCCCACATGTATAACGGAAAAGGTTGATAGCAATACCATACCTGATCCATTAGACACGTGCAATAATTCGTCTGACAATGATCAACATGCAAATGAGTATGTTGACGAGGAGCGTGTTGCGCTAGCCTATGTAATTGCTACTTTACAAAAAGATGTCAGAGAAAATAAAAAGAGTCAAAAGCAATTAAAGAAGGCAAACGCAACACTCACTCAAAATTTTGAAGAATGCAAAGCTGCTCTAATTAAGTCTAGTGAAACTATAGATAGCTATAGAGCGGAGCTTCTTCAGAAAACCAAAGAGATTGAGGGGTACAAGGGAAGTGCGTTAAAAATTCAAAAGGATGATTTTGAAAACAAATATAATACAACTCTTGAGTTATTAGCCAAAGAGAAGCGTCAATATAATGTTTTCTTAATGGATGAACGTCAAAAAACGTACCTTGCCAATACCAAAGTTAATGAACTTGAACAAAAGATCTCTATGACCACTATAGATTCTGCTAAAATTCTTGAGGATAAGAAACAAGAGGTAGATGCGTTAAAACAAGACTTCAAAATAAGATATGATATAGAAACCGAAAAAGTAACGAAACTAGAAGAACAAGTCGAATTTTTGAAGAAAGTTGTTTATAAAACGCATGATTCTATTCAATCCGTAAGAATGCTACCACCTCCATCGATGTTTAAGGGTCAAGCTAGCTTTGCAAGTCCTGAGTACCTTGCCAAAGCTCAAGCTGCGAACCCATGTCTTTACCTTGATGAGACTGAAAGGACCGATCTTGATTGCATGCCTGTAAGTGTCGATAGTGAAGAGACTGCCCTTTGGGATGATGATAGTCAACCACTTGTCAATAAGGAGTTTGTGAAACCATATAATTATGCTTATGAGAATATTCTTTATGGTCTTTTCAACAAACAAACTCAGAAAACTCGTGAGGAAGTGTTTCTAGAATGCAAACAAAAGAGAATTCAATGGAAGAAAGCATTTGCCCCTAAGAAATCTAATGTTTACAAATACATCAACTACCTCTCTCTAGATGAATCTAAAAGCAAGAGTAGGAAAACATTAGGTATTCTTAAACACCACATAGATAATGTTAAATCTATTGTTGAAAGAGACTGGGCAAAACGTGAAAATGCTGAATGGACACGTCCGATTCCTCAAGATATTACCTTGCTTGTGAAAGAACTCTTAATTCCAAACACGGCGTTGATTAAAGAAACTGTTCTTCAACTTGAGGAGTTCATTCGGACTAAAATGTATGATGATTTAAAATACGTTGAATCTCTTGATAAACACATTGATGATCTTCAAATGGAGAAGTCTGATTTCTCAGATGAATATGATTTACTCTTGCAAGAATGCGTTTCTAAAGATGTTATGTGTGCTTATTTTACATCTTGTGCTGATATTGATGAATATTCTGAAGTTGCATGCCAATATCTTGATAAGATCAAAGAATGTGAACGTCTTGAAATTGAGCTTTCGAAACGTGAAGAAAATGTTGACAAAAAGGCTTTTGAGTTACTTCAACACAAAACTGATTTCCTTTAAAAACATTGTCATTCACTTGAACTTGCTTTGCAAAAAGAAGTTGGTAGTTTTCCACATGATAATAAATTACAAGAAAAACTTTCCCAAACATTTCGAGAAATGAATGAACAGAATTTGGAAATTAAAGGGTTGAAAGCTCAAATACAAGACAGGGACAGAGCGATAGCAGAGTTGCAGAAACTCGTTGCTAAAATGGGTGGGAAAATCGTGGAACCTAGCATTAAGAAACCTGTTGTTCGACAACCCAATGCCTACAAGGATCCAAAGCTGTATATCTTAGGAAAACCGACTCCGTTCTCCAATTCTTCTCATATGAAATCTAGGTTACCCCCTAAGACTGATGTGCAACCAAGTGTTCCAAAACCATCCATATCACCCTATGTTCCTCCATTTAGAAATCACACTGTTGCTAAACCCAACCATGTGAATGCACCTAGCACTTCTAGGACTCCTCCAAAACGTTTGACATTCACGTCCACAAAGGAATCTGTAGGTTCAAATGACCTCGTTCATACCCACAACCTAGAGGATGCGAAACAAAAAGGGAAGATTCAGAAAGACAAACCAGTGTATGAAAAACCAAGTTCACCAAATACCGCTAGAGTTCCACACATTCCTAATGGTAGTCAACCAAAACCTAGGATCCCTCTTCCGCAGTATAGGAATTGGAAGCCATCCATGAATAGTCGTGTTTCAAACACTACGCCTGAACGATTTGGAAAACAAAGGAATACAAGTACTTTCGTGAATCCCAAATTCCCTGTATGTCCCACTTGCAAAAAGGGCATTCACAATGGAAATCATGACCATTGCATTTTGCAATACCTCTATGAGGTCAAATCTCGTTCCTTTGAGCGGAGATCGAATATAGAATCCCATAAGACAACAAGGAGATACAAACCCGTCGTAAAGAAAAGCCACCACACCAAATCTGAAACGTGGATTCAAAAAGGACATAGTTTCTCTCCAGAGAAGTCTTCCGCTGTGCAAGAGAAAGCTACTCCTAAATCTAGTTTTCAGTGGAAACCAACGGGTCGAATCTTCACGGAAGTTGGTCTTAAGTGGATTCCAATAGAGAAGAGTGATGAAACCTGCGCTAGCACGAATGCAAATGTTTTGAATATAGACAATGAGTTTGTTACTCCTAACACTAGTATTTCTGCAAACTCTTTTTCTGTGATTGCAGGTACAACAGCGGATTCTGAACCTACTTCTCCTTCTTCAAAGGGTTCCACATCTGTACATTCGGCATCCCCTTCTTCTGTTGTACAAAAATCTATTTTGGATTATTTTCGAAAAACTTGAGAAAACAAAATATATATATATATATATATATATATATATATATATATATATATATATATATATATATATATATATATATATATATATATATTATATATATATATATATATATATATATATATATATATATATATATATATATATATATATATATATATATATATATATATATATATATATATATATATATATATATATATATATATATATATATATATATATATATATATATATATATATATATATATATATATATATATATAATAAAACGTAAATATCCATACAAAAACAAAATAAAAATGGAAAAACTTTCAAAATACCAAAAAAAAAATAAAAAAAAATATTCTTCTCGACATGTCTTTCAGTATCGATAATATGGACGTACGTAGAAATGTCGCCCAGTAACGACACGGGTGTGTACATAAAGTTCGAATGAAAGTTGTAAATATTTTTCAAAACATGTCATTTAAATGATTTACAATTACTTCAGATTGTGACTCGTACCTCCAAGAAAGGAAAGTTGATCACGAATGATAACTTATCCTTAACAACGGGAAAATAAATTTTCTCGGTCATGAGCTCTCATTAAAAACATTCAAAGTTTTTAAGCTCATGTAAACGACTTACAGTTAAATGTCAGACTGTAACTCGGACCTCACATAAAGGAAAGTGTATCTTTAAAGATGCCATATCCTAACAAACGGGTAGAGCAATCTATCACGGGTTGAGCTAGTCACAAAACATTCAACGTTTTGAGCTCAACACAATGACTTGTAATCACTTTCAGATTGCAACCCGGATCTAAATTCACGGGGGAGTGTACGCTTTTGTACTCTTACCCTTAGCAAAAGAAGTTAAATCTTCTTACACTTGAGTGGATTCTTCAAGACATTCAAAGTCTATGAACTCAAGTTTATGCTTTAGAAAAACCTTTTCGTCAAAAAGAATTGAGTTTTCAAAAAGCGTTGCACACAATTTTTTCAATAATTTCTCAATGATATTCAAAATCTTTCAAAAATTGTGTGTTCAACAACTCCTATCCTCAAAAGTTTAATGTGGATCAAATCCTCATAATGACAATTCCATTGGATCAATTTTTGAGGGGGAGCAATTCAACTTCATGCACAAGATTAACACATCTTTCTCCCGAAGATTTTCAAGACTATTTTTCAAAATATATTTTAATCAAATTTGGTATCTCTAATATCAAAAGATTTTATATATTAGAGATAGGGGGAGAAATGTGATTAAAATGTGATCTTATATAAGACTCAAGCACTTTAACTCTTACCTACATGTGCGAAACACTTTCGATTATCGATGCACATGTGAAGGGGGAGCATTTCTAAAACGACAAAACTATCAAGGTGTTAAATGTTTTTCAAACACTTTGTTAGAATTTAAAGTGGTTTTCATGGTTAATCAAATACCCACAACATCTTTAATTCACGACGTTATTGGTGTCAAAAGGGTGGTTAGGTTTAAGTCCTATGATCCAACCAGAACCGGAGGGATCTTCCCAGGGACAATCCAATAGATTATTAGAAGTCCTTAGGAAAGATGGAGTAGAATGTGAACGTAGCTGAATGCCGACTAAGTACTGATGATAGCACTGGAACAATCACAACAAGGTGCTATTAATGATGTCTTGGTAAGCATTGAAGGGGTTGAAGAATGAAAAAGAAATGTAAGGATAAAGGGTGTAAACAAAGAAGCCCTCCATACAACTTAGGCAGAAATCGGGTCAACACATCATGAAGACAACTCATCATGGACCCAGTGATGTGAAACACAACCCTTTCCTAGCTACTCAGGCTTCTCTCAAAAGAAGTTTGTTTTATTGTCACGGAGATCAACACGACTTCTATTGACTTTCTCACTCCGAGATAGTTGATATTGGATAGGTGGCATCTGCTCCAGCCTCCGATCACTAAAAGTGCACAAATCGAGTGTAGAGCCAAGAGATCAATCAAATCTTGTTAGGACACACGGATGAAGATCAAGAGAGTCCTACGCTATATCCTTGCGATATTGCTAGAACACTCAGAGTGATACTGCTTAGTATTCATAATGATGAGTGGAAATCCTTCCAGTGTTAACATCAAACAGCATTGCGGTAGGTCATATGCAAGATTCTTTATGAATTAAACATATGTAAAACTGAAAAGCAATAGTGGTTTGATTCTGAATTGATTCAAACTCGTTTCAGGTTTCTACGCAATATCTTTATGGTCTTGCCAGAACATTCAGAGTGATATTCATTAATATTCACGGTGACGAATGGAAATCCTTCTAGCGTCAACATCAAACAACGCTACGGTGGGTGACTTGTGAGATTCTTATGAATCAAACTTGTGTCAACTGGAAAGCAACAATGGTAAGATTCTTAATGAATCAAACTTGTTCCAGGAATTTGAATTGATGACTTTAATCAAGCGGATATTTATCCAATTGATTCACTCTTTATGTTCGCAGTCTTGCTTTGAGACGGTCGAGTAAAGAGAACGGCTAGTACAGCCGCGAAACCCTATCAAGGCGATTTTTAATTGAATCTACCTAATCACATGTACGGTATTTAATATCGTATAACGGTCTTCACCGACCGGAGGTAAAACGCTACCGATTTAGGACGAATGTCAAAGCCATTCAGTCCGTGTCCATGTTTTATCTCGAGAAGGTGGCGTCACGGTGTACTCAGCATAGTCAAAGATTCAAAACCACATGTCCATGCCCAAAGACTTATTCAACAATTAATAGTGTGAGCATGTGGATAAATACACAAGATCGCAAGATGGCAAAGACAAGTCAAGAATGATTTGAAGATCTCAAGATAAAAGACTAAGTCGAAAGACAATGACAAAGGCTCAAAGATCACAGCATGAAGGTACAACACTACTATTACACGTTCAAGACTCATTTATGACGAAATTCATAAATCTCCATTAGACTCCAAATATCGAAGAAGAATGACCTCACATTGGAGGAGATTGTTAGCCTCAAAATATTGAGTCAAACAAGAATGTTCGGTCATAGGTTTCTATTGTAATATTTATTAGAACATTGTAATAGGTAGTTAATTAGTCGTGGTTTACGGGCTTGGATTTAAACTAATTAAAGTCCAAAAGACAAGCCTGTCTCAATATATAGCCCATTAAAGCCCGCATGTGGGTGGACTATATATACTACCCTCCTAGCATGTTAGGAGGGTGGATGGTCATTTGTAACTCTAATCTTCTTCTAATCTAATATTCACCAAGCTAAACACCTCCCCTCTACTTTCTCTCACTACTTTCTCTCTCTAGGAATCCATCTCTTCTTCATCTATTTTCTTTCTTTCTTCCTTGCTTAATCATCACAAATAAAGGGACAACAGAGTAGTGTTAGCATTACTAACTTATAAACGACAATGATCTTGTTTCACGCTTAGCATGGAATTGAGTGAAAATCGAGGACGACGAAATTATTTCTTTGAAAGCATTCACGTGTTCTTGTTCTATGATCCTAAAAGTCACATTTACGTGATGAAAACAATACATTATGTCCATAACGCATCTAGTTAAGTTAATTTTTAGATAAATGTTGAATAAAAATGAATTTTGGAAGTGCTACGATACTTAATTCTAGCATTGCGTGAGGAAACAACAATGGTTTAGTATGGAAGAACTGATGAGACTCTAATTATACAGAGTCTCATACCCTAAAACGGGCTTCAGATTCGGAAATATCATTAAAAGCATGCATAATACCCATGTTTTCTTTATTTGTGTATGTGCAAGGTCGGATATCAAAAATTCACTTGGGAATCAAATGATAAAGAAAAAACGAACACAGAAAACAAAGTCATGCAAAAAAAACAAAAGCTTGATGTGAATTTCCAAAAACACCCTTAAAGAAATGAAGATTTACAAGAATGGTCCCTCAACTTTCCAAGATTGTCACTTTATACCCCTCAACTATCAAAAATTACTAAAGGGTCCCTAAATTTTAAATACTTGACAAGAAAGACCCCTCAAAGTTTGCAAATGTGCATAAGTAGTCCTAATTCCAAGTTGTTTAACAAAGGACTTAACTTGAAATCAACTAAGGACTTAACATGCAAATCAGCCAATTATTAATGTTAAATGACAGAGGGACCAAACCTGCCAATCCTCAAAAGTTTCATTATACTAGGTCAAACAAGCAGTCAACTAAGTTCTAAGGGTTGATTTTGCTAAGTTTGAAACTTATTTTACAAAGGAAATCACCCAGCCCATTTTCTAAAAGCACATAGGCCACTTATGTCATTGTTGATAGTTTTAATTATATTAAACTATTAATGCGTGGTTAACAAGAAGACTTTTCCTAATTTGGAATAAACATGTCACTGTTCACCTAAAAAACCCTAGCTCATTGCTAGAATTACAATGCATCAAACTAAAGGGCTTTTGAAATTAACTTGGCAGATTTACAATTTATCATATTTTCAACAAACCTACACGCTTTATTCACCCACCTCATCACCCATGTGCTCTCGCGAGACCTCCCTGCATCCGTTTAGATTGAATACAAAGATGGGACAGAGATTTGGACGTTTGGGATGGATTAACTTGTTCCCCATACTTGATAGATGGTTGAGATCACATTTTAGCCTGCTCTATCACATACAGCTCAACAATCACATGTATACCAAGATTCGACGTTGACCAAGATTTCAAAATCAAGATTACAAGGGCAATTTAGGAAATTGTATTCGGCTAGGGTTTTGTATTGCTAGGGTTTCTAGAACCATCTCTCCTCTTGTATATATAACATTAGCTTAGCAGCTTATGAACTTGTTCTAATTCTTTATACTTTAAAAATTTTCTAAGTAATGTAGTGAACGGTTTTGAAATAATGCAAATGAATTGAGTTCCATCTTATTTTAACTTGTCTTCTTTAATTTTTTTGCAATTTATTTTCAGTATTTTACTTTTAAAATTTCATCAAAATGATTTAGTTCAAAGAGATTTGTCAAAAGTTTTTTGAGATCCAAGGTTCTATAAGTTGTTGTGTATTCTTGACTTGACAATTCAAGTATAGGCAAAGGATATAGGTTTTTGTTACTTACTTGTTCTTTATTTTCCTTGCAAAAAATATTGGTTCCAAGTTTATTTCAGAATCAGTGTTTTTTAATTTTAGCTTAACTTACTATAAAATAAGCTATCAATAAACTCATTTGACAAATGAGCTTATAGACATGCCTATGGTACTTGAAGTTCTTACTTGTGTTGCGTAGGTACCTAGTTTAAAGATATTTTAAAGACTGTTGTAGTCTAAGTTTTCATAAGCCCTCATTAAGCTTCTCATAAGCCACAAGTTCAGATAAGCCCTTTGGTTGCATCAGCATAGTTGAGCTTGGTGTGGATGTACCTCAAGCTAGGCATAGCTTTGAACTCCTTTTTTTTGCTTAATTTGTCACTTTTTTGTGCTTATGTGGTTTGCCCTCATGACTACTTAATTTCTTATTTTGTGTAGCTTAATTTGCTTTGGATATTGCTTATTTACTATCTTTACATGTTATCTTATAGGCCTTAGTTTCAAAATCTTACTTTGCTTTGATAATTTTTAAACTGTCTAAGAATTAGGGTGTGTGGGATTAGTGTTCAACTGAGCCCCAAGTATTCTTTGAGGCTTGATCTGTTGCAGTCGAGTGTAGGTGGTTAGTTTAAAGTTAGATCAACTTTGTTTTGTGAAGTTTAGTGTAGAAATATAGTGTTTACCTTTTTGCAGAATTTGCATAGTTATCTGATATAACCATTTTGATCTCTGTGTGTGTTGTCTGATAAAGAAATTGTGTGTTGTATGAGGTTCTTGACTTATCTGATATGCCAGGAATGCTTGTTTTCATGTATGATTCTATTTGAGTCATAAATTTGCAAACTTGTGCTCCAAATACAGCCAAAAACATCATCAATCAAACCTGGTTTGTTTTAAGGCTTTAGTTTCCAATTTTCAGTACTTCAGTAGCTTTGGTTTCTAACTTTATCTATTTTTAGGTTTTGGTGGATTTCGTAGCTTTTTAGTGGCTTATTCAGTTTACCAAAAATCAGCTTTTCGCCTAAAACAACCTTGTTATACACACTGTTAGTTCTTAGCTCATTATTTATTCCATTTCATTCCTATTCCTCTTAAATATGTGCTTGTGTATGCGCTTTGTGAGCTTTTTGGTTTATTTTTCTTATTTGTGAATTGCCATATACCTAATAAGCTCAACAGAGCTTATTAGGGCTTAATTGTCCAAAACAAGGCACCCTGCCATCCAAAAGCACAAGGTACTTGACCTCAAGACCTTAACAATCAACACAAAATCACATTTCTATCTTATACTCAAGTCCCTTTTTCAGTTTTTAACTTTTTCTTTGACGTTGACTTTTGCTCAAACTTGTACAAAACTGGCCAAAGTGCTTATTGTGCTTAACCAGCTTATTTTATTATGCAACAACTTGTATTTTGTATTCAACCTCTTGTTTATTAACTTATTATTGTATTTCCATCTTTTCAGTTCATTTCATTAAGTTTACATTAGGATTCGAACTTATTTTCATTTTTTAAAAGTACTTATTGGCTTATTCGGCCTTTTCTACTTAGCCTATTGGATCTTTCTTAGTTCTAAAGTCTTAATTACTGTATTTTTAAGCTTTTTTGCCAAAAATCAGGTGTTGTTGTTGAGTATTAAGCAAAGTCGACTATTTTGTCTTGTAGTGCATTTTTCTTTTTGCTTATTTTCAGCTTTTTCAAATATTCTTTTTGCAGTGTCTTAGTTAGGCCAAAATAAGGGTGTGCTTATTTACGGTTTATGGAAATAAGTTTTGAGCTTATTAGTCTTATCAAGGCCCAATAAGCTAGCTTATTGCTTATAAGTCCGTGTTAAGCTCATTGTCAGCTTTTGGGCCTTAGGAAAAGTTTCTTAGAATATTATTTTTAGTTAGATAAAGCTTTTTCTTTTTACTTTTTCCAAAAATTTTCATATTGGGCCCATTTAATCCCATTAAGCTTTCTGATTTGGGTTTTGGACCGTTTCAAGGCCCAAAACCCACTTTTGGGAGTTTTTATTTTCGTTTTTATTTTCCTTTTTGTTTTATTTAGATAAAAATTAGTTAGTTTGCAAGTTTTTAGAATTTTTTATTTTTAAATATTTTTATATTATTTTTGTCTCGTTTTGCGTGTCCGCGTAATTCTATTTTATTTTTATCCGTCCTTATGTAGATTCGTCTTTTAATTTTAAACCCTTTGATTCCAAAAATGTAACTAATCCAAACTCGTATTATTGGCCCATAACGCACACCTACTCGAAGAACGAATCCGTCAATTTTAAATTCATTGAACGGTTTTTCTAAAACGTTAATCCGTGGAATTTATATACTAGACCCTATAATTTATAATTTATCCGTGTGTTGAATTCACATTGGGTTGGTTATATAACAATATGGTATCCCATTCATCGTTTTTTTGCTTCGAAATAATATTCGAGATGAAAATGGTTTGATTTGATAACTTTGGGTAACTGTAAAAGTTAGAAATGTAGTTGCAAGCAGACATAAATTAATTGTACAAAATATTTTCATTTAATATATTAAAATACAAAATTTTAGAAGCAACCTTAGTAATTAAAATATCAAATTTAAAATATAATATAAAATTGACTTAAGTTAAAGATAATGAGTAATAGTACATCCACATACGTTCTAAAAAAGAAAATTTACGAAATGATACGAAGTTTGATTTGTGGATACAAATAGAATAAAGGAATAAAAAGGATGTAGATATTACCTCATGACAAAAGGTACCTAACATGCATTCAAAAAAGTTCAAAGGAACAAATCTCATCTCTTAATTTCAAACTCAATCAATGGTTAATATATAATACCTACCACTCATGTCCATCCATACACTCACACACACCCACCCACCACCACCATCGCACCTTACCACCACAACATTGTCGTCGCACCCGACCGTCTCTATCCACCACCATGGGTCGCACCCCACTCCACCTGGTTCAAACACACACAATCCAAATAAAACCCCAATCAAAGTGCACTGTTGCAACACCGCCATGGTTAACGGTCAAGATCTACCACTCTTTGCAGCAGTCGAGCACATTCTCCATGTGAATACAACATCGACCTGGTATGCATCAATCTCACATCACCTTCAAATCATCATCGGTCGCACACATCCACCAACTGTTTGATATAGTGCCTCAATGAAAATTTGTAACCTGAAACTTGATTTTGACACCCTAAACTTACACAAGTGATTCATAAATGCATAACAAAATGTAGCAACGCATAAGATGAGAGATGATGGAGGTGACTTATGAAAGTTGAGTTGGTGGATTTCTAAATTTGTTGGAGTATGATTAAGGATAATTGGATTTGAAACTTGTTGGAGTGAAACAATGCGTTATTGGAGGCGATTTAGAAAGTTGGGTTGATGGGTTTGATGGTTGCGAGGAAGAGAGATAAGGGAAAATGGTATATTTGATGGATGTGATAACATAACTTTGTTCAGATCACATTTGACTTTGTACAAATTACATGTGATTTGTAGTTAGTTTTACTTAATAGTTAAATGTTTATTATTTTAATTTATTGTGAAAAATTTGATCTAAAGATGTATTCAATGGAACAAAGCACTTATTATAATTATTTTAGTTTCTTACTTATTCATACAAGTAATTTAGATATGGTTGAGGTAAATTACATGTGATATGTACATGAATCACATGTGATTTGCGCATGAATTACATGCATTTTTGTGATGCCTTTATACTTGAGTTTATAATATGTTAATTACACATTGCATAGTTTGTATATTACACGCTTTTATGAATTGTGAGTAGTATGTTGTGTTTTAAACTCAAACATAGTATATATAACAAAGATTGTAGCATTCAAGAAAAAAACTTTTCAAACACATATCATATTTCATTTTTCTTTTGAATTTAACGAATATGTTTTTTGTTATAGAAATTAGTCTTTTTCGACAATATTCGTATTTTTTACGGCTCCACTTTGACTTCAAGTGATTTTTCTTCCCTTTTCCATCATCTTCCTTTAACAACATCTATCTTGAGCTCTTGATGATTTTTTTGCTTACACTTTCTTCATATAATGCAAATACAACACGTAATACCATATAACAATATAAATAAGGAACTATTTTTTCAGATTATTGTACAAACCAATGTGATTTACACACGAATTAAATGTAATTCTTATAAAAGAACTTTATAGTAAATTAAAGAAACGGTTTCATATAAAATTATATGTGATTCACGAGAATCACATGTGATTTTTATTCATTAATAACAAAACAACTACACAGGAAAATCACATGCCATTCACCAAAATCACATGTAATTTTCATTCCTTAATAACATAAGAATTCTAGGGCATCTGGATCTCGATCTGTAACTTCTTTCATAACATCTTCGTTAATCAAATCAATGTGTTAATTTAGCCACTTCCATATCATCATCAAAATAATTCTCGTCAATTTTCCATAACATCTTCTTTGTTCAAATCGACGTGTTCAAATCGACGCGTTCAGATCGATGTGTTTAACCACTTACAATACATAGAATCACATGTGATTCACCTAAATCACATGTGATTCATTTTTTCAAAAATTAAAACATTTTCTTATTAGCTTCTGAACATGACAACATACAAAATCACATGTGGTTCACCTGAATAACATGTGATTCATTCCTTCAAAAACTAAATATTTTTTTATTTGCTTCCTGACAACACACATAATCATATTTGATTTCAGTTTATTAATAACAAAATTATTCCATTACAAAATCACATATGATTTACATGTCATTTCTTCTGTAAAAGTATCTTGATATTCAACATTTTCCAAATATCTTTTGTCGCGGATTGAAGCTCATTATCATGTTCATTAAGGTTTTTGTTCAATCTATGTTTTTAACCACATTCATATCATAAAACATGTGATTTTCATCTATTATTCATGCGAGATTTGTTGTGATTCCGTCGAGAGGAGTTGTGTTTCAGGCAAGGGTTGTGGTTATGAAGAATCGTTGGTTTTTACGTTTTCTGGCATGATTTATTGACTTCGGAGAGCTTGGTAGAGTCTCTGGCGAGGGTTTGAGGTACGGGGTTGTAGGTTTTTTTAGAGTGAGAAAGTGACGTTGAATGTGTATTTTATAGCTTTATATGGAGTTGGTAGATTATATATGATTACGATTTATTCTTTTGTTTTTTCTATGAGTGCTTGTTCTAGTCTGATCTCGACTCATTACCTCATAATAAGGAGTAACGCTACATAAGTTTAAAAAAAATCTACAAAATAATGTGTAAGCTGATTTGTGAATTTAAATACAAGAAAATAATTAAAAGATAAAACATATTACCAATAGTTTCTTGCCACATCAATTATCATTGTGTAGATTTATTTTTATAAAAATTTTGTGATGTAATATTTCTCAAAAGTACATGTCAATTGAATGTCGTATGTGCCAACTTTTAATTTTTCTTTTATTTGTAATCTGGTCTTTGAATTCTTCTTTTATGTGTATGAATCTAGAATCCTAATAACTAAAATTACAAGTGCACCATATTTTTTATATTTTCTTTTACGGTTACACTACCACAAGGGAAGATTCACATATGAAACAGACAATGTCTCCTCTTACATTTGAATTTGAATAATGTTACTTATTATTTGTCATGTCTTCTAACACAAAATTGGAGTTATTTACATCTACCAATGTGAAATATCTCATTTAAAAGAGACGAGGTTTGATTTCGTCGAATTTTATAATTATTGTGTACAGATGTAAACTTGATTAAACTTAAATACCATACGTAGTAATATAAAAAGGCAACCTTTGGAAGATCTGCATTAGAGCCTGCCTATCTACCCTTTGATGCATTTTTTATATGTATAGCCACATATATATGCACCAATAGGGAGTATACATCGAGTCAAAAAGTGTATTGCCAGATTAATAGAAGATATACCAAAAATATTATGGGTGTAATAATATGTCATCTATATGTCCCTCGTTAGATCTAAAGGGTTTTAGAAACTTGTTCATATCTTCTACAGTAATAATTTAGAAATTTTGTTTGCCATTTAGTTTGGTTCTAAAAGTTGGAAAGTAAATAAAAAACGGTCCATTAAGTCAAAAACGGTCCATTTAGTTTGGTTCTAAATGTCCCTCGTGATGAGAGTATCCACAATGTGGTTAGAGATGGTTGGGCGTATGATTTGGCGGTTGGTATGCAACATGATCCGTGTAGTATTGTTAGTGAATGTGCAAACAGGTTGTCCGAGTGGAACCAAAGGAGTTTTGGTCATGCGCAACGGTCCATTAAGTCAAAAACGAAAACTCTTCAAATACTGCAAACCTGATTTGATAGCTCGACATGTGATGAACAACGGGCCTTAAAAGAGCAAATTAAAGAGCTCCTTACGCGTGAAGAGTTGATGTGGAAACAACGTAGTCGGGTTCAATGGCTACGTGAGGGGGACAAGAACACACGTTTCTTTCACACCCGCGCAAGCAACCGACGTAGGCGAAATAGTATTATGAGGTTAAAGGGTTCGGATGGAAGGTGGGTTGAGGAGCATGATGAAGTGTGTAATTTGGTGTGAGACTACTTTTCTGAACTTTTTACTAGCTCATCACCACAAGACTGTGAATCGGTTGCGAACGCCATTGATCGAAGCTTAACAGATAATGAAAGACAAGCACTTGAAAGACGTGTTACATCATCAGAGGTTTATGAGGCGCTGATGCAAATGGACCCATCTAAGGCACTGGGACCTGATGGAATGACTGCTTTGTTTTACCAAAAATTTTGGTGCTTCACGGGTAACACGATTGTTAATATGGTTTCTTCTTTTTTTGAGTCTGGAGTGTTGCCTCCTAACATTAATAGAACTCTTGTAACTTTGATCCCAAAGGTTTCAAGACCACAGTCTCTTAAAGATTTACGTCCTATTAGCTTGTGTAATGTACTTTATAAGATTATTTCCAAAGTGCTTGTTAACCGCATAAAACCAATTTTGCCAAACATAATTCAGGAAAATCAATCAGCATTTGTTTCGGATCGTGTGATCACTGATAACGCAATAGTAGCTTTTGAAGTTTTCCATTGGCTTAAGAGAAAAAAGGATGGAAGAAAAGGTGCATCTGCACTAAAGATAGACATGAGCAAAGCCTATGATAGAGTTGAATGGCCCTTTATTCGAGCTGTTCTTAGCAAATTTGGCTTCCCACCACATTTTTCCAACTTGATTATGGCTTGTATTTCTTCGGCTTCCTTCTCTTTCAATATTAACGGGCAAGTTTCGGGTCACGTTACCCCAACTAGAGGTTTTTGCCAAGGAGATCCCATTTCGCCTTATATTTTTGTTATGTGTGCAGAAGTGTTATCATCTATGATAAGGAAAGCTGTTACAGAAGGCCATATTCATGGAGTTAGAATTTTTCGGGGAGCACCGGAAATCCCTCATCTATTCTTTGCCGATGACAGCATCTTTTTCACAAGATTTTCGGTTGAGGAAAGCTGTAGGTTGAAAAGCATTTTTACACGATATTGCGAAGCTTAGGGACAGGTAATTAATTATGAAAAATCTGAAATATCCTTTAGTGACAATGTTGATATACATGTTCGAACTAGCATAATTGAATGCTTCAATGTTCGTGAAGTTGTCCATCAAAACAAATATCTAGGACTACCTTCTGTCATTGGGAGATCTAAGAAGGTGGTTTTTGAAGCTATTTTGGATAAAATAAAAAAGAAACTTGCAGGATGGAAGGAGAAAACGTTATCGATTGCTGGAAAAGAAGTTCTTATTAAATCAGTGGCGCAAGCAATGCCTATGTATATAATGAATATCTTTTTACTTTCAGGAAACTTAATCGATGATATTCACAAGTCTCTTAATGCATATTGGTGGGGGGACGGGGCAAAAGTAAACCCGATTCGATGGTGTACGTGGGAAAGAATGTGTGTATCTAAGTTTCGAGGAGGCATTGTATTTGTCACTTGGGATTATTTAATAGATCACTTCTAGCAAAGCAAGTTTGGCGCTTGATCACATCCCCAACAACATTGGCAGCTAGAACTCTTAAGGCACGATACTTCCCGAGATCAAGCTTTCTTGATGCCAAGATTGGATACCGACCAAGCTATATTTGGCGTAGTTTCCTTTCGGTCTATGACATTGTTCGTAAATGGTGCAAATGGAATATTGGCAATGGTCATAGTGTTAGCGTGTGGAATGACTTTTGGGTCGATGATCACAGAAGATTGGGTCCAAGGCCAAATGATTGTAATGTACATCAGGTTCGTGATTTATTAAACGTTGAAGGTGATGGTTGGAACCATGAACTATTGTTTTCTTTATTTCCAGCTGATATTGCAAGGAAGATTGCATGTTGTTTTGTTAGAAATTCAGCGAATGATGTGCTTTATTGGCATAATAATCCAGGAGGACGATTTTCATGCAAATCTGCTTATCTCTTGGCTATCCAATCAGATGAAGATATTGTCCACCCTACTATATCTGATGACATGATCGACTTTTGGCATGCTGTGTGGAAAGCAAAAGTCCCCGACAAAGTTAAATTCTTTATGTGGCGAGCATGGAATAATTATGTACCTACTGTTAACAACTTACAATCTCGTGGGTTGAATCACATATCTTCTTGTACTCATTGTGGCGAGACAACAGAAGATATAGTACATGCCATGTTCAAATGCCAAGTAGCAAAACAGGTATGGAACCGTTGTAATTTCGGTTTTTTTTACGATAGACGAGGGGTTGTCACCTTTCATGATTTTTGTCAGCTCATTCTTCATAATTATCCAACCGAATGGGAGATATTCATGATGATATTGTGGGGTCTGTGGACACGAAGAAACAAACGGTTTCATGGTCAATTACATGGTAGGGAGGGGAACGTAGAAGCTATAGCAAAATTGGTGTTATCAGAACATCAAATGGCAAATCAGAGAGAAGTCACAAGTAGGCTACATAACACTAATACGAGTGTGTGGTTAAGGCCGGTAGTTGGACATATAAAAGTTAACTGTGACGCCGCGTGGCAAAAGGAGTCTGGAAAGGCAGGTTTGGGATTTGTAGCTCGCGATCACAATGGCAACGTCTTATTTTCAGGCGCTCGCTTAGAGTATTATGCAAGTTCTCCCTTGGAAGCCGAAGCAAAAGCAGTTCATTGGGCCATGACTCATGCACTTAGTAGAGGATACTCCCGTGTTATATTCGAGACTGACTCGTTGTGCTTAGTTAAGGCGCTTCATAATAAGGTTATCTTGCTACAGATTGCGAGTCTTTTTTCAGACATATCGTCTCACTCACTAGCCTTTGATGTTTGCAGTTGGTCCTTTGTAAAACGGGAGGGAAATAGAGTAGCTCATAGCATTGCGTCTTTGGCACTTACTTGTTTTCATGAGATGACGTTAGAAGGTAGTATTCCAAGTTGTGCTACTGTTTGGTTGACTAAAGATGTATCCTCGTTTAATATGAATTGATATTTCTTCTTTTATCAAAATAAAAAGTTGGAAATTAAGTCTGTGTGTGTAGGTCTACGTACTTTTGATTATGTTCTTGTGGAAAATTGGTCTTGTGAGTTGGCTGCTTGATGCTGTCATGTGTTTCTAAGTGGCCCTTAACTCCTTAAGTGAATGTATCTAATACAATGAAATGACAGTTCGCCAGAAAAACATCAAAGAATGATACTTGAACGCTTTGCCGCTTTGGGTTCTTTTGTAGGGGCCGATTTTCATGTGTTTGGACAGCATGTACAACATTAGACTAGTGTCACGATTCTGACTGTTAGTTTGGATTTTTTTTTTTCGTATTTTATGATACCTTGGGTTGGAGGGAGTGGAAGAAAAGCCACGAGCGAGATACATAAACTCGCGCGCAAGTATCATTCCCACCTCCAGACTCACGCGCGACTTTATCCCCAGCAAAAAAAATACTACCACACTCACCTGGAGCGAATTTATATTTAGTAGGCCCCACATATTTTATATCCGTTTTTTCTAATTTAAAAAAAAAGTTTTTTCAATACCTTTTTTACTTATAAGTACCTACTAAAACTCATATTTTTCAAACACACATTGACATTTCATACACATTCTCCCTAAATCACTAAAATGGAAGATATAGACGAATACGAGTTATTCTTTGCTACTGAAAAACCGGAAGTCGTAGCGAAACGCAAGTGGAGTTTTATTAGAAAAGCGTTGGAGTTTATTAAGAGAAAACACAATGCTAATCGATTACCAAGAAACGTCATAACTCGAGACCGAATAGGTGCTCATGATCCGTTAATTGCGTTTTTTTCGGTGAACCCAAGGTGATGAGAAAGAGTTCAGGAAGGTTTTTCGAATTGGTCGCCCCTTTTCAACTGGATAGTTAATGAAGTGACTCACCATTCTGCATACTTTCGTAATAATGTTGATTGTACCGGAAAAGAAGGTATTTCGTCTTTGTTAAAGTGCACCTCGGCAATTCGTCAATTGGCATACGGCGTCGTTCCTGGTTTTTAGATGACTATCTGCAAATGAGCCCAAGAACTTCTCGGGAATCACTTGATCATTTCTGTCGTGCTGTTATGAAAATATTCGGGGCTGAGTATATGAGAAAACCCACGTATACTGATGTTGAGAAACTTTATGTGCATCATGAAGCAAAGCACGGGTTGATAGGGATGATAGGAAGTCTTGATTGTACAAACTGGGAGTGGTTCGGTTGTCCAGTTGCCCATAAAGGGCAATATGTTAGACGATATCATGGACCGAATCCATTCATTTTACTTGAAGTTGTGGCTCCCAGGACTTGTGGATATAGCATGCATTTTTTGGTGTTTCTAGATCGAACAACGACATCAACGTTTTATATTAGTCCCCTTTATTTAATGATTTGAAAATCGGACGAGCACCAGAGGTGGAGTTTTTGGCTAACGGTGTACACTATCCATGGGGATACTATCTTACGGACGGGATATATCCGGAATTGGCACCACTTGTTAAAAAAATTCCCGAACCAGCAGACGGTGACCACAAGAGGATTTTATATAAGAAAAAACAAGAATCCGCAAGAAAAAATGTGGAAAGAGCTTTTGGTGTTTTGTAGAAGAAATGGGTCATATTAGCCAATCGTGCACGAGCTTTCCCGAAAGAAAGAATCATGAATATGATGTACACATGCATCATATTACATAATATGGTTCGAAAGTTAAAAAAAAAACAATATCTCCTAAATGGTTTCCAGAAGAAGAAATTCAACCGGAAGATGTGTTTCAAACCCAAGAACGCGCGCTACAAGATATGCGGCATATCAAATCCTCGGAAGAACATCACAATATTCGAGCAGATCTGGTCAAGGATTTGGCTGCCAATGCTTAAATTATTATGTTTTTTATATATTTGTTTTTTAAATATTGTTTTTAAATTTCCTATGTATCGTCTTTTAATTTCGTACTGTGTTTTTATTTTCTAGGTACCCGTGTTTTAATAAAATATATGAATAAAAAATATTTAATAAAAAGATTGGGATGATGTGTAGTGAGTTGTAGTAAGTTTGGGTGAGTGTCATTACCTGCAAATGAGAGTTTGAGTGGGTTGTAGTGAGTTTGTTAAAAACTTATGTGGCGTTGACGTGACGGTAAATGAGTTTTCTTCCACTCCCACTAGTCTTAGAGAATTAGACTATTAGGTATTCATATGTGTTTCGTATCGTGGGTGAGAGTGGTGCTAAGTCATCACTTTTTTTCATAACACCATAATTTATCATAACACCAAACACCCCTCCTTCTATAACGTCACAAAATTTTGAAAAAGGTAAAAAATTTGAAACTTAAAAACGCCAAAATGTCATAACATGACACACGAATCACGATCCCTTGTCGTCGTGCCATAAGGAGCCGTATATCATATCACTGCTGCAAACATTTAATTCTTACCCGGAGCCGTATATCACTGCTGCAAACATTTATTCTTTTACCCTTGTTGACAGGTCGACTGTTTCTTTCTTACCCGGAGCCGTATATCACTGCTGCAAGCATAAGCTGTCCATTGACCACTATTGGAGCTAGTCTTTAATGCGCCAATAGGATTAATGCAACCATGCATGGTATGGTTCCAATCATTGTTTGCTATTGTATCTCACAATATGGCTAACTGTTAACCAAACCTATGAATGAAAAAAGACACTAAAATAAGTGTGCATGAGAATCAGGCTTCATCAAACATCAAGTTGATGAAATTAATTTGACCACATATATTAGGATCTTTTTGGAAATTGATTATATAATTATTAAAATGTAAAAAGAAAGAAGTTTTTTGTAACGTTATGAAGTCAAATTTGTCCCCTTTTGACTTTCATGTGAGATAACATGAAAACTGAAGATCTCAATGACAGAAAACTAAATATGGGGATCTACAATTCCTGACTTAAATACTCTCGAGTTTTTTATACAATTAGTGTAGCAGAAGATGATTTATGCATGCATCACCTGACGTTGTGTAGTGTTATTCAGTTTATGTAACCATCTAACAAATTAAATGAAGGTTTGTCAAAAAAAAATATCAATCGATGACACTCGAACACTTTGTGTTCTATCGATAGGGGGCCGGCTTCCATGTATTTGGAAAAGATGTAAACCATTGGACTTGTGTCGAGTTTCTCATAGTTGGTTAAATTGCATTCTTTTTTGCATTTGTGATAATTATGGTCCATTTAAGGTGTTGGTTTGGGAGGTCATATGTGAATACAAAAGAAGCAACCCTAAGGAAGAATGGAGATCAAAGAAATGTCGATTGTCTGATCCCAGCAAAGTCATTATTACAATGGGAATACAAAGGAAAGTCTGACTATTACAAAGAATGGAGAAGAAATGTTTAATTTTTCATAAGAATCTACAATGAACCGCGATACAACAGAATCGAACTTGTGTTACGCAGGAATCCCTTATAACAAACTCGTCAGTTGATCGATCAACAAATATGCTTGGTACAAAAGAGATGCCACTCGAGATTTGTGTGTTTGTTATGGTAAGAAGGAGATATAGCTGATGCACCATATGTTTAGGATATACACACGTACATAAAGATGATAACCAATGTTATCGTTTGTTAAAACACGTATGTGTGCAAGTATGTGTTATGTTAAAATCTATATAATACAGATTCATCGCGTGTTTCTCGTATGGTATATTTGTTAGAGCTGAGCATATTAAAACTGGTCCGAAAATTTCCGCAGAAAATTAGAATAGAAAATAAAACATGAACAAAAAAATGGACATCATAATAATTCTACCATTTCCATTGTTATATAAGATCTACATCTATAATTTCCTTCTGAATAAAAAAGAAAAAAACCCCTAAAAATCATTAAAAAAAAGGGAAGAAAAATGCTAGTATAATTAATCCCGTGGGTACGTAACACGTAAGCTGCATGTGTTTTGATCGAAGTGGTACGTTGAATCATATTTCATCGTTGACGATCTAGTCTTGGATTTACAGCCAGGCGTTGACTTTAACTAACTTAAACTCCAAGCAGCACATAGTAACCTATGGTAATAGGTAAAGCTATCAACATTCCAAAAATAACCCTGCAATATCAATTTCACAATACATTAGATATAAACGTGAACATTTAATTCGAAAGAAATGCAAGTTAACCTTAGTGTCAAAGAAAACGACTTACGCAGTACTTAGAATATCTGCATGGACATTGTATTCCTTTGCAAAGACAAACGGAACGATTCCTTGAGGCAAAGCCGCCTACATTCACAAATTTCGATTAGTCACGATCCGGGTACTATAAATAGTGTTTGACGATTTACGATTTTATACCTGAACGATAGCAACATGAAGAAGAACACCACGAAGACCGATAGCGATAGAAGTAGCAGCCATAACAGCAGGCCCTGTCAAGAACCTAACAGCCATTGAAAAAGTTGCAACTCGCTGCCCACATGCTATTATTTTTGGTTGCAATGCCATAAATAAACCTGCACGTACAATGAATAAATACACAATTATTATGTTTCAGTACAATAAAAGTAATCAATGAAGTAGTTCAATAGTTACCTAAACTAAACATAGCCATTCCTAGACCGGCGTCCGATAAAATCGCAATTGATCCACTCATTATTGTTGGCATTTTAATGTCCCACCTGTATTATATTGTTGGCAAATTGTACAATGCATAAGATACGAGTTATTAGTAGTAAGGTTAAGGGACACTAGTTGAAATCGAACCTGAATGAAACTAGAGACCAAATGAGACCCAAGAGACTTGAGTATGTATTTGGATTTCTAATAAGTTTTCGCCAAACCATAATGAGAATAAGCCTTGTCATGACGCTAGCGGGTGGCATACGGTGGTTCTTGTTTTCGCCTTCTTCTGCTCCTAGTTTCTTGAACGGGGATCCGTTTATTTGTGATTTTGGATTATCTATGTCGATCTCCTTTTGCTCTCCGTATGCTTTTATCATTGGACTTAGATTTTCTGTAACAAAGTTTATATTGTAAATACCACTTCATAGAACTACAAATACTAGGATAAAAATAAAATGGCTATAAATATTGATAATATACCTGGTGTCGGAATTGCTCTAGACGGGTCAATGGATCCAAACTCAGCAGCAGCCTTATTAACTGCATGTTTCATGTTACCTTCTGAAACAGGAGATGCACTTGAGCTCCATACAAACATGTGAAGTTCCTTATTATTGCCAGGTGGTGGTGGTGGTGGCGGTGTACCACCACTGCCACCGCCTCCTCCGATATCTTTCTTCTTTGGACCGCCACTTGCGGCAGCACTAGTAGAGCCTAGTGAAAAGGTAGGGTTTGGAATTGGAGGCGGGTAAGAACAAACTAAGTTGTTATTGTTTGGAGGGTTAGTGTTATTGAATAGCTCGCCACTCATGCTCCGTCCTCCAGTCCTTTTCTTTCCTATTCTTAGCATTTCTTCTTCGAAATTTGATGTTCTTGGTGTAGGACCCTTTGATGATTGCATAGAGAATACATCGCCCCCACCTCCGAAACTACTGGTGTACCCATGTTTAGGGCTTCCAGCTTTACTGAACATGGCATAAAAGTCTGATTGGTTGAAGCTGGAAGCCCTTGGTGTTGGGCCTCTAGAAGACTGAACGGAGTAGATCTCTACTCCGGTCAGATTGGAGGCCCTTGGTGTCATTCCAGTAATATTATGAGACTTGTTGTAAGAAGAGATAACGGATCGTGAGGAGGCGGTTGAAGACCTCCTCACTACAACATGGAGCTTTCCATCATCTCCTATCTCGGCATTAGTCTCTAATGGCTCACGGCCATTTAAGGAAACGACGTCAGACTCCACATGGAAAGACGTGATTGAACCGGCAGTTTCAGGAAACTGTTCGGTTATGAGGAGTCTTGCTCCTCTATACTCAAACATAAAAAGCATGAGCGTATACCATATGACGCTCTGCAAGACCACAATTTGGACCATAAGGGATCCAGAGAAATCCCCATACATAGCCTTGAGCAACGGAATGCCCATGACCAAAGTGTTTGGGAGCGTCGAGAGGGAGAACAATGTAATCATCCACTCGAGACTCCCAGTCTTACTAATCCATTGCCACACAAACAACGCGGACAAAATAACAAGTTTCTGAAGGGAATCAGCCGCAATAAAGTGGTAGTTCATCTTGTAAGGATTATTCGAAGATATAAAATGAAAAGAAAGAAGTGGAACAGCAAAAACCGCAACAAAGCGGTTAATGCCAGAACATTGGTCCGGAGTGAAGATTTTCCACCACCGGACCGAACCATAAGCTAGAAGCATGGCAACATAAAGCGGCACAATGGCTGCGAGAACATCATAAATGTCCTTTCCTGTAATCATGGTGCTTTTGCAACATGTACACAAAGAATCACACGGCCGCAAGGACACACAAAGAGCTTGGTGGTGTAGTGCTTGTGGTTGTTAAACTGTTAAAGGAAAGAGTTAAGTTGGAGGGTGATATGTCAAGTTGTAAAAAATGCACAAGTGATGGTTGGATATAGATCCTTATGTATTGGAACTCATGAACAAGTGATATTAATGAAACTTGCCGGACGGAATCTTGTGTAAAAACTGAAAGATTTCATTTATTAAAATAAGCCAGAGGATCAAATATAATACATGAACAATAAGGTTGTCATTATTTTTCTCATTTAATGTTTAGTTGTTTTATTTTCATTATTGTTATTATACATGCAACGGGTATGCCATTAATTAGCCAATATATAATGTAAGTTGTAAACATAGCACATTATTGTGTAGTGTAAAAAGGGTTTTTCTATTTTGTGTTTTAAGGGACGATGATATGAAGGTTTAAAGTATGTAAAAAATAAACATGGTTTTACAGTAAAGTATACTGAGAATCATAAAATAGGAATTTTTATGTATTTTTTTTGTGAGATCATGTGTACATTTTACCTTTTTATTATATGTCCTTAAAACACAAAATACAAAAATCCGTGTAAAAATAGTAAACCAAAAGTCATCCTTGTAGGGAACAAATACATACTCCGTAATAACAAGTTACACACACTTTAAGAATACGCATTACCTTCTGTCTCATTTGTGATATTATGGCTAAGTGTATTGCCTTTATTTGTGCCTTGGTCTCGTTTGTGATTTTTGCACTTAAAAATATAGTAAACTAACCACTTTTTATAGTTGTGCGTATTAAACTAATTTCTTTCTCATTATGTGTATTAAATTTTCTATTTTCGATCATTGTGTGTATTTCGAGACAATTTTACCCCTACTTTTTTCAAATTTTGAAGGGTAAAATGGTTATTTTACATAGCAAAATCATCTCAAAATACACACAATGAACGAAATCTGAAAGTTCAATACACACAATGAGAAAAAAATAGTTTAGTACACATAATCATAAAAAGTGGTTAGTTTACTGCATTTTTCAGTTATTTTCCCTGTTTAAAATGTTGGTTTCTCATTGCCAAAGAGAAATTCAAGAGGATATGTTGCATACAAAAGATTTGAAGAATAGCTCTCAAGTATTGATTGATTGGGTAATGCATAAAGGGGAGTTGATTATTGAGCTTTAAAATGGCAATGAGTCTAGAGCTGCAAGGGCAAATGTGATCAAGCTCAAGTCACTCCAAACTTCTGATATGCGCAAGGTAAGGATCTTGATGAAATTGGTCACGAATATTCACATCAAGATTGTTGAGAAGATTGACTTTCTAGCGAGGTAGAGGGAGATGTGAGTTGCTTGGTTAACGAAGGTTTAGAGGGTTGATGCGTGTAAATAGAGGTTTCAAATGGCTAGTCTTTTGGTTTGATGAATGTTAATCCAATGTAAATTAATGTTTATTAGTTTGCATTAAGGATTAATGTTATTGTTATAATTCGCCATCTTACCATATGAAACACATAAACAGTCTTTTGATTCTAAGACAGGCTTATATATTGTTTGACTTTGTATAGTCAAACTGCATTGTGGTGTTTTTTTCCGACAAATACAATGATACATTTAAAATTGCAAAGTTAAAAAATTAAATCTGAGAATCTAATTTTGGTGATTTCTCACCAGGATAAGTCAAATGCAATTCATCGTAAGTAAAAGACTCTATATAATCGTCTTCGACGTCACTTTCATGTTGAGGTTCATATGGATATTTTTCTTCAAGTCTTCTTATTGCAACAACTTCCCTCAAATGCTCTTCAAGCCGCTCCTTTCGTTCATCTTCCAATCTCCACTAGCTTTTGTCTTCAGCTTCCATCTCATAATACAACTCTTCAAACTTATCATCTCTAACCATCACGTCCTTATCTAATTTACCTTTTGCAATGTTATAAGCAGCATCTTCCTTGACAATTAGAACTTCTTGTTTTGGTTCTTCACGCACTTTCTTGAAACATGGTAGGTTAGTGTTAATTCAAATTATCCACAAAAATAATTCAAGCATACTACGTAAATAAAGAAATTACAATACTTGCGTTGATAATCTTCAAGACCTGCAATAAATACGTTTTCTTTTTATGATGAACTCATGTCATTTTATTTCAAGTTCAGTATAATATTTCTTGGTATGTATTAATAACTTTTGAAGATACTTCATCATCTTACAAACTTATAAATACTTTTTTTGGTATATGAACAGTTAGTATAAACCCTTAAAATTGTATCAAGTGTATATTCATAAATGGAATTAAGTTTTTTAAAGCTTCAAAGACATAAATATACTTAGAATTTGTAAAGTCAAGATGTATTAAGTGAAATGTAAGAGAAATGACTACGACCTTTTGGTGAATTCAGGTGGTGATACATGAATGAGACTAAAAATATATAAATCAAGCAATACTAAGTGAAATTAGAAGTGAAAAAGCTTTACTTACGATACATGTGTTGATTCAGTTGATTATTTTCAAGACATGCAATAAATACGTTTCTTTTTTATGATGAACTCGTGTCATTTTATTTCAAGTTCAAGCTAATATTTCTTAGTGTTAAGAACTTTTGAATGTACAAATCTAGCAATACTAAGTGAAGTGAAAAAGCTTTTCTTAATAAGTAGTTACAAATCAATAAGCAAATAAGTTGTTAAGAAAAAGACCCAAAGGTGTTTACGATAGGTGTGTTGTGTTGTGAGAGTAAGGTCCCAAGTTCAAAGATTGGACCTTACTTTTTGAAAAAAAAATACAAAAAATCCAACTTTTAAAAAATATTGTAAGCTATATTATAAATAAAGCAAATAAGCACTACTATAAGCAACTATTACTACAATAAACACTATTATAAATTTTATTATAAATAAAGTAAATAAACACTAACAAGACAGCAATAAGCAAAGAATAAGCTACAAGCTATTTTTAGCAAAAACATATTTAAGAAAAATAAAAATACGAGAGTTGTTGATACAAAAGTTGGATGGACCGATCTTGACCCGAATTAGACTTAATTTCGGGTCTTGTAGACTCCGGCTCTTGCAGCAAGTGAAACTTTCTTTGAGGACCCTGCGCACTAAACAGACACCGTTAGGCTTACCGTGGGTTTGTGATCCACGATTAGACTCCAGCGTGAAAGTAAGTAATCGATTTGAGTGAATAGTGTTTAGGGTATTGTGTGTATCGTACCTTTGTGGAACCATGGGGGTTCCTTTTATACCCGAGAGAGTCCAGGCTGGGCTCCCTGTTCTTGCGGCCTAAGGAAGAGATAATGACTTAAAATAGCTTGATCCTTATCGCGTAACTAAGGTAAGTTTATATCTCTTTCCCTTAGGCGAATATATCTATATGATAGATTATATTATGTCTGATCCTGTCGCACTGCGACGAGGACCTTGGTTAAGTAATTAACCATATGTGCGACATCGGCTTAGCAGGCCTCCTGGGCTGCGCGCACATCGCGTAAGCATTAATCCATTCCTGATGAATACGGGTAGTACCCGTGGGTCGGACTATCCAGCCCGACTAGGGACTATACGTCGTCATGTCCCCCCAGTCTAGTGGTCGCAGGTGCTAACCGCGGCTACTATACTATGAATCTCTAAATCCCCCTCGCAGACATCCCATAAAAAGAAATTTCATGTACAACGCACATGAAATGAGTTTTAAACATGCATCCACGTCAGACTCCACTAGGACTGCCTTACTTTGAGAACCGGGAAAGGCATTAACCACGTCAGAAGGGCTAACTAACCAACACCGTAGGATGAAGCAATCCATTGGACACACGTCAAGATCCCGTACATCAAGAGTGTATATAAATGCAGTGTGACAGACCTTCAACCACCTTCCCTTTCATTTCAAAAAACCCTTACACCATTGTTGAAAACAGCAAGAACTAAGCACCATCGTATAAAACAGTTCCCCTACGTACCTGATGTGATCGTGATAGTATAGTGATAATTAAAATACGTTATAGGGTAAATTAGAAAATTACCTTTAGGAAAAAGTAATATTCTAAAATTACCAAAGACGAATTCAATTAAACACGTGGATGAACCAAGTTCGTTATACACGAAGATCGGGTGAATTTGAGACGTTTTTGTTTCGATTTGGACAATTGATTCAAATTGGTTTCGGTTTCTTTTTTGAAACTAAAATTAATTCTACAAATTAAAAACTTATTAAAACCTAAGTGCATGAATCCTTAACCCAAATTAAATCTAATGGACAATTATTAAAACTTTTAAACTATATAAAATAAACAATCTATTTAAAAATCAATTATAAATTTAATCTATTCAATTAAAATAATTGTACATTATTTAAAATTCTAATTAAACCTTTTAAACTAATTAAATCTATTAAAATTTACTTAAACCAAATTTATTTTTAAAACTATTTTTATTAAAATCTAAAATGATAAAAATCTAATTATTTTAAAAACTAACTAAATTTCTAAAATTAATAAAACATTTTTTTTATTTGGTTTATTTATTATTAACTTGATAAAAGAAATTAAAATGATTTAAATTTAAACAAAATATAAAACTATATATTTAAATGACAAATAGGCAGACAGCCTAATCAATAAGCCAATAATAACGAAACCAACAATATTAAAACACAAAAGTGGAGCTGGTTGAGATGGTAAGTTGTTTGGCCTTTGAGCAAGAGGTCTTGAGGTCGAGACCTGAGAGAGACAAAATTTTGTGAATATTTTTTTAGACTGTTAAAATTAAACTCCAAAGTCACAGGAGTAACTTGTATGACTGAATGATGGAATACTGATAAGGAAATCAGTTTGTGATTTAACAGATCAAATGAATCTGTTAAATTTGTAAATCAGCAAGATATTAATATCTGCATATCTTAACAACTCAGCTAAGCACAACAATATAACAGTCAACCCAAATACACACTATGAATTACTTGCACAATTAAATCAGGAACAAAGATATGGTAACTCAGGACAACATCAGCAAATAAAAAAATGATCACAACGTCTCAGCAGACTAAGATCAGTTATAACATCATTAAACATCAGTTAAGCAGGTCTAAAATCCTAACAGCTTATATGAGCACGTCAACCATACTAATGTCAACTTACAAGCTCGTAACAACAAAGATTCAAAAGCAGCAGCACCTTGGTCTGATTATAATTGCGTACAAAAAGAACAAAATCAACAACCATTCATAAATCAGCAGGTTATAATCTAAAAACAAACACTCCAACGTATCAACTACAAACAACCAGCAATCTCAACATGCAATTCAGAAAAGCAGAAAACGGCAACAGATTAAGCACTAACATATTCAGCAAACTAAATCAAATTAGTATCATCCCAAAATTAATCAGCAGAATAATGAATAAGGAACAAGACTAAATGGTAAACAGATTAATTCATGAAAATCTCACTCAAAACTCACAAATAAACCTTACTGAAACCTCAATCTAAATCATCCTAAACATTTAAACCACATAAGCATCTAAACATATTAATCTAAATAACATGGAAATTAAAAAGTAAATGAACCTTTTTGTAGTAAACCGTTGAACAGAAGGTTAGCGTTGTGCTACCTTAGAACCGAAACGAAAACACCATAAGACAGCTCCATTCGAACCACCAAATCATCACCGAATCGTTCAAACAGAACCTTCGATCCAGCATCAAAACAACAAATCCAATAGTTGATTTAAGTTTAACCAGTAGGGTTAAACTTTCCCAAATCTTTTCCAAAATATTAGCATAAGCTATGGAAAAAGCTTATGTAAATAACTTCACAGTTATAACTTTAGCTTTAAGATTCAAAATGTAACTTTCAAAGTAAAAAGTAAAAGAACACGAGACACAAGATTATTAAACTGAAATACTTATTTTATTAATTCATTTGAAACATTACAACTATTAGTAAATCTAAAAATACATCTCTAACCTAAAACTACCATTATAACATTACAAAAAGAAAGGGAATTATGATAAATACGAAGGGTATTTATAGGAGATTCCGAAGCTTGGGTGATGAGTTTGTTGAGGGGAATCTTCACTCTTGGCCATTGATTTCTTCACTTCTCTTTCTTCTTTTCATCCAAGGGTTGAGATGAGCCAACTAGCACACGGATCGCCAACGTGGCATCCAAGTGTGCTAGTTGTGCTAGTTTGGTGATGAGCTGTCCCCATTTAATTGGTGGATTGATTATAATGAGTTGTCACAACCAGTAATCAGATGCCACGTCACTTGCATATTCCATCTTCTACATCCGAAAAGAATGGGGGATTTATTTACAACTCGTGTGAATCACACGAGTGAACAAAAAGCCCCATTTAATTTGAGCAATTTATTTGTTTAGGGTTTGGGTGAACAGTAAATTGATAAGTCTGGTTATTTAGGTTTTTTTTGGAGTGAAGGAGAAAGAAAACACATAGGGAATATCGAAATGTTTTTGTGGTGAAAAGTGAGATGTGGTGAATAAACGTGTGAGGTGAAAAACGTTTTATTCATTCAACTGATTTTGAGTTATAAAAACTCACCATTCGTTTATTAAACTGCCAAATACATGGGCTTTTGGCCCAAGTGATGTATACCCATCCGTCCCAATTTTAAAGTGTAATGGGCTTTGTTATGAGTTATCAGGTTTAAAATGGATAACTTATTTCTACTAATGGGCTTTTGAGCCCATTTTCCAAAATGTGGGACACACTTGTCTTCAAATTTGATAGATCCGCGAATAATACGACTTGTTATTGGCTTTGTCGATCTTTTCTTCAAACTCGTGCCGGTTTCGCCGGTTTTCGTGATCTTGGTACCTACACACATGAAATAAGAAAACAAGCAAATACAATACAATATTCATGATATTTATGCATTTATTGATTGTTTTATGCTACGAATGATATGTGTAAAATCACTCATATCAGTACCCAACTAAATTAAGAGAAAAAATGGTGGCCCAACTATTTGATGTGACGTCCCATATAGCAGAACAAGAACTGTCCAATTTTGTTACCAAGTATCATATACCCACGGATCTCCATCCGACCGTGCCAGATCCACAAGCACACATAGGAAGCTTCCCTGTTGAAAAAATTGGGGTATACACCAGGTTCTTCGAATTTTCCAACAACCGCATACCTCTAAGCCGTTTTCTGACAGACGTGCTTAGCCACTACAGCATACACCTCTCATAGCTGCACTGTATTGGTGCGGCGAAGATCTCAAATTTCGAGATAAACTGCCTACTGAAGAATATTGACCCAACCATAAATCTGTTCTGCGCCTTCTATCGACCCTCCTGGATAAACGGGTGGATATCCTTCGCGAAACGCCCCGGCCAATTACAATGTTTATAAGGTGAAGGTAGATTCTCTAAAGAAATGGACTGATAAATTTTTCTGGGTGGATAAGGTTGTATTCCCGTTCGACTATGACTTCATCACCCCCGACACTATGATGAAAGATGACCGCCCTATCTCTGGTATATATAATGAAGCAGATGCGCATACAATTAACGCTGATTGGATACCTATGCAAGAATACCCAGAGGCGCTACTATATGCATTGGGGCTGAGTCATACTTCAACTCTTCCTGCAAACCACCTCCCCCAATACTTTGATTACTTTGATCATGGTAAGAAATCCTATTTGGTAAAGACTTAAAATTCATACAGTGTATGCTTATGTACTCAGATACTCCTCGTACTTTGCAGAGCTAACATACACGCAGCTTGTGAAGCGCGGGCATCCCTGTGCCACGACTATGCGCGCTCGACCCTTCATACTATTCAAGTTAACTAATGGATGGCGTGTAGGTCAACGCACCGTAGAGCTGGAGTATCCCTCCCCAACGACCAACAGAGGTACAGAGAGGACAGTCGCACTAAATGCCACTCCTATGGAGTCGTCTTCAGAAAAAGTGGATCCCGAGGATAGCTCGCGCGCTGGTCCTTCAGAAGAGTTCATACATGTCCCAAGCTACAAAAGTTTACCGTGCTCCTCAAAAGATCAAATTCCCAAGAGAGCAGGACACTGCAGACCAGACCGCGCGCCGATAATACTTCGTGGGGCATGTTTTCCAGGCCGCGCGAAAATACACATGTATCAAGGTACATCCTAATTTCCCTCCTTATAGTCCTTTGAACAAAGGAACCCCTTTCTAACACTTGTAGGATGTTAACCTTGTAGCCCATATATTGCAACGACCAAGATTGATGCCAGCTTCTTGAAATCCACAAGATTCCTTCCTCCCTGGAAGTGCCCGCGCTCATGCGCACTGGGTAATGTGACCGAATGTACAGATTTCCACCAAAATATTACTTCCCCCGGGCGCGCGCAACTCCTGAGCAATCTGTCCGATGAAATGTTAATGAGTAAGTTAGACACAGTCGTGTCGCAGGAAGTAACATTAGCCTCGCATCTAAAAAAGAAGATGTCTCATCTGTCTGAGCGCCTGGCACAAGTGCACATGAAAATCAAACAAGCGACAAAGCAAAATGACCATGAGCTTGTATGCTCCAAGGTTGAACTTGCACATTTGCGCGCTGTGTCGAGTATAAATGCCGGATCCATCCAATACCTAGAGGATGAGAAGGCATCGTTATCTGAGTCCATAAGTCAAGAGCGCCGCCTTCGCGCGAGGCAGGAGGATGAAAACCGTTGGGCTATGGCTAAGCTGGAGGAGGGTATGAGTGCCCTTAATTCAAACCGTGACAACTTCGTTGCCAACTGTCACAAACACATGGCCAAGAAAGCAGAAACTCTGAACTACATGAGTACAGATTTTGATGAGGAGCTTTATCCGCACCTCACAGCAGTGCGTGCTGAGAACCAATGGTTAATAAGGCATGGTATGCCACTAGCTGCCAAGGGTGCCGTAGAGCGACCCAACCTCAAGAATGCGATCAAGGACATTTTTGATGCTGCACAACTATTAGGACAAAGCCTCGCCATGAAACGCGCCTTCAAAGATGATTTATTGACAAGACCTTTGGAGGGTAGCGAAATCTATTCTAGATACGCACAAGAGATCTTTGACGCCGCTTTCCACAGACTAGAAGGCCTTCCTCTTCCTATCATAGATGTCATTGAAAAAGATCAAGATCAGCCCATAAACGTGATCATGGCAGGCCTTAATCTGGCGAGTCACTCCACAGAAAAATCGGAAGAAGATCATCATGCCATGGTTGAGCCAGATATCTCCCAACTACAAGTTCCCGTCCATATTGCTGGTGTGTCGATAATAATTTCGTTGGAAGACAAGTTGAAGCAACATGTGAGACGCGTTGCAAAAAAGAACCGGACTTCAACCAAAGGTGTCTCCATCGGACTCGGTTTAGCGCATCCTAGCCTATCTGATGGTGTACCGGTGAGTCTGCCTGCCATCGATGTATATCAAACGCGCGTGCTGTAGTATATGAAGGAGGCGTGGGTACAACACCGCGTCCCTCAACCCATCGCACCGCAAGTTAAAGAGGTCGTTGCCGGCTAGTGATCTTCTATAGCAGGCATTTTCCTTGACTACACGCTATGTGGTAACCATGTACATTAATTTGTAAACTAAGAACTTGTATAATGTTTATAGCGACATGCGTATTTTGGAAGCACCTAGCGCCCTGCCTTATGTTCATGTTTATTATTATCCGGAATCTGAGTTATAGTACCAATCCGGAATTCAAGCTTTGAGAGCAATCCGGAATAAGTTGCCAACTCTTATCAGGAATCCCCTTCAATCTCTTATCCGGAATTTGTCTTCTCTTCACTATCCGGAATGTGTGGTGCTAGTGCTAATCCGGAATATGGTTCTCATGACTATCCGGAATGCAAATTTACTCCTTATCCAGAATCTTGATTCCTTAGGCAATCCGGAATAATGGCTTCTACTACTAATCCTGAATATGCCTAACTTACACTATTCGGAATAAATTTTAGATGCTATTCGGGAAAAGAGGGTTTAAGAACCCGGATAAGAACTAAAATAAACTAAATGAAAATAAGCTAAAAACAAATAAGCACTTACCTAAAACTTTAACCAAATCAACTTTAAGAAAAAGCAAATAAGCCACAATTTAAAAACTTTTAAAAACACAAAATAATCTAAATATTTAAAATCAACTTTTTATAAAAATAAACCATTAGAACACTTAACTAAAAATAAGAAAATCACACAATAAGCACTAAACACAATAAGCTATAAAGATCAAACACATCAAAATCAATAAGCACAATCGAACAAACATATCAATCAAAACAAGAACATGATTAAACAACTACATGATTATGAAAATCAAACAAGATTAAAAATAAGAAAGGTAGAATGAGAATGATTAATGAAAAGCTTGAAATTAAGATGAAGATTAAAGATTCAATACAAGATTAATGTAAAAAGCTTAAAACATTAAAGAAAAGCTAGAGAGACAAAGTAATTTAATCTACTCCTAATTACCTTACAAAAATTAAACTAAAATCTACTACTAGCTAACACCTCCTAATGACATATTAGGAGGGTATTTATAGGAGGAGTGGAATATGTTGATGCTTCTCTCTTTCTTTCTTTGTCTTTTCGTCTTTTAAAATCTTCGTCTTTCTCGACGTTGTCTCGGGATTTGTCGATATGAAATGAACTCGTATTCTAATTTTCTTCTTTTATTAGATTTGGTTCTTCGACTTCGTTAAACTTCCGTCTTAAGACTTTTTCTTCGATAAATCTTCAGAATAGGCCTTTGACTTCTGTTCTTTTTGCACTCTTGATCTTTTGACTTCGTCTTTTATCTTTTCTTCGATAAAAGCCCGTGAAAGCCCGTGTTTTCTTCCCTTTTCACATTTTGGTCCTAAATCACAACAAAAACACAAACCACGCATAATTCCGACTTTTACGACATTAAATACACGTTTTGGTTTGGTTATTATTATAATTAAGTGGTAAAAGGATGGGTGTTTTCACAACTATCAAATCCCCTACACTTGACCATTGCAATGCTCTCATGCAATGCATTAATTACAAAGCAAGATTTATATTTTCCATCATAAGTAACCCACCTTGGCCTTTATTAAACACAAGACATTAAGGAAACTTAAAAAGATAGAAAATTACAAAATATTTGAAAGAAGAAAAAAAGTAAAGAAATCGAAGACTTACATTAGGACTTTTGGTTGTCATGAATGTCTATCACCCTCAAGTTTCACGTTCCTCATACTAAGCTTAAAAACGAGATCATTGTTATTATAAGTTAGCAAGATAACACAAACTCATGTGGCTCAATTATTCACTTAGACTCCCTTATTCCTAGGTGTATCTCTTATATTTTATTGTTGTCTTGAATGATCACAAGGATGCATTGATGACTTATTTCAATAGTTTATTTAGGCTGAAAATAAAGTAGGACGATTTAATCAATAGTTAGCTAAAGGACAAAATCTTTTAAAACTGCTTCTTGAAACCTCATAAAGTTCATATCTTGGCATAACTCGCTTCACGATTTGAGACCTTTCTCGGATCGATATTTGGCATTGACTTCATACTTCGAATCTTGAGAGATGATCTTGAAATAATGGTCTTCTCTTCATAATAGGAATTTCTTCACTTGAAGTTTTTGAGAGATTCTTCAACTTGGACCACGACTTCTTCATTTTTCTCCAATCTTTATTTGAGATTTTGATATACAACGATCCGCATCCTTTTAGGACTTGGATCTATTTTTCCTCATACCTTGCTAGGGTCTTTTCGGATAGACTTCTCCATGATCTTTAGGGGAGTATTTGCTTTTCGTCGTGTGTCTCGATCCTTCATATTGATTTTTGATAAATGATTCTTCACATCACTTTGGATCTTTAGCAACAAAATGTAGCTCTCATGCCTTGTTAGGGCCTTTTCGGACTCGCCAATCTTCGCATCCCGCTTCAATAAGTTATGCCTTGGCTATGAACTCTAATTAATACCGAGCAACTTTTAAACGATCTTGTGCTAGAAGCTAAGTAACTTTTCAAATCGTACAACCTTACTTATTGCAATTAAATTTATTAACAAGCGATGGGAGAAAAAGCTCATAATTAACTCACATAAATTCATGAAAGAATACCAACTTATAATTGAATCTATCATCTCTCATTCTCCACAATTTAAAATCTCAAGGAATGAGACTCGTTGATGCTTAGCCTATTAAATCGAAGTTTCGGGTTTTCAAGTCATTTATAACATCTTGCAACTTCTTAGACTTTTTCAAGTTTAGAATTCGCATTTTAAATTTCCCTTGATAAACGACTTTCTAGGATCAATTATAGGAACTTGCGAAAAGTTCTTGTTCTTAACCCATAAGAGTTAAGACTTTCGCGTTTTAAAGTTCCCTATATAAAAGCCTAGCAAAACTTGATTTAAACACGTTAAGGATACTAGCTGGAGTAAACTTAGAAAGGTAAACTCGGGTTGAGTCAAAAGATTCATGACGGGCCTAATATATCAAAGACATCTAAACTTATTAAAACCATTTATTAAAATTTATTATAATGAAAGAAAATAACGATAACAAAGTAAAATACTACTAGGCCAAAATAGATCAAAAATGTCAAAAAATCAATTTTCCGGTTAAAATGAAGACAAACATGGAAAAGCCCACTTAACTTTGATAGAAGTCCCCCTACACTTAAGATAAACATTCTCCTAAATGTTTAAGCATGTGGGAGTAAACTCCCCTACACTTAGGACATTGTGTACGTTGTTTAAATCTTGCTAACAAAGAGACAATTAAAGTGATTCCTATTTTAATATTGAAGAATATAAAATAGTGAATCGAAAGAGTTTAGGATAGAACCGGGAAGACGGGTACACAGAATCACGGGTCGTCAAAAAGTCATCAAGAATGGATCTTTGAAAGCTCGAATCCCTGCACATCATAAGAAAGAAAACAACAAACACATACTAGGGTCTCCCCCTACACTTATTATAAAAAACGGATAAAAAGGATAGATAATCGGGTTGCCTCCCGAGAAGCACTTGTTTTTGTTCACCAAGTCGTGAGTCTGACTCGACCTTGATTAGAATGGTAAGAACCTTGAAGAACATCCACCAGGGTCAAATACATGGTTTTCGTCCATCAAATAGCACAAGCTTAAGGTGAACAAGACAAGCCAAAGAAGAGTAGGCAAGGTTCCCTTAAGCAAAGATGGAGCACGGTGGTAGAAGGTATGGAGAGGTGAAAGCATAGCTCCATATTGTCCAAAAGTCTTTCCTTTTATTTCATCAGATGGATACTGAGATGGTTTAAAAATTGTGATACCCGGATCGAACACCTTTTCCTTTAGGGGAAAATAAGGCTTAGTCTCAGTAGACCTTGAACATTCGCGCATAAACCGCACAATATCATCCGAAGAAGGTGGAAAGAGAGGTGTCAAGACATAGGTGCTACGAATATTGGTGTCGTCTGGTTTCTTCTCCTTTGAAACGGTTTTCTTAACATTCAAAGGAGGATAAAGACCATAATCAAAGTCCAAAGGAGGAGAATCATGCTCACTAGGAAAGTATGTATTAAGAAAAGTGGCGAAATCTTCCTCAAATGAGTAATCATATATAGTAGGATTAAGCATTGTTGGCGGAGGATCTTCATCAAAAATAGGAGCATAATCATCAGTAGAAGACATAACACTTGAAGAATCACTCGAAAGAGTGTCAACATCATCAAAATCATCATAAGTTGGCATTTCTTTATACTCTGAAGAAAAATCATCATAATCATCCACATCAGAACTAGAATCATCATCATAATCATCATATATCGGTGGAGAATCATAAATTGGTTGGAGATCCAAATTGGAGAGATAATCATTAGAATCATCCACATGGTCTTGGAAAAGTGGATTATCATAGCATGTCTTGAAAAGAGGATTGTCATATACAACAAAATCATTAAGCTTTATACTTTCCAAAGGAGTTGTAAGCTCGTCTTGCAGCACATCAATCATTTTCACTGATTCTTTTCCATTTGATTTACTTGTAATCTTCCCCATCATAAAAACTTGTAGATCATTCCCGACCCGTAGAATTAGTTCACCTTCGGCAACATCGACTAAAGTTTTTCCGGTTCTCAAGAATGGCCGTCCAAGTATTAACGGAATACGAGGGTTCGTTTCCTAATCAACAACAACAAAATCGACCGGAAAAGTGAAGGTACCAACTTTAACGAAAACATCTTCGGCAATACCAACGGGGTAAGCGAGAGTTCGATTTTCTAGCTCAAGAGTCATCTTTGTTGGTGCAAGGTCGGGTAATGATAACTTCTTCCAAACACTTAATGGCATCAAATTTATACTTTCCCCGAGATCGGCTAAGGCAGTAAATTCTTCAACTTTGTTAAAAATTCAAGGTAGCACAAAACGACCGGGATCTCCAAGTTTTTCCAGAAGTTCTTTAAGAAGGACCGCAGAACAATTTTCATTTAAGCGTGTGTTGACAAACTCAGCCATATTTTCCTTCTTACTAAGCAATTCCTTGAATGCTTTGACAAATTTCGGCATTTGAACAAGTGCTTCAACAAGGCTAATGTTGAAATTCATTTGGGAGATCATCTTCAAATAAGAAGTAACTTGAGCATCCTCTTTAGTGAGCAATTTGCACTTGTCTAACCGAGAAGGATAAGGGATATTGAGTTTAGGTGGTGTAGGTGTAGAAGGTGAAGGTTGAGATGTTGATGGTTGAGAAGTAGAAGGTTTAGAGGTGGAAGGTTGGGATGATAAAGGTTTTGTCTTTGGTACTTCTTCCGTAAGAGGTGGAGACAATAATGTAGAACTAGTACTAGGCATGGAAGTATGAGGGATAAATAGGGGTGGAGGAGGTGTAGATGGAGTAACTTGGGGAGGGATAGAAGGTCCTACTAGAGTTGCTCCACTGCGTGTAGTAATAGCACTCACATTAGCTCTAGGGTTTGTTTCGGTTGTAGAAGGAAGAGCACCTTGGGGACGAAGGGTTTGAAACATTTGAACGAATTTCCTATCCGTGGACTCTTGCATTTCTTTCATGGTTTTCTCATGATCGGTTAATTTTTGTAGAATCAAGTCCATGTGTGGATGAGGTAAATTGAACCCTTGTTCTTGAAAACCTTGGTTTGTGTATTGGTTATATGGTTGAAAGCCTTGGTTTTGCATTGGATAATTACCTTGGTTTGCATTGTAGCCCCTCACATTTGCATTTTGTTGAACATTTGCTCTTGGTGGCCCTTGGTTGTTATGGATGGGTGGGTGTGTTCTTTGTTGAAAACCGGGTGGAGTCAAGTAATTGGTCGAGTTATAAGACAAGTGATTAACATCGACATTAGGCTTGAAATGAACCCTCTACATGTTGTTGTAAGCATACACTTCCGCGTGAGATTGATCATAAGCTTTATCATAATTAGCATAAGAGTGTGGTCCGCCACAAGTTTCGCAAGTAATATTGAGAGCATGGGCATGTTGATTAGGAGGGTTATCTCTTAAAACAAGTTGTTTTACAACTGAAAGTAAGTTCCTTAAGATGATTAGTCAACTCACTCTCATTGGAACTAGCCATAGTAGCCCTAACACTCTTGGTTTGGACTTTGGCCTTGTTCTCAAGGATAGCCCAAGCCTCATTCATAGATTTGACAAGAATATTACCCCCCCCCCCCCCCCCCGAAGCACTATTTAGTGAATCTTGGTCATTCAAACTTAATCCATTGTAAAAAGTATTAATTTGATGTACCTTTGTAAAACCGTGTTGTGGACACTTTCTTAAAAGCTCCTTAAAACGATCCTAAGATTCACTAAACGTCTCACCGTACTTTTGTTCAAAATCAATGATGTCATTCCGCAAAGCGGTAGTACGCGAGGGTGGGAAAAAGTAATTGATAAACTTGGTCTCTAGGTCCGCCCATGTTGTAATACTTTGGGGTGGTTCCTTATCAAGCCAAGTCCGGGCTTGTCCCTCGAGGGAGAAAGGAAAGAGGAGCAAACGAATTGCCTCTTGTGAAACCCCATTGTATTTCACGGTATTGGTTAAGTGAACAAACCTTTAATGTGATCGTGCGGATCATCATGAGTGCGACCCAAGAACGGTGTAGCGGAAACCATTTGAATGAAACCGGTCTTGAGCTCGAAGTTATTTGCATCAATAGCCGGAACCACAATCGCATCTTCATTGCCTTCAACATGTGACTGCAAGAGCTCAATCATAGGACGGTTATCCATTGTGTTAACAACATGAGGAGGCTCGATGACAGCAACTTGAATGAACTTCCTTTTGCGTGAACGGGTACCCATACACCTACACAAGAAAAGAATAACAAAGAAATAGGAAAATAATGGTTAACGTGAAAAGAAAATATTTTTGGTGCAAAATCTTTGAAAAAGAATGCTTTTATGATTTTTTAAAATGTTTTTGGATTTTTGAAATTTTTTATTTTTATGGATTTTTGAAATTTTTGAAAATTTTGCAAGAAAAATAACGTTCAAAAGTGAATGGATCCCAAAATCCAACGCGTCTCTCACAAAAAACCGTTAATCTTCACGAAAAGAGCCGGCAGCGGCGCCATCTAATACAATGGTTTTCCAAGTACTAAAAAGTTCGTTTTGTCTCGATTCTATTCGAATTGTTTACAGTTGAAAGTGCGACTCAATTGTTCTTGGTAAAAAGAAAGTAAATTGATTATCTATTTTAAAATGAAAATGTCGTTGAGTAAAGATAAAAATGAAAGCTTTAAAATTAAACTAAAAATTAAGACTCAAAGATAAATGACGAAATATTAAAACTTTAAAAGTAAATTTGAAATCTTAAGACTTTATAAAAATTCAAACTTTAAATAAATCTAAGATAAAACAAATTTAAAAATGTGACTAAAGAAAAATTGCGGGAAAAATAATTGCTTGAGAGTAATTCGGAATCCAATATCCTGTCACAATCAGGAATACCAAAACTTGCTTACTATTCGGAATCCATCTTCCCTTAACAATCCGGAATCTGAATTCCAAAGCTTATCCGGAATCCTTGTTCTAGATGTTATCCGGAATCTAAACTTCCACCTCAATCCGGAATACTTGAAGAAATATCTTATCCGGAATCTGAGTTATAGTACCAATCCGGAATTCAAACTTTGAGAGCAATCCGGAATAAGTTGCCAACTCTTATCCGGAATCCCCTTCAATCTCTTATCCGGATTTCGTCTTCTCTTCACTATCCGGAATGTGTGGTGCTAGTGCTAATCCAGAATATGGTTCTCATGACTATCCGGAATGCAAATTTACTCCTTATCCGGAATCTTGATTCCTTAGGCAATCCGGAATAATGGCTTCTTCTACTAATCCTGAATATGCCTAACTTACACTATTCAGAATAAATTTTAGATGCTATTCGGGAAAAGAGGGTTTAAGAACCCGGATAAGAACTAAAATAAACTAAAAACTAAAAACAAATAAGCACTTACCTAAAACTTTAACTAAATCAACTTTAAGAAAAAGCAAATAAGCCACAATTTAAAAATTTTTAAAAACACAAAATAATCTAAATATTTAAAATCAACTTTTTATAAAAACAAACCATCAAAACAGTTAACTAAAAATAAGAAAATCACACAATAAGCACTAAACACAATAAGCTATAAAGATCAAACACATCAAAATCAATAAGAACAATCGAACAAACACAACAATCAAAACAAGAACATGATTAAACAACTACATGATTATGAAAATCAAACAAGTTTTAAAATAAGAAAGGTAGAATGAGAATGATTAATGAAAAGCTTGAAATTAAGATGAAGATTAAAGATTCAATACAAGATTAATGTAAAAAGCTTAAAACATTAAAGAAAAGCTAGAGAGAGAAAGTAATTTAATCTACTCATAATTACCTTACAAAAATTAAACTAAAATCTACTACTAGCTAACACCTCTTAATGACATATTAGGAGGGTATTTATAGGAGGAGTGGAAAATGTTGATGCTTCTCTCTTTCTTTCTTTGTCTTTTCGTCTTTTAAAATCTTCGTCTTTCTCGACGTTGTCTCGGGATTTGTCGATATGAAATGAACTCGTATTCTAATTTTCTTCTTTTATTAGATTTGGTTCTTCGGCTTTGTTAAACTTCGTCTTAAGACTTTTTCTTCGATAAATCTTTAGAATAGGCCTTTGACTTCCGTTCTTTTTGCACTCTTGATCTTTTGACTTTGTCTTTTGTCTTTTCTTCGATAAAAGCCCGTGAAAGCCCGTGTTTTCTTCCCTTTTCACATTTTGGTCCTAAATCACAACAAAAACACAAACCACGCATAATTCCGACTTTTACGACATTAAATACACGTTTTGGTTTGGTTATTATTATAATTAAGTGGTAAAAGGATGGGTATTTTCACACCTATCATACACTTACTACAACGTCTTGTGGTAACCATCCTAACAAAGGATACATGATCTGGCGCCACTAGGGGTGCATCCATATTACGTGACAAGTTTAATTAGTAGGGTAAACTTACTCCTCTTATTTCACTTGGAAACGTTTAATTGTACATGTACACCGACGGGCCAAAGTTGTGTATTTTAAAAAAAATAAAATTACTCTTATGCATAAAAGATAAAAAATAAATAGTTTAAACTGCGGAACTAGCTAGGAACCGCAGTGTTTGATTCACACTTTTGCAAATGCTGAAACAAATGACATGAAAGGGGACACCCTAAAACAATTGAAAAAACAAAAAATACATGGATCTTTATTGGGGGCTTTCAATAGCCAAGGGAATGATCCATGCTATTGATGCGACATCTTAGGGAGAATATCGTCCAAAATCCTGGCTGTCTCTTGAGTCACTTTTCGCGGGACTGGCTACCGACTTCGCATAGCTATCCGCGTTCATCCTGACCACTAAGATTCCATTGTTTCCTTTACCACTACGCTGCTTGCTTCGCGCTGCTGATAGTCTAATCCCATGAACCGGTTGTCTCATAGCGCGAGCAATTATCCTGGCTGAAGGAACGATGGCTCCTCTACGTTGCTGCCAACGGTTAGCTTGAGATGGGAGTATCGCCGCTACCCTTCATGCCATGTTCCTTATCGATGTGGTCAGAGAACCAATAGTGTGTCTGAGTCTCGAGAGGATTCCATTTCCCTCCGCGCCTTTTGTTGAGGGTGGCTCAGTGCTCATGGTAGGAGTCTTCCTACGACCCGAGTTTGTCTGACATCACCGACACCGCGCCACCCTTTTACGAACATCCTTATGCATAAATGGCCAAAAATACCCTGAGCGAGTAATCTCATCAACCACAGTTATTGGACAACATGGGCATACCCTTGTATGTGCAGCTTCCATGACCGCCCATGCTTGCTTTGTCGCTAGACATTGCAGTGTTCACCCATTACTTGATTGTTTGTACAGTGTTCCCCTGATGACCTTGAGGCGCCTAACTCTCACTTGCAATTGACTAGCTTTCCTTCCATTGCTTGGTAATGTATTATGTGTCAGGAACTCTTGAATATGCGTCATCCATGTTTGCGCCTCAGGATTCGCGTTTATGTTTTTGTGTAAGATAAAATCAACTAGCATGGGAATCTTCTGAGATACATTTCATTCTCTTCATTAGTGAGCTGGATTCCGTGTTGCGCTAACTCCTATCTGCGTCCTTCCTTTTTGCGACGTGGCTTGAAGTGCTGCTACCCCCTTCGAGCGTATCTATGTTGCGAATGGTGATCACTCCGTCCTGCACTGGGAATTTGAACATACCATGTACCGTAGAGGGTACCGCTCGCAGTATTTTTAGTGTTGGCTGTCTAATTATCCTATTGTACGACGATTGAGATCGCACAACCATGAAATCCATCCACACCGTTGTCGAGTGACCTACGCCTCCAATAGTTACCCGTGTGCAGAGGTGTCCTAGTGGTCGGGTCTTATCGCTGTTAAACCCTGTGAGGATTTGTGTGGTGTCTTTTAGCTCCTTGTGTATTACCAACGGTAGTTGTGCGAAACAATGTTCGTTCAATATGTTCGCTGCTGATCCTTCGTCGACGCACATGCCTTCTATAGCATGGTCCCCGAGGGCTATGTCAATAGTCAATGACCCGACTCTATAGTCCATGTCTGAAAGAATAGGGAATGTTATCTCCTCATCGCGCGAAAGTTCCGCGATCGTTCTCCTTTGCATAAAAGACGTTTCCCTTTCCACCATGTAAATGGTTATGGGTTTATCTTTATGTTTTTCGCTTCATTTTTCTTTGTGTCCGTGCTCTTCCTCCAGTTTCTTATCAGGTGATTTAACTTATCTGCTTTGACCAGGCTCTCAATATGCCTTTTCAGTTGGATGCACTCATCAGTAGCATGTCCTTTATCGTCATGGTATTCACAATGCTTTGTGTTATCCCGTTTGTCTGCTGGTCCCGTCATTGGGCTAGGCTTTGGAAAGCCTGCACCCTTTGATAAAAATATCTCCCTAGAGATCTTTTGCAGCGGGGTAAACTTACCGTTGTTGTTATTGCGCCCTTGCTTTGTTGTGCCTTGGAAGTCCAGAGTGCGACTGATATTTTGCCCATATGACTGTTTCTTGGGTCGGTCTTGGTATTTATAGCCTGATGTCATCTTCCTGCTACCCCCCGCTGCTGCGGTCGCGCCCTGAATAAATGCTTGGACCTTCTTCCTTACCCCATCAAATGTTGAGGGGGTTCTTTCATTCAATTTATTTATTAGGTCCGGGTTAGTGATACCCGCAAGAAATCCAAAAATTTTAAGAATTTCAAGGCAATCTTTGATCTGGTTGCATTCAGATTTGAAGCGCTCCATGAGGTCTTCAAGGCTTTCATTGTGCCTCTGTTTTACTCTTGCAAGTGAGACAAGGCTTTTGTCGTACTTCTTTTGTTGCACATAATTTCTTCTGAATGCTCTCCTAAGCTCTTCGAATCCATTAATGCTCCTTCGTGGAAGGCGGTCGAACCATGTCCGGGCGTTCCCGATAAGCGTTGAGTTGAACATGTGGCACCATCCGACCTCTGGCCATTGTTCTATCCCTGTTTGAGATTCGAAAACTTTTAAGTGATCATCTGGATCCGTCATACCGTCGTAGGTTTTGACATTGGACAACATGCGTCTCTTCTTGTTATCTTTGAATGTAGTTATGCGTTTTGAAAACGCACTTCCTTTCTCCCGTCGCCATGGGAGGGTCCACTTATATTCACTGCGCATCCTTGGTTTTTTGGGCGCCCTGCGGTGTTTTCTGTCGTAGTCTGAAGAATCAGAATCCTCAGTGGACGAAAGAGCGACCCTTTTACGGCGAGGATGACGATCGCTGTAGTTAGAGTCCGAGGAATTTTCGCTTAAGGAATCCCTTCTGCTCGCCTTTCCTGTGCTCCTATTTCTTTCCAGACCTTGCAGATCCTGAGATGAATCTTTTTCTAAGGGGCCCAATCTATCAAGGGCGCTCTGTCTACCCGAAGTGTCGGCCCCTAATCTGTCTTTTACGCTTGTGCGCTGATGGTTACTGACTGGTGTAATGAAACCGTCCTCTCCTTTTGAGTTCTCAGAACTGTCTGAGGACGATGCATCTTTAATGAGAGGCGCATCCGAAGGAGATGTTGGGATCTCAGTCATTCTTTCTTTCTTTCTCTTTTCCTTTCTAGCTTCCTTGTTAGGTCTTGACCCTTCCATAGCCTTAAGTTCTTTATCAAAGTCTAGACTAATCTGAATATCTCTTGTTGGATTCGCGCTCATATGCGCCCTCATGACTGGAATCAAAGCCTCTTAGTTTTCTGCGACATAGTCGCTCATACTTTGCTTCGTCAAGGGGGAATTTCCGTCTCAGTTCGTGGATCTATCTCAGCCCTTATGTCCAGAGCGTCCTTGTGGCCTTGATCAGGGGTCTCCCGAGAGGATGATGCATCCCCAACTGTCTATGGGGTAGAGGTGACTAGTGGAGAGAAAGATACTTGCAGTCCCTTCCCTCCACGACCTGGGTTATTAGGTTAAAAGCTTGAGTATGGACCTGTTGGCTTCTTAGATCCCCCCTTTGGTGGGGGCGGATTTGCGCCGCTTTTCGTCATTACTTTAGAGCTTAGTGTAGGGTCCCACGGATGGCGCCAACTTGTTGATACAAAAGTTAGATGGACCGATCTTGACTCGAATTAGACTTAATTCGGGGTCTTGTGGACTCTGGCTCTTGCACCAAGTGAAACTTGCTTTGAGGACCCTGCGCACTAAACAGACACCGTTAGGCTTACCGTGGGTTTGTGATCCATGATTAAACTCCGGCGTGAGAGTAAGTAATCAATTTGAGTGAATAGTGTTTAGGATATTGTGTGTATCGTACCTTTGTGGAACCATGGGGGTTCCTTTTATACCCGAGAGAGTCCAGGCTGTGCTCCCTGTTCTTGCGGCCTAAGGAAGAGATAATGACTAAAAATAACTTGATCCTTATCGCGTAACTAAGGTAAGTGTATATCTCTTTCCCTTAGGCGAATATATCTATATGATAGATTATATTCTGTCTGATTGTCGCACTGCGACGAGGACCTTGCTTAAGTAATTAACCGTATGTGCGACAGCGGCTTACTAGGCCTCCTGGACTGCGCGCACATCGCGTAAGCATTAATCCATTCCTGATGGATACGGGTAGTACCCGTGGGTCAGACTATCCAGCCCGACTAGGGACTATCCGTCATCAAGAGTCAACAAAAAAAAGTCCAAATGAAGGAGAAAGTCTGCCCAGATAAACTCCAAATGGGTCAAAATGGGAGAGTTTACTAAGAAAAAGTCCAAAGTACTAGGAATGCTCATATATAATGGCCTGCAAGAATCCTTAAACCGCCAGTAATGAGTCACTACAAGGGGAATGTCAAAATTAATACACTTTCAAAATACACTACTAAATTGTTTGAACACAGAAATTTAGAGCATAAAAATATAAAGGCATTGGAAATTTCCAATCCTTATACAGACTATACACCCAGTAGAACAAAACATTGTATAAAGAAACACCACTTGAGATACGCGCTTCAGTTCACTAGCTTATCACAAATATTGATGCTCTAAGACCTAGTATGCAATAAGTGATCTTAAAATCTTGATGCTCATATGACTTGTTATGGGCTCTTAAACTATGTACAACAAACTTTTCTCCTACATTATCAACAATCATGTTTATACGACTGTTAATTCTACCCATATTATCAACAAAAGCAAACCTTTCCGTCACATTCAAAATGGTTATGGACCTAGTCCTAACATTTAGAGATCCACTATCTCTAATGACAATACCAGTAGACATTCGTAGAACTTACTTTTTCGGGTTAAAACCCGCATCATCTTCAACCATGATCCCTTTACCTTTATCACTACTACACAAATAGGCAAATGCAATGAAAATTTACAACGACGACGTTCCATTGGAAATTTACAACCGTTTTCCAACGGATTACCAACAACATTGCAACGACATACAAAACGGTTGCAAATTCGTTGCAAAAAAACAAACTAATTTGTTTTATATTTTTATATTATCATCACGTTGCATATCTGTTGCAAATTTTAAACGTAATTGCAACGGAATATTGTAATTAATTATAAAATAAATTATTTTTTATTACGGTTGCAAATCCGTTGCAAAAGAAACAAACTAATCTGTTTTATATTTTTATATAATTATCTCGTTGCATTTCTGTTGCAAATTTACAACTTAATTGCAACTGAATAATTTAATTAATTATAATATGAATGATTTTTTTATTACGGTTGCAAATCCGTTGCAAAAGAAACAAACTAATTTGTTTTACATTTTTATATAATCATCTCGTTGAATTTTCGTTGCAAATTTACAATGTATTTACAACGGAATATTACAATTAAATATTAAAATAAATTATTTTTTTATTACCGTTGCAATCACGTTACAATTTTCTATATTTGTAACAGATTTACTACAGAAGATTGAAAGAAAATATAAAATAAACAATTTGTAGTTTCCTAACAAATTCGTTGCAAACATTATAAATTTGTAACGAATTTGCATCAAAATAAAAAAATCCATATATATATAAAGGAATTTGTAACGAGTTACTAACAACTACAACGACCTAAAAAAACTTTTACAAGTCCTTTAAGCAAACAAACGAACTTTTAATTTTTACATCTTATAATGCAAATTTTTGAAGTTTGCAACAATTTATATATGAAATGTATAACGATTAATTAAGTTAAGGCTCATGACTATAGACTTCGAACAAGACCGAACCCTCAAACTGAAAGGAACCAAACCAAATTTATTTCGCCAATGAAGTATCAGACTCACTCGCATTCTCACTCTCATTCACTTTTCTTTTCTTTTTCTATTACTCCTTTGTTTCCCCTCTCTATTTTTCTTCTCTTTAAACTTTCCATCACTATTTCGACCTTTTGTTCTAAAACCCGCTCTCTTCAATATTTCTCTGAGTTTGGTTGCTATCATTCCTCTTTTTTTGTGAAAACGATGTTTAGTTTCAAAAGAAGTTGAATTGTAGCAACACAACCTAGCATCATATTTTACTAATCCTAAAATATCCTCATTTGCATCCTCTAAATTTAAGTTTTTATCAAGTTTGGTCCATATCTCAAACTAAGTGCACAGATCGTCCCTATCGTTTACACTTTGGATCAAAATTGGTCCCTATCTTGGATGGGGGTTAGTTTTAGCCGTTAAATGATATGAAGAGAGGGGTAATTTGGTCCTTCACTCTTTTTTTTTCTTTTAATACTCTAAATCCACAACCTTATCTTCATATACACAAAACCAAATTCACAATCTCTCTACCCACCGTCCCACCCTCACTTTAATTAAATCAAAATGATGATAGTAAATTAGGAAGTGATTTTGTGTTTATCTTCAATTGGCCCTGGTGAAACTTTTTAATTCTCCATTTTGATGCATGAATGAATCATCAGTTTTTAAGTATTTTGTGTTTGGTGTTGGTGAAACGAAGGATGGTGGGAAGGTTAGGGAAAATGGTGGTAGTAAGTTTGGGAAGGTTAGTGGTGTCGATTTTGTTTTTGGCGTGAAGAAGGGTAATGGTGCAACAAACGAGAGTGAAGCTAATGGAGAAGTGGGGGCATCGAGTAAGGTTAATGACTTTACAAGTGAGGTTGATTCACATTTGGTTGATTCTTTATCGGGATTGAATTTGGGAACAAGTCGACCGTTGATGCATGATACATCAGATAGTGGAAAATCTGAAAATGTGGGCGTTTTGTTTCCGACGGATTCGAGTTGCCAAAAAGAAGAATTCAAAGTGAAAGTTGACAATTTGAATTCTACGGAAGTAAAATCTAGTGATAGTGTTAATGATACGTCAGATAGTGGATTTATGTTCGGGAATGGTGAGTTTAATGGACTATTGAGAATGATTTATGTGAAGTTTGGATCTGGATTTCGTATTCATATGTTTTAGTTTTTGGAAATGAAAGTGGATCTGTGTGCATATGGTGGTGGTTCGAAGATGATGATGGTATAGATGGAAATAATACAGATTTTGGAAGGTGATGATGGATCTGTCTGCATATGATATGGAAATGATGGTATAGATGGAAATGATAAGATTTTGGAAGTGATGGAAAGTCAAGGGTGATGTTCTTCTGGGTGGATTTGATGTTATTGATGGTTTTAGGAATTACAATCATTAATGTGAGGTTAATGGATGGTGGAGGAGCAGGGTAGGAGAGAGAGAGACGGAGATGGAGATGTGAGAGAGAGAGATGAGATATAAAAGAAAAAAAAATTATGATTTTGAAGTATATAAAAATATAACAAGTAAATGACCGAAATGCCTCTCCTCTCTCAAGACTTAACAGCCAAAACTAACCCCCATCCAAGATAGGGACCAATTTTGATCCAAAGTGTAAACGATAGGGACTATCTGTGCACTTAGTTTGAGATAGGGATCAAACTTGATATTTGGGGTAAACGATAGGGACCAAAATCAATTAAACTATTCCTACAAGCCAGTTCCAACATCGTATGCACATCATTATCTGTGTGAATCAACTTCATTCCTTCTTCCAATGATTTGTTAGACAAATAAAAGAACAATGCTCATTTTTTCGCATTTCTAATCCTTTCAAACAAGTGAGAGTTGCAACATTGACGTTACAAATTTAGTCCTTGAATTTATATCTACGCAGAAAAATGGTTTTCGGGACATGTTTCGCATGAAGGGAAAGGTTGAGGTGCATCAAATTCTTTTTATTCCTTGGCCACTTGTGGCACGTGCCACACATAAATTGGCCATGTGAAGTAGGGTAGATTTGGCTGATATAATTCGATTTCAAGCAGAAAACTGATATGAATGTGTTGAAGAATGAAAACTATGAGATTTTACAAAAAGAAAGAGTTTATAATCATTAGTATAACGGTATAAAGTAAGTTAGAAATCTAGGTTAGGATAGTATACGAAATGTGTTCAGTTAGATGAAGAAGATGACCAAAATTGAGTTATTTACACATTTTTCTCCTAAAGTTTCAAAATTTTACATACTTGTCTCATTTTTTTAGTTTTAGTTTAAAAGAATTAAAAAGGCACAAAAGCATAACTAACCTTTCGAACATAACTAATCTTTTAAAAACACAAAAAATTACTCTTATTAGTCATAAGTCACTCAAATGCAAGTTATTCTCTAAGATGTATTCAAAGATTGTTCATTTAAATTAGTGTCATGAATACACCCTGATCATCAAGTATTCTTTCTAAGCTTATATGTAATAACTATTGTTTTAGCATTTTGGTATTTATATGTTTTTTACGTGTTTTAACGTTTTCGAGTTAAAGGACCCTGGATGTGTTAATACTAGTTTTTTGATAATGTGTTATAGTGTGATAAAAGTATACTAGCTTTTTGATAATGTGTTAAAGCTTGAGGTAAAAAAAAAATTGTGCCACACATGTTTTAACTATCTATATAGACGAAACTTGGGTGAATTTGTCGAAAGGATCGAGTGTTGTGTAAATTAATTTGGGGGAGTCAAAGATGTATTTCCTTAAAGCACATAAAAGTAAAACATCGAAGTTTTGGGAGGGTCGTGGCCCTCCTTGGTCTCCACTAAAGTCCGTCCATGACTACCTAGATCCGCCACTGAAGACGATCAAGGAATTCGATTGTGTTTGGTGATACCTAGGAGCTTAAGATTGTGTTTGGTGATATATGTACGTAAAAGCACGTTCTTACTTCGGGCTTAACTATAGATATACCCATCGGGCGATCTGAGAATCGGGATGATTCCCTCGGCATCCATGTGCTTTTGGAGGAACTCGTTCCGGCAGCTAGTGTAATGGCACCGGCATGTTATCTCTGATCATTCCTTGGGAGCTTCGGTCGTAACATTCGTTTACACTAGTACAAACATTATGAAGGTTGAGTCTATCACTATCTGTAATTAAGGTGAAGAAAATTCGAATATTATATAACGCAAAAACTTAAGCATGCGATTATTCTCTATAATTGAATGTATTCAACTAAAGATATAACGAATTCTTTATTATTGATATAAAGTAAAGAGTGTGATAGCAAACTAGTCACGTGGACAGCCATGCAAAAACTGCATGTCATACGCGTTTGCGCTGACAAACTGAACGTTGAATACATTATTAATAACTGGACTTTTAAAACTAAAATAAATAGTAGTATCAAATAAACTAGTATTACATTCAATAATTAACCTTAATTATTTTCAACGCCAATGCTCGTTCTTAATACGAATCACAAGGCCACAAATTAATTTATGGAATACTACGTAGTTTATTACCGAAAGACAAATAAGAGCTGTAAAGAAAACAGTATATGATAATAGCATTGCTTGCGGCTATAAAAGTACAAATTATGGCGGATCAATATTTTGTTGATATAATCATCTTAAAATTAAATGGTTTAACTTGTTTAGACGGTTTAGAGTTTAATCTCATTAATTAGATATACTTGTCGTGGCGATAGAGAGGGTACGAGAATGTCTCAGCTAGAACGCCTATATAAAAAATTGTTATTGATGAGGTTTTGTTGAATAAAAGTAGAATCAATTGTGTTTCATGTATATATGTTAACGTTATCATTAAGGACAGGATCAAGATATAAACAAAATTTAGAATTAAAAAACAAAATCATGTAAGCACTGGAGCAAACATCGCCACACCCCCTTGATGCATGTGGGAAACTTGCTTAGCCCACATAAATTATAAAATTAATTTAGATGTACGTTGTCTTTAGTTTAATCAATTAAACAGATCGTTAAGAACCTGAAATAATTGAAACGTGAAACGATTTGGTTCTTATTTGGGATTATCTTACAACATACAGCATGAGGAAGTTGCTTGGCAATTGCAGGTCAACCAGGCTCAATCTAGTTTCAATTTAGGACGTGCATCAAATTCTTTTTATTCTACATATAACTTAAATTTATAAGTTACTCAGATGGGTGAAGTCGCGGAGATATATACTGTAGTTGAGAGTAGGGCGGTTCCGCCTCTAGTGTCTCACGGTGTCATGAGACCCCGATAGATTTTGATTAGTAAGTCCCATTTTTTGTAAAAGGTACCAATTTTCATATAAGCTCTCGAACGTGTGTTTCTACTAGTTGGTCTAGGTGAAACGAGACTTGTTTTCTATGACGCTCAATCATGTTAACTGAAGTTGTGCTATGAGAAATTTGTGCACGTTGACGATAATGTCAAGCTAGTCCGTGTCACTGTACTCGACAGGAGTTACAAGTCTTGTGTCCACAACTAGTAATTTTACGTGATGAAGGCAGGGGTGGATTCAGAATGTTTAATGGGATGTTGAACAAAAAATTTTAAGCTAACTGAATTTACATCTTAAGAAACTAAGATAGAACAAATTTTTTTAAAGTTGCACAAATCATAAAACCAATAGTTTTGAAGATTTTTAGTATATGGTGACATGAAAACGAGTGTAGCTCATGACACACCTGACATTTATGTATCTCCGCCCATAGATAAAAGCATGTGGCAATTTCCTGGCGACACTTTTACTCAACCAAAATAGATGATATATTATACTCCGTACTAGAATGGATTTCTTGAACCAATGGACAATATAACCTCGAATGTGTAGTTTCTTGGTGGAATAAGGTCAAAGCATGCACGCTTCGGAACCTCCAAACAATCCAAGTCGTTTTTTCACGGCGTGCGACTCTAAAATTCTTTCTTTTGTTTCACATTTCTCGTGGGGTACGTAATACGTTATAAATTCGATTATCAATTACTGTAGTTTACTATTTTACAAAAATGATTTTTCACCAATTTGGTACCTAGATGGTTATGATGAGGTTTTTTAAGAGTCAAAGCTTTATATACAAATTACATAATGATTTTTCACTAATTTTTTAACATAATGAATTTTCAAACGCAATTTATTATATATATTGACCATTACTGTGAGTAATCATTCGATGTAACTCTATATATATCATCTCTATCTAACTACGTGACATATTAATACCTTCTCGATCCAACACGTACATTGTCACTTTAGCATCCAACTTATGAAAGAACAATTCTCATACTGTATAAAAGTTTATAGAGTTATTCATATCATCCATACCACTACACAACATCGTATATGTATTAATTAACACGTACATATATATAATATTGTTGGAATATACAAACCAAACAAGTATACTTGTTTGGGTTCCTGTTCATTATGACAGGAATCATTAGTGTCTTTTTAATGTATTTCGTTATGTAAGTTTCAGTTTGACAACTTGGAAGAGATGAGGGTTAGTGTTACAAACTGAAGAAAGGTGTCCGTGCATATAAGCCAAGACTCTGATTTCTCTCCTCTTCATATATTACCGTTGTGGTCCCACTCTCTCTCTACAACGAACACTTTATCCGTTGTGTTGATCTATCTGTCATATAAAGGGAGGTTGGTAGTTGTGAAGGGTAGACGAGAAAAAAGGTTCAAGATCCTTTGGTGGTGAGCTGTAGAGAATCCAGATCCGTATTGCTTTCTCATCTTAAGCTAATACCAGACCTCACAGCCTCTCTATCTTACAAAGATAAAAGTTGTGAGGTAAGGTGACAACGTTTTGTCATTTATGTTTGAGTGCTGAGTGTTATTGTAGTGAGGAGGGTGGATCTTCCTAGAAGGGACACCCTCACATCTTTTATTTTGTAATTGTTGTGCTAGCATCCATTTGGGGACTAGTTGTACTGTATACTTTGTTCTTGAATTAATCACTAAGGGGAGGTTGGTTGTGTGATTACTCAAACTGTTATGTTTTTAATTATGTTTTTCTACATGGTATCAGAGCGCCTGGTTCTCTGAGATTATCAAAAGATTTTTATTAAAGTTTTTAGGGTTTGTAATTTTTTAGGGGTTTCTGAAATCGGTTTTGATTTTGGGTAAATCGACTATTGAGATAGTCAGATCGAAAAGCTTTTTTGTGATTGACCTAATTTTGAGAAATTAGGGTTTGTTAAAATTTTGGGGGGTTTTTCAAATTGAGATTATTTTTGGGTAGATCTACTATTGAGATAGTCTGATCTAAGAAAAGTTTTTTGTGGTTGACCTTTTTTGAGATATTATGGTCTGTTCATTTTTTCTGATCGGTGGTTCTCGATCTAAGCTCTTGTTGTAATTGGTGGATGTTACTGCTTCTTGGTTGGTTATTGCTTCGTCTTTTTGGAGCTGTGGAAATTAGGGGCTTTCCCATATTGAAGATTCATTTTTGGGATCTTGGAACCCTAACTCTAATTTTCCTAATTTGGGGTTGTTTACTCTCTCTCAGTGCTTATGGGGTTACATTAGTCACCTATACCACTTGACTAAGTGAATCAAGGGTACAGGTGTCCGTTATGTTGTTTTCGCTGCATTAAAGCCCTGTAAGTTATTTTCTCTTTATTTCCTTTCATTGGATAAGATTGGGGAAATTGAAGAGTGACTAACATCTTGATCTGCCACCCTTGAGTGGTACGAGTACCTGCTCTGGCCACTCTATCAATTGTTCCTAGTCCTTGTGGGACTTGGTTTCTATTATTATCTGGTCTTTTATTGTTTGGCTCCACCTGCTTTTTGTGTATTAGATGATTCCTATTATGTGATGCTATTTTGTTATTGTTTCCTTGTCTATGATTTCTACTATTAGTGGTTCTCTGTCCTTAGCTGCTCATTTTTGTTCTGTTCCTTGTATTGGCTTTGTCTTCTCTCTTTGGTTTTGTATATGCCATTGTTATGACTGATGTTATTATGAATATTGTTAGATGCTTTCTGTTGTTGATTGCTTCTTTTGATCTTTTGCTTGCTAAGTTTAGAGGTTGTGTGCTCCATGTTTTGTGCTTTATTCTGAATAATCAGCTTGATGCGATTATCATTTTATATTATGTATGCTCTAATTCGAGAACATTGCTGCATACCTCTTCCACCCTCTCTGAAATGAAACATAAACACCTTTTGTGTTAAGGTGTCTTATGTTTCAGGGAGGGATCAATTCTTGTTCTAAGAGCGTATGCAGCACAAGGATATGCATGTTTACTCTCTCTTATGCTCTTGGTGGAAAATATGTTTCTAATATAAGTTATGGAATTGCACCTACGCTTTCTCACCTTAGATGTTATGGCTGCCTTCCTCATTTCACATGCTTAAATAATGTTAGCAGAGTCTTTGATTTTGATCTTAATGTTTCTAGTGTCAAAACTATTTTTGATAATACTACTTGTGAGAACCTTTTTACTTTTACAAACTCAAAAGCTTTAAGTGTGTCTGTTTTGTCAAAACAACCTCTGCTAAGATTGTCAAATTCTACTAATCTACCTATTGTTTAAAACATCTAAAAGTCCCAATGATGTAGAGAAAGCTACACCCGATGATGATGGCAATGCCTCAAAGTCTCCTAACAGAGATAAGAGTGGCAATGCAACTTCTATGGATAACAAAAGCATCTCTAAGGGCAACTCACAACATCACACTCAATGTGAGTTGATGCTCTCTGATCAAAATGATGTTAGGGAGTGAAATTCCATTAATTGAAAACACCACCAGAACAATGAGGATTAACAAGCATTTTAAAATTTGTAAACTATCTTACCTTTCTTTGATTGTCTTGCTTGAGTGGTTTGTTTATCTTATGTTTGTTTATGTTTCCAAATTTGTTTTGATTATTGTTCTTCCTTGTTTTTTTTGTGTTTTAAGTCTTGTTGTCTAGGTTCCTTGTGTTTTTTGTTCTTGACCTTTGTTCTTGTTCTTGACCTTTATTCTCCTTGAAGATCTCATACAATAGGTTTAAATTTCTTGATCATGTTCACGTTATCCCTGTTTTGTCATGTTCTTGGGCACCTGCCTTATGTGTTTTCTTTTTCGATATGAGTTTCTGTTTTGTCTCGTGCTTGTGTTGGCTCTCTTGTGTTCTTGTTTTTTGCTTTTTTGTTGCTTCTATCTTGTTTCGTTCCTGTCTTTCCTTTGTGCCTTCTTTTTATATGTTGTTTCTTTTCTGTATGTTGTTTTTGTGTGGTTCTATGTTGGATCTGTTGTGCTAATTGCATTAGTGTTGATGTTTGTTGTCGATCCCCAGTTGTTTTGGCTGCATGATTATTGTGTTATGCCTATTGGGTAAACTTCTATGATCCTTGCCTGTTGGGCTCATCAAATGGAACTAACTGTTCCTCCAGGTACATATCAAAGGGGGATGTTTGGATCCTTGATCTTTACCTGAAAATAAACACAATATTGCTGTGAGATCTCCTTTGGGTGCCGATCACTGAAGTTAAGATTCAGTGGTCTTGGTATCCATTTTGGGGTATCCTTGTCTTTCCTGATATTGTGTTGAATGTGATAATTCCTCCGACTCCCATATACACATCATGTTCACTACATAACACTCAAAACCTGCTGGCCTTGACCCACTTAGTTGGATAGGCTTTGGCAAATTTTGGGTGTCATCGCAAAGAGATTAAAGTTTTTGGGAATCCTTGTCGGAATGGTTCTGGAAGTATTTTGAGACTTAGTATTGGGTGTCCTCTTGGGTGCCGAAAACTGAATAAAAATTCAGTGGTCTTGGTATCCACTTGGCATCTTCTTGATTCGACTAGTACGATACAATCGTGGTCGGTTGATTTTTTTGGTCACCTAATTGAGATTATGGTGGCTGTGATTGATCTTTGTTGGCTTGACTGATAGCAGGTTGTGATATTCCTGGTTCATGATTACCTATTGATGTTCAGGTATAACTGGTTCATGGTTCGATGGTTTTGTATCATCTTGTGGTTCTTGTTCAGCTGAATTTAAATTCAGTTGGGTTTCTGTGAGGTTGGTTTGTTCGAATATGATAAGGCTTTGGTTACTATTGTTGGTCATGTTCCCTAATCCCTTTGTGGTTCAAAAATACATGCCACAAATATTATTTTGGGACTTTAATGTTTCCTATTGTCCTTTTAGGACGTGATTTTGGTCTATCCTTTGAGATGGCCTGTTTATGATTTAAATCAGATGTTAATTATGGGACTTGATGTTCCCTGTTGATTGGCATTGTTCCTGTTATGAGAATGATGTGATTCTCGGTTGTTATGGGACTTGTTCCCTGTTTCAGTGGCTTATGCCATTTTATCCTGATATGGAAAATCTTAATGGGATTACTCTACCTGACTTTGGTTCGTTTTTACTTCAAACTGATTGTGTATCAGTTGATATTTGACTCATGAGGCTTGTTTGGGAAAGGTTGTGATTCTCAGTTTATTCAGAATGTGTGCTTCTGATATGCTCAAATTTTCTTGCACTCTGCAATTAAGTTCAATGAAGATTCAAGTCTCCGTTATATGGACTTTGGTTTCTTGCTATGTATTTTGTTGATATGCAGATGCCTGCATGTGGTGACACCTGAGAGATGAAGCTTAGGGAAGTTCCTTATCCTTTTCTTTTCTAATAGTACATTATGTAGCTTTGATGATTCACTGGCTGCTGTTTTTTGTCTCTCAATAAAAAATAAGTTTGTATACTTGTTTAGTTTGAGGGAGGGTGTTGGAATGTACAAACCAAACAAGTATACTTGTTTAGGTTCCTGTTCATTATGACAGGAATCATTAGTATCTTTTTAATTTATTTCTTTGTGTAAGTTTCAGTTTGACAACTTGTAAGAGATGAGGGGCTAGTGTTGCAAATTGAAGAAAGGGTGTTCGTGCATATAAGCCAAGACTTGACCCATTTGGGAAGTCAGTTCTTTGATTTCTCTCCTCTCTATATATTACCGTTGTGGTCCTACTCTCTCTCGTACAACGGACACTTTATCCGTTGTGTTGATCTATCTAACATATAAAGAGAGGTTGGTAGTTGTGAAGGGTAGACGAGAAAAAAAGGTTCAAGATCCTTTGGTGGTGAGCTGTAGAGAATCCAGATCCGTATTGCTTTCTCATATTAAGCTAATACCAGACCTCACAGCCTCTCTATCTCACAAAGATAGAAGCTGTGAGGTAAAGTGACAACATTTTGTAATTTATGTTTGAGTGATGAGTGTTATTGTAGTGGGGAGGGTGGATCTTCCTAGAAGGGAAAACCCTCACATCTTTTCTTTTGTAATTGTTGTGCTAGCAATCTATTTGGGGACTAACCGTATGGTAATACTTTGTTCTTGAATTAATCACTAAGGGAAGGTTGGTTGTGTGATTACTCAAACTGATATGTTTTTTATAATGTTTTTCTAGAAATATTGTGCATGTTGGTTGTTTCACTTGTTTATAAACATGTTAATGTCTCTTAAGATCAGATGGAGTACTATACTAAATTACTTATTTCTTGAATCAACTATTTTCTTTATTTCTTACTCATTTGTGCGTACTCTTTGTAAATTGATCAAACTAATGGGCCACCATAGTTAATTTTGAACCTACAAATCTTTATTTTGGGCTTCTTAGGCATGGCCATTTATATAATACATCAAGTTATCAACTAATGTTTTCATTTTGAACAGAAAAAAAATATTACTACTTTACAAATAAAACGCTCGTAGCAACTGTATATAACAGCAAATAGCTATGCTTGCAAATTTGTGGTTTTGATATGAAGCTTGATGCAACATATAAAGGTTAAATTTGTAGTCATTGTAAGAAAAAAGATCCATGAGTTAGAAGGAGAAAATGCTGAAAGTTTGAAAGTTAAAAAATACTTCAATTATTAATCTAATGGTGATGTTGTTACTACTTTTAATCAAACAAAATTTTACTTCAGGTTTTTATTTTGGTTTTATGTCATGTTTCTTAATCAGAATATAAGTATCGCGTCGAATAAACTGATTGTACGTAGTTCTCTAATGTAAGTGGCAGTGTATTTGTAATTTTGTTTAAAAATCATTCAAGATCCGTGTGTGTAATGATTTCACTACATACTCCACATTCTAAGTTTTTTCATTCTATCATAACATGATATCACATGTTTTCGCATTACATTTTTTTTTTCAACTTCTATTGTACAATACCAAACAGAAATCTTGAATGTTATATTTTCATTCAAAGATAATATTTATTGTAAACTATATCGTACGATCACCTCACTACAAATCTATGGATATCCGAAAATCCTAGAGAGAAAAAGAGAAGGTTTGCTACTTTAGAGAGACAAACTAGTATGTGCATTATGAAACAACCAATCTTTTCTTTCAAATGGAACAAGGTTTATATAGTTCATAAAAAATGCATATAACCCCTTAATGGGCTTCCTACTGGGCTTTAAGCCCGGCCTAAGGCCCAATTAGCTTACTAAGGGTCACGACTAGTAAAACCGTAAACTACATGGAATGACCGATCCTTTTTCTTATTTATAACAATCTCGCCTTTAGAGAGGTTACTCAAGATATAACTAAGAGATTACTTCAAAATTACAATATTAAAACCTAGCATTTTAAAGATGATCTTCATTCTAGCTCGTAGTCTTGATGCGTTTTATTTATATCTTGTAGTACTTTTTAGTAGGGATGAGCATTTTGACCCGAATCCCGAATCTGAACCCGAATCGTTCCCGGAACCATACCGATTCCCGATACCCGAATCCCGTTCGGTACGGGACCGGGACTACGAAAATAAGGTGAAAAAAAAATCGGGACCACTAATTCGGGACGGGACCTATACCAAATCGGGAAATTCCCGAAAAAAAAGGAAAATACCTATTTCCCGATACTGGTACCGATACCCGTACCGGTACCGATTCCTGAATCCCGTTGGGTACGGGATCGGTACATAACTTTTAAGATCGGGAGAAAATCGGGAGCACTAAATCGGGACGGGTTTGGTACGGGATTGATCCCGAGCTCATCCTTACTTTTTAGCGATGTCTTGAGCTTAGATAAAATTTAATGAGATAATCTTGTGGTCTTCTTTCTCTTTATCTTGCTTAGCTTGTGTCTTGAATCTTCTAAGCCATCATGCTTATACTTCTTGAGATTTCTTGAAATCTTCTAACAATCTTCATCTTCAAACTTCATTTTGCATCTTTAAGGAAGATGTCTTTATAACAGTGCACACCGAAAGTCTTAATCTTTAGCTTTCTTGATATCTTTGAAGTCTTTAACTTTAGTATAAGCATGTGGCTATAAATTTAGGTAGTACATCGTAACGCCACCTTTTTAAGATTTCCTGCATAAAACAGTCAGCAACAAAACATAAACGGGAACGAAATGCCTTTGTCATTCGTCCTAATTTATAGCGTTAACCTCTAGTTCCGTGAGAATCAATAAACGGTATTAGATATCATACCGGTGATAGGTAGATTCTTTAACAATCGTGAACTTTTGGACTATTTTAATTAATGTTAAATGAAACGTTTGCGGATTAGACTTGTACGTCTATTGAAATCCCCGATAGTTTCCCTGTAGAATGTGTACGAATATAAAATATCATATTGAATGATCACCTTTTTCATGAGACCATTTTACATTGGTAAAATTTGAATTGTTTATTTTTTACATACATATAGGAGCAAGGATATGAGTTGGATAATGTGACATGGCACAATTTAATCATATGTGTCATCCCTCTAATCCTACATGGCACTCTTGAAAGATGACATGGCACCCTTGAAATATGACATGGCATTATTTAGATTTTCATAAATGTAAAAATTATGCCATAGGCTAGATTCGAACATGGGACATGTTGGTTATTAGCAAACCACACAACCACTAGACTAAACAAGTAGTTGTGAACAATTTTGGAAAACACAAATGCCATCATTTAAAAATAATAGGAGTAACTAAACCCCTAAATTTCCTGCTACAATTATTAGGTTTCCATATAAATTTGTTGTTACAAATGAATATTCAAAATTTAAATTTGAAATTTTTATCAATATTCAATTCAATTAAAATCATTCCTAAACATTCGATTTAATTAAAACCCTAATATCATATTCTTCAATTTTTTTGCAGACAAAAGCCTAGGTGGAGACTCTCGAAACCCTAAAACACTAACGCGAACGAAATGCCTTTGTCATTCGTCCTAATTCATAGCGTTAACCTCCGGTTCCGTGAGGACCAATAAACAACATTAGATATCGTACCTGTGATCAGGTAGATTCTTTAACAATCGTGAACTTTTGGACTATTTTTAATTAATGTTAAATGAAACGTTTACGGGTTAGACTTGTACGTCTATTGAAATCCCCGGTAGTTTCCCTATAGAATGTGTACGAATATAAAATATCATATCGAATGATCACCGTTTTCATGAGACCATTTTACATTGGTAAAATTTTCATTGTTTATCTTTGCATACATATAGGAGCAAGGATATGAGTTGGATAATATGACATGACATATTTAATGTGACATGGCATAATCTAATCCTATGTGTCACCTCTCTAATCCTACATGGCACTCTTGAAAGATAACATGACACCCTTGAAAGATGACATGTCATTATTCAGATTTTAGAAATGTAAAAATTATGCCATAGGTTAGATTTTGGACATGGGACCTATTGGTTATTAGCAAACCACACAACCACTAGACTAAACAAGTAATTGTAAACAATTTTAGAAAACACAAATGCCATCATTTAAAAATAATAGGAGTAACTAAACTCCTAAATTTCATGCTGCAATTATTAGGTTTCCTTATAAATTTGTTGTTACAAAATGAATATTCAAAATTTAAATTTGAATTTTTTTATCAATATTTAATTCAGTTAAATTCATTCCTAAACACTCAATTCAATTAAAACCATAATATCATATTCTTCAATCTTTTTTGCAGACAGAAGCCTAGGTGGAGACTCTCGAAACCCTAAAACACCATTCAATGGCCATGTTTCTTCTACAACAAAGTAAGATGCTAATAATACAAAGTAAGATTCGAACCTAATGATTCTCAACTGTAAACCCTAATATCATTCTTCAATTATTTTTTTGCAGACAAAAGCCTGGGTGGTGACTCTCCATCATGAGCAATGAGCAAACCCTAATATCATTCCATATATTTTGTATCCACTTTATGTGCAAAACTCTGATCAAGGTTTCTTTCTTATGAATAAGTAGGCATTAAGCATATGTTATGAATGCCATGAAGGAGTCACGTATCTATGATTATTCCATTTCATGTATTTCATACTAGTGATTTATGTGTTTTCTTCAATTTTTGTATTTATGTGTTTTTATCTTTTTTTCCAATGGTCATCTTCTTTGCAGGCAGGTATTCTCCAATTATAAAGAGATCTAAAGGTTACGTAAATCCATTGATGATTTTAAAATCACAATATCCTTCCATGAGGTAAGTTTTATTATTATTATTATTATTATTATTATTATTATTATTATTATTATTATTATTTTTATTATAATCAACACTTTATTATTATTATTATTATTATTATTATTATTATTATTATTATTGGAGAAGAACTTTATCATTATTATTATTATTATTATTGCAAATGAAGTCTAACTCAGTTGGATGGATGCAATTGGTTATAGTCTCCATGTGGGGAGGTCAGGGGTTCGACTCCTGTCATTCCCCATATGGGGAATTTTCCCAGAATTAGCAGTCGGGTTTGAATCCCATCGTAATGCCTTGAAGCCCCTCAATGCTAAACTAGATGGCTAGCATGAGGGGTTGGTATTCTCTTCGTGAGATGATTCGAACTCGAGGCGAGAGACTTGGTGCCTTGGTGACACGCAAGATACTCCGCTGCACCAAACTGCCGTTCAAAAAATTATTATTATTATTATTATTATTATTATTTTGACAAATTTATATTTTTGTTGTTGATTGTTATAGGTATAGGTTCCTATATTTAAGCCAATTGGTTTCACTAGTGCTGATCCGCACGCCATGTGAGTAACTCTTTATTATGTCTAAATTTGAACTTCAGGATTTTTGCGTGCTTATTTTCTTATTTTAATGTTTAATTTCACAAAAAAATGCATTATCACCCTTTACATGTAATTCATGCACTTGAACAGCCCATTTGGAGGTAAACAAATGAGAGTATTTGCTGTGATTTGGAGGGTCCAAACCGGACATAAGGATGGAACTACAAGCCATTCAAAAGTGCAGGACGAAATATGGAAGGGATATGTTTCCGAAGTGCTATTTTTTAGCAGCATAAAAGTATTTAATTCTTAGCATAAAAATACCATTTACATGCTATCCATCATTCTGGCTAAAAATTTCCCGAACTGTTTTTGCAGTAGAACAAAAAACTAACATTGTTGTTGTAAATATATTGGCCGCGGTTTTATTTCGTTAAACATAACAGCTCACTTTTTCTTGAGTTGTATATTTGGGTATGTATACTGATGTTGACTATATGACGTTTATTTTAATTAGGAGGATGCACCAACTCACTACTCGGTTAAAACCAAGCATGATCAGAGTAACTCGTCATCAAATGGTAAGCAACATCTACATCCTCGAAATATTGCAAGGAAAGCAACCAGAAGGTTTTGCTAAATTCGTTTTCTTTAACGTTATAGTTAACCTCAGAGTTGTTTTTTATTGGTGTAAGTATTTATGTTTAATTCACAAGGGACACCATGGCTATGTCTCCCCCGGATTAGATCAAGGGCTGTGAATTGCTGGAGAAGGTGCTGAAGTTATTCTAGGTAAGAATTTTGATGAACTATTTTTAAAATTCATAATATTTCATTTTGAGCCGTAGTTTCTCTAAGATGGTGACGTGGGTTATTGAAACTGCATGATTAATTTACATGCTTACACAATATATGTTTTTTGCTTATTTAATGCAATATAGGAATAAGGTGCAAGCACCCTTGCACCAGATTTGCTAGCACAAATATTTTTATTCTTTTATATTGTATTAAGAAACACAAACACCCCTATATAGTGTGATATATGGTTAGTGTGTTGTTGATTCAGTCAAAATTAATTAGTTAGAAGCAACAACATTGCAACAGCCATGAACACCACCACAAGATTGTAATAATAAACATAATTGGTCGTTCCAGTATTTTAATTTTTTCGAATCTTTAGGCTGCACATGTAATATGTTCACTGAAAAGTTAGGTAATAGAATCCATTTTTTCCAAGTCAATCTTAAATTAAATACTTGAAAAAGAAATAGTCGTGTAACATATGATGAATATAGGAGCATGGATTATTTTTTTAACGAATTTTTGAATAGCTAAATCTTATTTTTACCCTGAAGAGACTCCCATTCTTGATGTTTGATAAAATTTTATGTTCAATAAGCTCATTTTTGTGACTTATTTGTTTTGCGGTTTGTATATACATGATTTGTTTATTTGATACGTTGTTCATGTCTTCGTAGTATTCCTTAGCAATTATATAACATGATCCTAAGACTAAATTGTATCTTTATGTGATTTCTTTAATGCGAAGATAGCGAAGGAATTCACGCATAAAGGTTACACCATCACCTGTCAAAAAGGTAGTCATAAAAGATACAGGCAAACAAAAGGAGGAAAAGAAGTAGACAAATACCAACCATATGCTCTTAAAGATTTTATTTGCAAAAAAGAGAAAGCAATGGAATTGAAGAAAACTGTAAGATAAATTATCATTGTTTTACAAATAATCCGAACAAAATTTTGAATGTGTCTGGATTGGATTGTGTAGATATCCCATGAGGAATGTCGTCACTTTATATATGAAGGACAAGTATGTGTCCAAAAGCGGACACGGATGTGGGCTTTGCTAAAGTTCAGGTAACAACAAAGCAAAAATAATTAATTTAGCGTTTTAGGACCCATTTACACAAATCGATTACATAAACATCTAACATATATTCTCTTACTGCTTTGACATTTTAGGTGGTATTTACTCTTGGACACAAGACAAGTGTTTTATGTTTAGTCAAGTCAATCATTTAGCATTAGCATTAGAAAAAAAAGATATCCTGAAAAATGATCAGCATTCCCCTGAAAATAAAGTTTTGTTTACTGCCATCTTTATTTGTTCTTAGTTCTTTTTGTCGTATATTTCAAATTAAAGACTAACATGTCCTGCCTCTGATACTTATGATGGTTTGTGCTCCTTTCACAGTATATTATGTACTGTAGAAACTAGAAGGGGGGGGGGGGGGGGGAGGGGTGAATAGTTTCTATTGTTTATGGTCCTAATTAAAAATCCTTTCAATTAGGTTTGTCCCAAAAATACATTTTACTTGAAAACTAGTTTCATAGTTTTTAGGTTCAGTTCTAATGCATTAACAATGAGTAGTGACAATGAAATGTAATGCAAGAATGTAAATGTAAGTAAGGAGTAAGGAAAGAAGCAACCTAAGGAAAGACACCAAGATTTATAATGGTTCGGCAACGAAGCTCTCTGTTCGTTCCTACTCCACTCCTCGAGTACACCTTACTCGAGATTTCCACTATATCCACAAGCTCCCTTCTTGGCGGATAAAACCTTACAACGTTGCTTACATTATTTTCCGACACTAAGCTAAATGTAGAGACCTAATCTTATCTAGGACCAATCTGCACATGTCGCTTGCTTCACCATTTTCCGAAACAAGGCTAGATGTCGATGTCTAATCCAAAGCTAGAACCAATCTTCGTCACCCATCTTCTTTCTGACATAAGGTTAGATCTCGAGTTCTAATCGAAAGCTAGAATCAATCTTCACGACTCTTCACTTTCAAGTTTAGTGAGAACTCACAAGACGCATACACACATCACTTTGTAGTGTAGTGAGAACTAACACACAAGACTTATTACAACTCAATAAGACATATCCAAGTATACACGTGTAACTTGGATCTACACAAGACAAATCTAAGTATACACATATACAATGGATTTACACAAGACTAATCTAAGTATTCACAAATACATTGGATTAACATAACACTAATCCAAGTATACACAAATACATTGGATATACATAAGACTCAAATATAAAATGATGAATATGACTAGATCTAAGGAAGGATGATCTCCAACAAGGCATCATATTTAATAACATCACAAATGTGTGAGTGATTTTCTCTTTGGACAAGTAAAGAAGAGGATCAAGAGAATAATCATAATTAAACATACTTAACACATTAAGTGGTCATTTATTAATGATTATGATATAGAAAGAAGATAAGGGGCAGAAAGAATGTCCAAAATGGTTCTTGGAAAATGAAGATTTGATCCACTATTTGTAGGAGACAAAAACCAAGGGTTCTATGGGCGCGCTTCCTTAATTATATGACGATTCATTATTGATAACAAACCATATAGCTATTTAGGGAACTGCCTAGAGTATATTACGCTCCTTTTTTTCTTTTAGTGAGAAAATGTTATCTGAGGTAGATTTTACTTTCAAAGGATATTCTTATGGCATTTGTAATATACCATATTCAAATTTTAAATTTCCATTTTAATAAAACATTTTATTAAAAATAAAGTTTATTAAAATATTTTGTCACATTTGTCAAAATGTGAATTTTAAGATTAATCACTTTCTATGATCATTAAACACGATTAAGATGTGTTTGTGTAAGACTTAAATGATTATTACCTTAATGATAGTGTTTATTGAATAATTCGTCTTTCGGTTGTTTTTTACGATAAATGTCTTTATACTGTTTCGTGATCAAAACTAAGAAAGATTAGGTAACACTAATAATATTTTTAGGCATTGCTTGCATTAACAATCTCCCCCTTTTTGATTACGACAAACTATAAACTCATTTATGTAAAAAAAACAAAAGTTTTTGAATTATTAACGAGTTTATCACTATTATTTCCCCCCCTTTTGTCGAAGCAAAAAGATTTGCACAAGTCTTTGAAGGATAGAAGAATCGACTTTGAGCTCCCCCTTGGTGCTTACTCCCCCTAGCTTGGGGTACCAAGAGATAGAACTAGGATGACAAGCTACATACAAAGGTTAGTAGAAAGAAAAGAAATACCAATGTATAAACTATAGTCACTACTTATTAACTAACTTGAGAGGGAGAAAGAAAAGAAATATCAAATTAGAAGTAAGTATTTACTAAGTAGTCCAGAGAGAGTGGTTTGACAAGATCAATTCACAATTGGTGGAATAAAGGTAGAAAAGAAACATCCAACCCAATTGTAATGATAATATGTCAAAATATTGAACATTTAGAATTGTTGGAATCACCCAATGACAATTATAAATTTTAACCATAATCAACTCTCAACAATATGTGCGATAAGAATTGGAAAAATAAGAAATAACAGACATAATAATCATGTTACAAAAATATGAAAGAACATACAAGGAAAATATTCATCACACATATGAATATTAAAACAAAAAATATTGAAAATAAACAAAAAGAGCAAAAACTATTCTAGTATAAATATTTTTCCAAGATTACTTCGGTTTTTATTTGACTCAAACAATTAGAACACAAAGAGTGCTTTAATTGGTAAAATAAGACGACGGGGCATCATTCAAAGATTTGCCCACGAGAACAAATACTTTGAGAGTAGGTCGAGTGAGATGAAATTCAAGAAATTTTAACTTGTCATAAACATGAGCAAGTTCAATTTATTGAAATAGACAACACACACACGAGCTTCCATGATGCAAAACAAAGTCGTTTGATGGAGGAGGAGCATCATAGTAAGAAGTTGGTGGAGGAGAAGGAGATTGAGGATAAGAGAGGTTTTCACAATTCCTAGTGAGATTGGGGAAAGAAGAAAGGTCATTGAGATGAGGTATGTTGAAAGGTTTAGGTGGTTGTGGAAGATCTTCTCTTTCTCTGGTAATTAGATTGATTGAGAAGGTCTCATTCCAATACTTAATAGGAGAGAAGGAAGAAGTCTTGCAAGGTTTGGGAGAAGAGGAATCATGATGATCCTTTTTCTTCTTGATCCAAACGGGTCAAACCGAGATTTATGGTTTCTTAGAAAGCTTAGAAAAAGAAGCTTTGGGTTTAGAAGAAGAAGCTTGTGACAAAGATATATCAAGGTTAAGATTAGAAGAAGAAGACATTAAGGGATGAGAAAGAGAACTCCCAAAATGAGAAGATTTAAAGAAAATAGACATGGCAAGGAATAAAAAGAAAACTAAAAGGTTTCAAGGAATGTTTAACAAAAATAGGCAAACAAAGAATCTTAAAAAAGACTGGGGTCAAAGAAGAAAGACAAAAAACGAGCCAAAATGTGGCTTGTTGTCCACGGTTCCTTAAAAGGACCTTCGATTCAATATCAATATTGAGTCGCGCGGAAATTATTGAGCCGCCATCAGTGGACACTAAAAATCCAATTTTTAGAAAGTTTTGAGAAAAGACTACATTTTCTCAAAATTAAGCAAATCTTGGATTTTTACCTCTAATAGCATTAGATTAGGGTATTGTTGCACAAAGGGCAACACACTCACAAAGAGTGTCTTGACAAAGGGTGACAAAATATTTAGATAACATTTTGATCCAATTTTATTCAAGTTTTAGAGGTTGTGATAGATTAAGGTTCAATTTTAATTAGAATTGAAGTTGATTAATGTGAGCACATAGGTTTAAACACACAAAAGCTTAATCTATTAAAACATCTCCATGAAAAACTCATGAAGGAAACCAAATACAAGAAAAGAAAAACAACTTACTACTAGAATAGCTAGCTAATCTAGTTCTTGATTAAGCAATCTTCATTGGTTTGTCTTCTTCAAAAGAGATTATTGAAGAAATAATCATTCATCTCCTAGGAGGAGGAGGATTGGTGAACAAAGTTATAAAAAAGCTTTGTAACTTTATGTGAAGTCCAATCATTTCCATCCTAAGGATGTCGATGAGGTTAAAATTATTTAAGCAACATGGAGAATGAGTGTCATTGCTCATGAAGTAGCCAAATAAGTGAGTTCACCCAGTAGGTTAGAAAGAGGAATACCTAATAGTAGAGTGTTCGAAGGAGGAGGAGGAGGCATGGTGTCCAATGGTGATATGGGTGAATTTGGTGGGGGTGAAAGATGAGGTTTGCGAAGGCTCAACAAATTCATTCACAAGAGGAATGCTTTGGAGTGGTTGGGGGTTCACATCCAAGAGAGGACTAGGAGTGAAAGGTGAGGACAACTCATTCATTATTGATTGGAATGAGGAAGAGGTGGAACCATGGGAATGGTTAACACCATGAGTTGAACTACTCTTGCATGGAGAAAGAGGTGGTGAGGGTGATGAAGAGATGAGAATAGGATCAATCTTATTCTTAGTTGTAAGAAAAGATAAAGAACCTTGCTTAGGTAGCTTGATCTTAATCTTAAGGTTTCTTTTGGTTTTTGAATGTTTGGAAGAGTTTGAGGATCTTGTGGACACCATGGTTGTGTGTCAAGGTTTAGAAGAAAGCTTAGAGGATGAAGAAGAAGAATAACCAAGAGAGGTTTAAGAAGAAGATGGGATGATCCGAACTAGTAATGTGCTAAAAATCATTTTGGTGAATAATGAAATTCGCTAGGCTTAATTGGGAAAAAGCTGGCTTTTAGCAAAAGTTTCAGCCATGTTTATAAAGATTTTGAGAAAACATTGTAAAGCAGATATTCCTTCAAAGTTACCACATGCGGTTCCCAATTTAGAGGCGCGGTTCGATATTAATAAAGAACGGCCCATAATAAAAGAACCACTGCAGAAACCCTTGAAAATGGTACTTCCATCATTTTTCACAAGCCCAGATTTTAGACAATGTTTTAACAGGCCAAAATATAATACCAAATAAAATCTAGATAGATAACTAACACATTATCACAAAGTCATGCAAATCGAAAGTTCGAAAGCATGAAGCACACTAGGATTAAAATAGTAATCAATCCAAACACAAAGTATTAGTACTACAAACAAAGTCTAAAGAAAGAAAAGGAACAAGTCTAAGTAACAGTTGTGGTACACCGACATCTTCTGCTCATAGTGTCTCATGAACATTTCTTCAGTATGCCTAGATCTATCACTTGAATTCTCAAGAAGACACAAATTTTGAAAATACTAAGAATCAAGAGCAATGTCTTAAGAAGAGACGAAAGAATTCGTAAATGGCAAAGAGTTGTTGGATGATGTGTGGGGAAATGTCGGTGTATTTTAATTAAGTACGTTATAGAGCAAATTTAGGAAATTACCTTTAGGAAAAGGTAATAATCCATAAATAAGCTAAAGACGAATTCAATTAAACACGAGAGTGATCCCAGTTCGTTGTACACAAGGACCTTATGAATTTAAGACGTTCGATTTAATTTGGACAATTGATTTGAATTCGATTTCGGTTTTTATCTAATTAAATTCTATCAATTTTAAATCCTAAAGTGCATGAATCGTAACCCGACTTAAAATCTAAAAGACAATTATTTAAACTATTTAAAATAATAATCTATTTAAAATTAATCTATTAGAATAAAAACAATGTTAAACTAATTAAAATTATAAACTAATTAATCTATTTAAAAATTTACTTTTAATTAAACAAAATCTATTTAAATCAAAATTTATTTAAAAAAAAATTTAAAAAACAATTTAAACTTTTAAAAAATTAATAAAATATAATTATTTATTTATTTTAATTTTATTTTTTTATATTATTTATTTTTATTTAATTTGAAATTATATTTAATGAACATTCTAATAAAATTTAATAAACTATTTTTATAAAATATCTAAAATTTATAAAAACAAATGAGACGTTTTAATATTACTAAAAGTTATTAAACGAAAAATATTATAATAATTGCTGAAAAAGATTAATAACACAAACGAGCATACAACTCAGTGGTAAATGCTTTGGCTGTGGACCTGGAGGTCCTAGGTTCAAGTCCTAGGAAGGACTCTTTGGTGTTATATTTTTGTTGAACTGAAATCTTTGGATATCAGTTATAAATGGTACATAAGCAATCCAAACGAAGTGATTGAATCTGTTGACTATAACAGATAAAATTATCCAAAACAAGCAGGTAAATCAAGTAATAAGAACTCTCAGAAAAATCAGATCCAAGTTGCAGTAAACTAGATTAATATTAACTCTACCAAAACATACACTTATTGAAATAAATGAAAACAGATTAGACAAATAAAACAAGACCTAAACAAAATAAGCAAACAAGGCCAAAACTATATCAAATATATTCATTCAACATTCACTCTAACAATTTAACTGAATTAGAATACCCATACAGGAAACGATCATCATAGCAGCAAAATGCAATCTCACAAAAAATAAATAATAATGTACTAAATATCAGCAACTAAGCACATATATAAAATCCAAATAACAGATTAATACATCAAACTATTGAGCAGATCAATGGGCAAAGCTTCATTTGGTTCCCTCTAAATAAAAAATAAAAAGACTAAAATTATAACAGCTAAAACGTGCATAAAAATCCCACAATATCAGATTTAACCCAAAATCAACAACTATCAAATATTCAAAGCAGATTTATTAAAACCTTTAATCTAAAAAAGATTACTTAACAAACTAAGCATCCAATCAATTAACCTAAAGGTTATAAAAAATAAAATTGAACTTACCTTTATGATGATTTTCCTTTGATGATGAAGAACGCGCTGAGCGTTCTTTTTAACCGAAAAAAAACACCATTTCTCGAACCATTAACACCCTAACGTCACCACCATCTTGATTCATCTCGAACCAAAAATATATCCACCATTTTTTAAAACTAAACAGTGGGTTTAGCTTTATTTTCCCTTTCTCACTTTAAATTATTCAATTAAGCTATTTACTAAGCTTAAACAAATAATCTTTTCATATTATAATATCAAAGTAGAATATAAAAGAAAACTGTAATTAATTTTTAACAGTATAGTAAACTTGAGAGAAGACTTAAAATCGAAATCACCTTTATTATCATATAAAAATTATTACAATACTAGTAAAATAAAATTACAATTTCCTATCTCTAATTTGACATAATAATAGTAAAGTAAAAATGGGATCATTTACACATATTTTTTGGAGGTTTTTATAGGCAAACCCAAGCCTTCCTTGAGGTAGTTTGTTGAGGCTGAAAGATGATCTTGGCCCTTCAATCTTCTATTCTCTTTCTCTGTCTTGATCAAACGGCTGAAATTGGTTTTCTCTCACACAGATCGCCAGCGTGGAAGGGATTTGCGCTTCTTGTGCTTCTTCTCTGCTGATGTTGCCTAATTTTATTGGATAGATGATTTGGATGGAATGAATCAACCAATCAGAGTTGATTGGTGACAAGGTGAGATGCCACGTAGACCTGGTTACACCATCTTCTTCTCCCCTATAAAGTAGGGGATTAATTACAAGCGCGTGTGTATCACTTGCCTTTGGATAGAAAACCCCCAATTTCTTCTTTGATCTAGGGTTTATTTGGGTGGTTTAGGTGTGGCTGCGTTTTATTTTCTCTTTCTAGGTTGTAACAAAGAAAAGTGATAGTGATTTTGTTTGACCAAAAAGTGAAAAGAACTTTCACTTAAATATAACTCCATCGTCTCTTTGTTTTACCCTAATGGGCTTGAGTCCAAACTGATACTCCCACCGTCTCTTTGTTTGTTTGATTTGGGATTTTGAAATAAACTTGGGCCCAAAACAAATTCCATCTGTCCCACATAGTATGTGAATTCGGGCCTTTGTTGGGCTTTTGACCCAAAGTAACAAAATTATATTCCATATTGGGCTTTTAGGCCCATTAAGAACTTGTGGGTCCCAATTCCTTCATAAACTTGAACTTGTGCACAAAACGACTTGATTTTTGGCTTCTTGATTTTTTCTTCAAACTCCTGTCGTTTTTGCCGGTTTTCGTGATTTTGGTACCTACACACACGAAACAAACAAAATATGCATATACAATACCATTTTCATGTTAAATATGCAATTTAACCTTGTTTTGTGATACAAATGATATGAGTAATTATACTCATATCAAACTCCCCCTTGCTAAGAAATTGTTGTGTCCTCACGCAATGATAAAATAAAAATATTAACTACACTTTTATTCAACTTTTGATACTTTATTTTGCAAAGACATAATGTAATGCTTCCATTATTTGAAAAATAACTTTTAGGATCATAAAACTCAAATAGATTCATCGTCCCCGACTTTTCACTCTTTCCAAGCCAAGTTTAAAAACAAGATCATTGTTAATCATAAGTCCCAATGTTAAGACCACTCATACAAGTAATTTGTTAAACTCAATCTCCTTTTATTCCTAATAGTATCTCTAGATTTTAAATTATTGTCATTCACCCAAAGGCTCATTTGACTTATTAAGATAATTATTAGTCCAAAAATGAAGACAAAAACGGTGTAAACTCAACACTCAAAACCTAACCTCGACTTCAAAAACCGTTGTCACTAAAGAAAGCCCACATCAAGGATAACTTAACACGATTTGAGGGATAAATCCCCGGATCCAAAATTTGGCTAATAGGACTACTTAAAGCAACAATAAATCCTCCAAAGTCAATTTTGACCTTATTAATGGAGTTACATCATACACCTTGAGGCTCTTTAAGATGTAAAATTACTCCTTATTTATAATCCACATCCGAAGGCTCTTTGGACATAAACAAGGGAATTGACATTCACCATCCCACCTTAAGGCTCATGATGATGAAGCAATTTCTATTAAACACGTCACCATGCCATACACCCTAAGGCTCTAATGACAAGGTTAGTGCTACATGAATCCCACCCGAAGGCTCATAGAGAACATGTTTTTATATATTCTTTTTATTATTATGATATATATATAGTAGGCCTAATTTCCGCAATCCCATTATCAAAAAGTCCATGACGCTAACACCCTTAATGTGTTCTCACTTTAATTACAAGGGAAGAAAAGAAGGAGTTACGAGTTAAGATATTAAGCCTAAACTTCATTTATTAAGCAATTTATTATTCAAGTGTGAAAAATAAATACGAGGAGATAAAATCAAACACAAAATTACTTATACAAGGAAGAATTAACCTTAAAAACTTATGATTAAACTTTATCATCTCTTGTTCTCCATATTGTAAAATTTCGAAAATGTAAGAATAATGGATACTTAGCTAATTAAATCAAAGTTTTGGGTTTTCAAGTCATCTATAAGATCTTGCATCTTCTTAGACTTTTTCAAGTTTTAGAATTTGCGTTTTAAAGTTCCCTTGATAAACGACTTTCTAGGATCAATTATAGGAACTTGCAAAAAGTTCTCGTTCTTAAACCCGTATGAGTTAAGACTTTCGCGTTTTAAATTTCCCTATATAAAAGTCTAGCAAAACTTGATTTAAACACGTTAAGGAATAAGCTAAGGTAAAAACCTAGTCGAGTCAAAAACTATTTTTATTTTCACCAACGGAAAGCCTACATTTGTGTCAAAAACACTTATTTTCTTTATTAATAAACATAAAATAACACTAAATATTTAAAAAATTTATGAAAAACGAGAAAAACGATTATGTTTAGACACGGCAAAAGCAATTGCAAGCGATTATATAGATTGACTCCCCCATGCTAAAATCAAACATTGTCATTAATGTTTCCTAGCTCAAGAGTAACACCCCCTTGCTAAAACACGAAGAGTCTAATGCAAAAGTCCTAACATGGCAAGAGCACGCAAATCTATAAGCCGTTGATTAATTATGCTTCAAGATAAAATGTTAGTCGATAAAATCAAAGGATAAAGAGTGTGCCCTTTTTGACAATCAAAGTATGGAAGCTCGAGTGGACCGGAAAAAACCGAACACGAGAGTCTTCAATGATTAGGGTCATACCTAAGATTCACAACACAACAAAACACGAGCACGAGCTTGAAAAGATCAAGCCTTATTAGTGTTAGAAAATAGATAGAAGATAGAATATATGGGACTCCCCCACAAGGCAACTTGTTTTTTTTAACCGAGTCATGAGCTCGACTCGATCCCCGCACTCATTGGTCCTTAGGGAAAGTTTGAAGATCCGAAAAAACCTCCGTAGGTATGTCCCCTCCTAAGTAATGTTTCACACAATGACCATTCACCTTAAAGTTAGGCCCGTCTTTTTGAGCAAGCTCAATGGTACCATAAGGGAAAAATTATGAAATGGTGAATGGTCTAGACCAATGGGATTTAAGCTTGCCGAGAAAATCTTATGTCTAGAGTTAAATAAGAGGACTTGATCACCAACATTGAAAATGCGGTTTTTGATCTTAGAGTCATGAATCCTCTTAGTCTTCTCTTTATAGATCAAAGAATTTTCATAAGCTTGATCTCTTAATTCACTTAGTTCATTCAATTAAACCTTGCGATGATCACCCGCGATCCTCAAATCAAAGTTACCATGCTTAAGAGCCCAATACGCCTTATGTTCGAGTTCAATTGGCAAGTGGCATGCCTTTCCGTAGACCAACCTAAATGGTGTACAACCAATTGGTGTCTTGTAAGCCGTACGGAAAGCCCACAATGCATCGTCCAATTTATCCGACCATGAAGTGCGATTTTCTCAAATAGAACGCTCCAAAATCCTCTTAGGAGCTCGGTTTGAAACCTCCACTTGACCACTCGTTTGAGGGTGATAAGCCGTCGAAAGTCGATGAGTGACACCTTATTTCTTTAGAACTTTTTTAAATTGTTCATTACAAAAATGGGTCCCACGATCACTTATTATAGCCCGTGGAGTTCCAAACCTAGCGAAGAGTTGTTTCAAAAATTTCACCACAACTCGAGCATCATTCGTAGGCAAAGCCTTAGCTTCAACCCATTTAGACAAATAGTCCACGGCTACGAGAATATACTTATTTCCTTTCGATGATGGAAATAGCCCCATAAAGTCGATCCCCCATACGTCAAAGATTTCACAAACTTGGATAATGTTTTGGGGCATTTCATCCCGTTGTGAATTCTTTCCTTGACGTTGACAAGCATCACAAGTCTTGAGCAAGTCTTGGGCATCACGATATATGGAAGGCCAAAAGAAGCTGGCATCAAAGACTTTTTTCGCGGTGGCATTGGCAACATGATGTCCCCCGGTGGGTCCTTCATGATAAGATTTAAGAATATCTTGAGCTTCCTTGCCAAATACGCACCTACGAATCACTTGATCCGCGCACACTCGAAACAAATAGGGGTCGTCCCAAAAATAATAGGATATGTCCTTGAAAAATTTCCGTTTTTGTTGGGACGACATACCCTTGATCACAAACTTCCCCGTATGGTAATTTGCAATGTCCGCAAACCATGGGGTACTATCATCACCACGAAAAGCAATCATACCAAGCGTCTCGAGAGGAAATGTTTCATTAATTTCCTTGTTCTCTCGATCGCTTTGGTGAGGATTCTCAAGTCGAGATAGATGATCGGCCGCGAGATTCTCGGCTCCTTTTTTGTCTAGAAATTTGACATTAAATTATTGAAGGAGGAGAATCCACCGGAGCAATCTCGGCTTTGCATCTTATTTATTAAGAAGATATTTGATAGCCGAGTGGTCCGTATACACTATGGTTTTAGACAAGATGGGGTATGGTCGAAACTTTTCAAAAGCAGACAAAACGGCAAGTAACTCCTTTTCCGTTGTAGTGTACTTAGTTTGAGCATCGTCATAGTCTTAATTGCATAGTGTATAGGCAAGAAATGTTTAGTCTTACGTTGCCCCAAAACTGCACCTACCGCATAATCACTAGCATCACGCATAATTTCAAAAGATATATCCCAATCTGGAGCAACTAAAATTGGTGATTCGGTTAATTTCCTTTTAAGCATCTCAAAGGCTTTGATGCACTCATCCGAAAAGAGGAATGGAGTCTCTTTTTCCAAAAGATGGGTCATAGGCCGAGCTATCTTAGAGAAGTCTTGGATAAAACGTCTATAGAAGCCGGCATGGCCGAGAAAACTCCTAACTCCCTTAACGGTGGTGGGTGGAGGTAATTTGGCAATCACGTCGATTTAGCCCTATCAACCTCAATACCGGCCTTAGAGATCTTATGTCCTAACACAATTCTTTCTTTGCACATGAAATGACATTTTTCATAGTTTAGCACGAGATTTTTTTCCTCACAACGTTCTTTCCAAGTTAGAGAGACATGAAGTGAAAGACTCCTCAAAAACCGAGAAATCATCCATAAAGACTTCCATGGTTTTTTCGATCATATCATGGAAAATGACCATCATACACCTTTGGAACGTCCCCAGAGCATTGCATAACCCAAAAGGCATTCTACGATAAGCAAATGTTCCATAAGGACAAGTGAATGTGGTCTTTTCTTGATCACGAGGGTCTATGTGAATTTGGAAATAGCCGGAAAATCCATCCAAAAAGCAATAGAATTCATTTCCCGCTAGTCTCTCTAACATTTGATCCATAAAAGGTAATGGGAAATGATCCTTCCTAGTGGCATCATTAAGCTTCCTATAGCCAATACAAACACGCCAACCGGTCACAAGTCTAGTCGGAATCAATTCATTATCCTCATTAGTAACAACCGTCATTCCTCCTTTCTTTGGAACACAATGCAAGGGGCTAACCCATGGGCTATCGAAGATAGGGTAGATCATTCCAGCGTCTAGAAGTGTCATAACTTCCTTTTTGATCACCTCATGATTCTTTGGATTGACCCTTCTTTGATTTTGGATAGTGGGTTTATAATCTTCCTCCGTCAAAATTTTATGAGTACAAAATTTTGGGTCAATACCCTTGATGTCGGGGATTTTTCATGCAATGGCCCGTTTATGTTTCTTAAGCGCCTTAATAAGTTCCTCCTTTTCATTATCCTTTAATCCTTTAGCAATAATCACCGGTAACTTATCCGTTCCATCAAGAAAAGTTTACTCCAAATGAGTGGGAAGTTCCTTAAGTTCTAATTCGGGTGCTTCTTTAGTAGATGTTTTCACTTTTGTCTCATTTTCGTTCACAACTTTTAAATCCATAGGTGGTGATTCAAAAGGATCTTCATTCAACAAGGCTTCAAGCAAATCGATATCTCCCTCCGTATCATGATAATCCTCATCATACGTAGATGGCAAATCCGGTGTGCTAAGAAAAGCATCAACCTCCTCCAATATAAAATCCCTAGCCCCAAATAGAGTAAGGGGTGGAGAAGAAAGGGCAATCATAGGATCCGACAAATAAGGATTGCTACTTTCAGAATTAGCCGAGAATCCAAGCACTTCTTGAGAATATTCTTCACAAGCAACATCAATCACATCGATTTGATTAATTGATTCCTCGTAGTACTTGGAAGAATACTTCGAGATATGACCAATATCAAACGTGATATTTTCATCATCAACTCTTAAAGTCAATTTCCCCGCTTTCATATCAACTAAAGCACTAGCCGTCATTAAAAACGGTCTTCCTAAAATAAGAGGTACACGAGAATCTTCCGGATAATCGCAAACTACAAAATCCGTTGGAAAGACGAGTTCCCTACTTTGACAAACACGTCCTCGGATATACCTTTTGGAAAGGTGGTCGATTGATCCGCTAGCTCGAGATTCATCTTAGTAGGTGTAAGCTCGGGAAGTAATAACCTTTTCCACACGGAAAGAGGCATCAAATTAATGCTAGCGCCAAGATCGGCTAATGCTAAGCATTCTTCCATATTAGGGAAATCACATTGTATCAAAAATTGGCCAGGATCTCCAAGCTTTTTGGGAAGCTTTTGTGTGACAACCACGAAACAATTAACATCTAAAGATGTAGACACTTCAACCAATTTCCCTTTATAGTTCATCAATTTCTTAATTGTCGAAGCAAACTTAGGCATGTAAAGCAATGCATCCGCGAAACTAAGATTAATATAAAGATTCTTAAACATTTCAAGAAACGTAGTCATTTGAGCATTGGACTTTTCGCGGAGCTTCTCTTGGTTAAGTCTCGAAGGGTAGGGTGGTGTGGGTTTAGTCTTCGGAAGCTCGGGTTCCGGAATAGGCAATTGGTCTACCTTTGGTGGATTAGGAATTTCCTTTTCTATAACCACCTTGGGTTTTTGCTCCACTTCCCTCACAGGAGAGGTACTAACATGTGGAAGCAAAGGTACGTCTAAAGCCTTCCCACTACGTGTGGTTATAGCTTTCATCTCACCTGGGTTTGGAATGGTGTTGCTAGGTAAGGCACCCGAAGAAGAGGAAGGTTTACACATAAAACCCTCAAACATCGAAAGTAATTTGTTCTCAAACTTAGATAGATTACCCTCCATACGGTTTTGACTTTGCTCTAATCTTTGTTCCATACGGTTTTGGTTAAGATCAATCTTGTTATTTTTCCCCTTGATCGTATTTTGAAATTCATTTTTCAAAGTTGCCATTTGTCCTTGAATATTATTTTGAAAAGCTTTCAAATTTTCCTCATTCGTTTTGATGTAGCTTGACAAATCATTTTTATTATTGTGAAAACCTTGATTGTTTTGATTGCCATGAAATCCATTTCCTTGATTATAATTCCCTTGGTTACCACGGTTAAAATTATTCCCATTGTTTCCATTGTTGTATCTATTTTGAACCGGTGGAGCAACATGGTTTTGACAAGGAGCTTGACCGTTAGGGCCATAAGTTCCCGTCGCGGAAAAAGCACTAGCTTGATCAAACCCCGTGGTTGAACAAGCATAATTCATGCTCCACCACATGATACACAAAAATTCTCAACCATATTAATTGATCCATGAGGATTCTTCCTAATCTCATTCAACAACGTAGCAAATCCACTATCGATCTTAGAGTCCAATCTAGAAATCTAGGTATTATAAGAATTCACATTGGAAACAACTGGTGTGTTTCGTGAATATTGCACTCTAGACTTATTCTCAATGATACCCCACGCGTCTCTCGGAGTTTTTCTTAAAAGATTACCACCCACGGCGGCATTTAAAGAATCTTGTCTTAACAAATCCTTAAAAGTATTGATTTGGTGTAACTTCGTGAAACCGTGGTGTGGACATTGTCTTAACAAATCCTTAAACCTTTCCCAAGCAACTCCAAACGATTCATGCACTTCTTGTTCAAATCTAGTGATCTCATTTTTAAAGTGAGTTGTTTTAGATGGTGGAAAGAAATAATTCATAAACTTAGACACTAGATCGTCCCATGTAAAAATCGAACCCGGTGTATCACTTGCCTTTATTTGATCTATTCTTTGATCTAGAGTTTATTTGGGTGGTTTAGGTGTGGCTGCGTTTTATTTTCTCTTTCTAGGTTGTAACGAAGAAAAGTGATAGTGATTTTGTTTGACCAAAAAGTGAAAAGAACTTTCACTTAAATATTAACTCCATCGTCTCTTTGTTTTACCCTAGTAGGGTTGAGTCCAAACTTATACTCCCACCATCTCTTTGTTTGTTTGATTTGGGCTTTTGAAATAAACTTGGGCCCAAAACAAGTTCCATCCGTCCCATATAGTATGTGAATTGGGGACTTTGTTGGGATTTTGACCCAAAGTAACAAAATTATATTCCATATTGGGCTTTTAGGCCCATTAAGAACTTATGGGTCCCACTTGGCCCAATTTCTTCATAAACTTAAACTTGTGCACAAAACGACTTGATTTTTGGCTTCTTGATCTTTTCTTCAAACTCGTGTCGTTTTTGCCGGTTTTCATGATTTTGGTACCTACACACACGAAACAAACAAAACATGCATATACAATACCATTTTCATGTTAAATATGCAATTTAAGCTTGTTTTATGATACAAATGATATCAGTAATTATACTCATATCATTGGACATAAAAGATGAGCCAACAATGTTTTGTGCATTGATGATTGAAGATTACTCGGGGAACTTATGTCGGTTCTAGTTTCAGTATTGTCTATCTAAGATGTTGAAAGAGGAATACACCCAACATCATAAGTTTTCTCTCGATGATCATTTCCATCTTCATTAGAATCAATCTTAGGCTCATGTGAAAGGTTCCCTTTAATGGGAAGCATAACACGATCAACGGAGTACGTTTAAAGATGGGAAATTAAGATGAACTCTTCTAAGAAGACGAGTAAGAAGCATAGCCAAGGGAAGACTCGATTTTGACTTAAAGAGAACATGGTTAATTCTTCTAGCTATGAAAAATGCAAGGTTGTACGAGGTGGAGGTTACAACACAATACAACATTTATGCAAGGCAAGAGAGCTCGCGATTGCGATTACCACCAAGACACATTGCATTTTATCTAATGATTTCAGCCCAAGGGATCATAAAATCATTAAGTTCGCTAGTTAGTAATTCCCAAGGAGTGAGAACACAAATGTTTCCTAGAAATTCACTTAGAAGAGAATGTTCACGAGGTTTAGCAATAGCTCTAGAGATGAAAAAAGGAGAAGGAAGCTCGGTCACATAATGCACATCAATAGAGGCTGATTCTAAAGAGTCAGGGCTCCAAGCATCGGTGAACCTACGTTGACCACTATATGGCACTTTGAGAATTTTTCCAAATTCTTCAAGAGTGTATACAATGGTTTCTCCTTGATGGAAAATCTTATTGAGAAACAATTATTGATGCACATTAATGAGAAAGAACTAAAGAACTCCATAAGTAAGGAGGGGAATATTGGCTCGTCAATGTCAAGCAAACAATCAAAGCCAATAGATTTGAACATGTAGCGTGTAAGCCCAATCCCATCAATATTTTGTGGGACAACACGTCCTTCATGAAAATAACGATTTTCTAAAGATCGAAGAGTATTTTGGAGAGAACGAGATTGACACGATTTAGAAAGAATAGGCATGTATTCTCTAGTTTTCTCATGATCTTAATGAGTTTCCAATGGCATAGTTAATACCTATATAAAACAAGAATATTTCCAAGATCACTCTTATGCTATATAATGAGTAAAAATCATAGGAATGTGTTTAATCAATTACTTGACCAACCAAAGGATTAATCCTTAATATTCTTATGTCCACAATGTACCAATTTGATCTTTGACAACTACATATGAATTATGTAAAATCAAACATGAACTTGAACATCGGTTTTTCAAAATCCATTTTTAGGTAAGCATTAACAATACAATTACCAATGTGTTCAAGGTATATATCAATTCCATTATTCAACCAAAATAAATTAGTTAAAATTCGGATTTGTTCTATAAGTGGGTTATACTGAAATCGCAAGGAATTCAAACTTAAGAAATCATAGCATTACAACTATGTCAACCCACATTCCTAATTAGGTTCCAATTAGATTATAATTTTTAAAATCCCCAATTATAAAATTAAGAACCCTAGAAAAATTGAATGAAGATACTTACAATTAATTGATGTTAGATGGAGGATGAGTGAAACCCTTGTCTTGAAACCACTTAATTTGAGTGATTGGAAGCTTTTAGAAACTTGTTCATGGAGGTTTTAAGGGGAACCAGCCGCCACTATAGAGAAGAAAGAGTGGGTAGTTTTTGAATAAATTATATTTTAACAAAACCCAGATTAATTTTTCCTTATTGGCTCATGTTTCATTATCGATATTGAACCGCACATTTAAAATGTGACAATTAATCAACCGCTGGCTAAGGACCAGTTTAAACCATGAAAATAAAGAAATTTTTAAAACCAAGTTTTTCTAAAATACTTAAAATATATATCAAGCCTTTTGGAAATCATTGGACCAGTCTGAGACTAGGTTATAATGCCTTAATGAAGGATTACAAGTTAAATCGAGATCGAAAAAGACCGAATAAGACCGATACGGAAAAACGACTACTCGTAAGAAAAGAAAAAGAAGAGTGAATCAAGGCTAATTTCAATGCTCAAAAGATGATTGACAATCTTCAAGTTGTAGAAATGAAGAACTTGTGTCATCTATAGTGGCTTAAGACGTGCCTTTTCGGCGTAAGTCTAAACGGTTTTGGTAATGAACCATACCAAGAAATTTTGTTATAAAGAGTAAGAACACATTCAAGTAATTGTCTTAAACTTTTACAAAATGTAAGCAAGAGTATAGATTCACTTTCTCTCCCACGTGATCGGACAAATATCATTGCTTAGGATTACAATGACGATATCCTTGGAATATTTCAATTCTAAATGTGTAATATCCTAACTACAACATATGAAGTAGTTTGGTATCTCAAAGGATTAATAAATCATCTTAGAGACGAGCTCAATTGCACATATTACACATGAAATAGGGCCTACTAACAGTATAAGTTGCAAACCATAAAAATCATGCTTGATACTTTAAGCTACTACTAACTCACACACCAACACCAAGTAAGTCAAGTATTCAAGAGAAGGTTTGAGAGGGTGAAAGAATAGAATCACATACCACAAACAAATATCAAGGCAAGGATGCAAAGAACAAGCAAATAGTCAAGTAATGATCAATAGAATGATCAATAGGGCGTAGGAAAGGACGAAAATGTACCTTAGCTGCAAAGTGCATCGCAAGTCTTCTAAGGACCAATGCTACATCCAAACTTGACCAAAGTGAATACTAAGTCTTCAAGGACTAGTATCACTTACACCAATCTAGTTATCATCATCCTTAGATGTTGAAGATCAAAAAGAAATGTGTCTTCTATAAGTGCAAGTATCTCAATCCACAACCAATTAATGATTAGTCTTCATGAGTACCTACAAAAAGAAAAATACAAACTAGTAGATACATTTCAAAAGTAAATCTAAAATTTATAAAAACTAATAATCAAGATATGATGCAATATAACCAATTAAAAGGTCTACTTTTATTAAAAATAGTTTTGACCAAAGAGAAACTTTAGTACAACGAACCCTTCTAATTTGAGGAGACAATGGATCGATCCAAGTTCTAAAGCACAATATACTTCAAAGATCTTGAGTGACCATCAGTCTGATACCAATTGTAGAAACTAGAAGGGGGGGGGGGGGGGGTTGAATAGTTTCTATTATTTATGGTCCTAATTAAAAATCTTTTCAGTTAGGTTTGTCCCAAAAATACCTTTTACTTGAAAACTAGTTTCATAGTTGTTAGATTCAATTCTAATGCATTAACAATGAGTAGTGACAATGAAATGTAATGCAAGAATGTAAATGTAAGTAAGGAGTAAAGAAATAATCAACCTAAGGAAAGACACCAAGATTTATAGTGGTTCGGAAATGAAGCTCTTTCTTTCCTACTCCACTCCTCGAGTACACTTTACTCGAGATTTCCACTATATCCACAAGCTCCCTTTTTGGCGGAGAAAACCTTACAACGTTTCTTACATTATTTTCCAACACTAAGCTAAATGTCGAGACCTAATCTTAGCTATGACCAACCTACACACGTCGCCTACTTCACCATTTTCTGACACAAGGCTAGATGTCGAGTTCTAATCGAAATCTAGAACCAATCTTTGTCACCCATCTTCTTTTCCGACACAAGGCTAGATGTCGAGTTCTAATCGAAAGCTAGAACCAATCTTCACGACTCTTCACTTTCAAGTTTAGTGAGAACTCACAAGACATATACACACATCACTTCGTAGTTTAGTGAGAACTAACACACAAGACTTATTACAACTCAATAAGACATATCCAACTATACACATGTAACTTGGATCCACACAAGACAAATCCAAGTATACACATATACAATAGATTTACACAACACTAATCCATGTATTCACAAATACATTAGATTAACATAACACTAATCCAAGTATACACAAATACATTGGATCTACACAAGACTCAATATAAAATGATGAATATGACTAGATCTAAGGAAGGATGATCTTCATCAAGGCTTCATCTTTAATCACATCACAAATGTGTGAGTGATCTTCTCTTTGGACAAGTAAAGAAGAGGATCAAGATGATAATCATAAGTAAACATACTTAACACATTAAGTGATCATTTACTAATGATTAGGATATAAAAAAAAGATAAGGGGCAGAAAGAATGTCCAAAAAGGTTATTGGAAACTGAAGATTTGATCCACTATTAATAGGAGACAAAACCAACAGCTCTCTGGGTGCGGTTCTTTAATTATAATGCGGTTCATTATTGATAACAAACCGCATATCTTTTTGGGGAACCGCCCAAAGTAGACTATGCTCCTTTTTATCTTTTAGTGGGGAAATGTTATCTAAGGTAGATTTTACCTTCAAAGGATATTCCTATGGCATTTAGAATATTCCATATTCAAATTATCAATTTCTCTTTTAATAAAATATTTTCTTAAAAATTAAGTTTAGTAAAATCTTTTGTCACATTTGATAAAAATGTGAATTTTAAGGTTAATCACTTTTTGTGATCACTAAACATTATTAATATGTGTTTGTGTAAGACTTAAATGATTATTACCTTGATCATAGTGTTTGTTGAACAATTCGTCTTTCGGTTGTATTTGACGATAAATGTATTTATACTTTGTCGTGATCAAAACTAAGAAAGATTAATTAACACTAATAACGTTTTCAGGCATTGCTTGCATTAACATATACCAATTTTAATTGTTAGTTTATCATTTATGCGAGTGTGTCATGAATCTGAATATCTAATTATTTTTTTTGTTTATCTTCTTACTTTGAAACATAGTATTGACACATCACTTAAAAATAAAAGGCATTGGTGATAATGTCTTCCAAATATTTATAGGAACATGCCTACAATGTCACAAGTGAGTTGTATATGAGGTACTACGAAGATGCCTTTCTACATTCAAGATGATGAAGACTATACATAACCAAAATATGATCACAGCCACTTTTATCTAAATAATATTGGCTTCCTTTTGGAAGTTATGGTTATATATCAAAATAATGTAGCCATTATTATGGCCTTTTCATCATGTAGACCACATATCTTCACAACAATGTAACATTTTTTACAAAAAAAGTTGTTAGAGTTGAATAAAAACTTTTGGAAATAATTCCTTTTTGTCTATGGATGCTTGAATGAGTTTGATCACAAGAGTAACACTAACTATAAGCTGCTTAAAGGTATCATTTAACTTCACTTCTAATGAACCCTATTGATGAAGCATACCCGCCCGTTGGGCGGGCTATGAAGCTAGTGTTTTATATGTCAAATTGAGATTTTTTCCGTCAAACTCTATTCACCATATCGCCTCTCATTGAATCCAAACCATCCCTTACTATACTATGACCCGACAATTTTTACCTTGCCTTTAAAAATTTCACATTCATTCAACTTAAGACAAATAGTTTTAAAAACTAACAAGTATCTAAATTCTAACATGTATATTAAACATTCACTTTTTAATTTATCACAACTTGTATAAATGGACACAAAATATACTTCTTGAATAATTACAACTTAAATCCTAAAATCTAATATATGAAAACCGGCCCCCTCCTAATTTCTAGATCCATACCATCCCTTTGCAATAATAAATATTTTGAAATAAAAACTTATAATTGTAAGTATATATGAGGTAGGAACGTCATAAAAATCATATACATCGTATTGTTAGACTAAGTATGAATTGTTTAACCTAGGTTGCGAGTAGAGTATTCTAGCATCCATTTACGTACCTCGTTTTCCGTGCCATTACTATCATGATCTCTTTGCTACTTCTTTGAGGTGAGTTTCATAGCCCTAGTTTTTAATTGTTTTGTACATTTTGGGTGAGAACGTTGCTTGTTTTACGGATGAGCATAAGTACTAAAACTTAATACGTTTACCTACTTGAGGTCTAAGTCCCCGATATCCTAGTTGTTTTTAGCCCACTATCATAAACCATTAATTACTTAGTGTAAGCGCGAATGTTATGAATAGATCTATTAGGATTGACTACCCTATCAAGTTGTGATTATGTCTTCAAATTAGATACACATACATTTGATTCCTCACGGATGTCCCGAGATAGACATCCGCTTTGGGTTCATATTATATATTACGAAGTATCATTTTGGTTAACGCTTTAGTGTCATGAGCTTAGAAGTAGGGATACATGTATCTTATTTAATTATAATTGTAAAACACGCATACTTTTACCATGAACAGTACACTTAGTAAGCGTATGTACCAATTAAAACTTTCCTTTTTATATCATGAACACGTGTCACGAATAGTAAATTCAAAACTACGTACGTGTTAGTGCACAATAATTATTAAGTACGTGGTATTACACGATAATTATTAACCATAATAATTATAATCATGAACATAAGATCACGAACTCAAATTAAAACACGAACATGTAACTACGTACATATTTATAATTATACAATAAATATTGATTACGTACAAGTATTTATTATAACACGAATAATAAATTACGAACTAACACGAAAATACTAACGAACGAACACGTAATTTATTTAAACGTGAACAAGCCCGGGAAACATGTTGTTCCCGTATTTTATTCACTTCACCATGGTTGATTTTATTAATTAATTATGAAAGAAGAAGATGATTTCTAGAGAGAGAAAGTAGAGAGAGAAGTATAGAGAAGAGATGATTACTATGTGAAATGAGATTAAGAAAAAATGAAAGATCCAACCTCTCCTAACATGCTAGGAGAGGTATATATAGTCGGGCTCATACATGTAGCCTTAATGGACTATATTATTTAATGGGCTGGGCTTGAATAAAATGCTTAGTACCTTAAAAGAGGCATTTTAAGCTAGCCATCAAGCCCGTAATGTCACGACTATTTTAACTAACTATTACAACGTTCTAATAAATGTTACAATATAAAACTATGATCGAACATTCTTGTTTGACTCAATATTTTGAGGCTAACAAAACCCCTTGGGCTTTAGGTATCTGCGGACACAAGGAAAGGAAAGGGCCAATCCAAGTTGATTTTTGGTAAATAAACAAAAGGGGAAAACACATGTTCATTCTATAGAGTTTTCTAAAAAAATAAAAACCCTAGTTCTTCCTTTCCTCCTCCTTGCCGCCGGCTACAAGGACACCATAAGGGTGTTTGGTTGATTTAATTTAGACTATAGTATTAATTAATTATTAAAAACATGGACTATAATTAATTAATAAAACATGACTTATGTTATAATTAATAAATTATTAATACATGTTTAACCTAATTATTTTATATGCATATATTTAATTAAATCGTATAACCTATAGTTTATTTAATTAACATGATATTATTAATAAACTATACTATTAATTACATGACTTATGATATTTAACCAGTAAACTTAAGCTTATATTATTGGCTTATTAATCTAGCTTATTTATAAATATGTAAACTTTCTATTTCAGGAAACTTACTATTTTTGGAAACTTTCTATTTTTAGAAACTGACCTATATTCGGAAAATTTCTATTTTAGGAAACCTGCTATTTTTAGAAAGTTACTTATTATTACACCATGAGTATAATAATACAAGAATACAAGTTAATACTTAATCAGAATACATGAAATACATGATAAACATAGTATAACATTTAAAATCAGTAAAACAAGACAAGAACATATAAAACAAGCTAAGACATGTTATAATCAGTTACGTACTCAGTATTCACAATACTTATACATGTTCCCCATTTATGTAGCATTAGTGAGATCGGAGTAGGACTTTCATCATTTCGTCTTTTCTCGTTCACTAGACACAAGGTACGGATTTCCCGTCCTTCAGTATAGACATTCTTTCCTTATTAGGATTTCCCGTTTGCAGCCAGCTGTTTTCCCAGTATTTTTTTATATGTTTGATACTTATGTGAGATTAAATGCCTAAGCCATATACATGCATGACCAGTGTCACCTAGTTATGGAGGTACCATAACCATAACACCGGAGGCACCAGTGTTATGACTTCTCCATGGCGGAGTGATTGCTCGTGGCGTCCCTTTTCAGTTTTGGCCTATATTTATTATCATGTGGGGCGTATGGGTGCATCCTAGTTACATGTTTTATAGGATTTTCATGGTGAATGTGATGTGTGCCTTGCATCCTTTACAAGGAGTTGATCCCTCCTACCCAGACTATTTAATTAAAGGAAACCCCTCTAATTGCATGACGAGGTATCCCCTCCAAGTATTCATACACGGTGGAACCTCATGACCTATATGGGCTATTGGCTAATTAATACAAATTTTACATAAAAACATAAGTCTTTTCAAACTATAAAACCAGTTTTATGAACATGTTTCCAGGTTACCTAGGACTTATACATTTCCGTTGCTATTAGTCTTTTATGCTTATGTCATTTCATGTTATGCTTGTATATCCGTTCACTGGGCGTTATGCTCAGCCGTTTTCCTTTCATGTTCCCAAACGGCAGGTACTCAAGGGCGCTTGTAGACTTTAAGCATACGTGTATATGGATTGGAAGCTATCTAGCCTTCTTTACTTTATGCATTTTCCATACATTATGCTACTTATTTCTTGGGACATTGTTTAGTCCTTTTCCATTTTAGTACTTATGTTTATGTGTGATGAGCTTATAGTTGGATTACCGATGTTTGTTTCCGGTATTCCCATTCATGGTCATTTAACGTTTTTAAGACATTTACCTTACATGCTTTGATGACACGCCATAATTACGCGTGACATCCATTTACCAAAATGGGGTGTTACAATTATGCTGTCAGAGCCAAGGCTTCGACTTGTAGGCTCTCAAAACATGACCTGTGATTAGTGGGTAATCACCATGGTCTTCCTAGAACTGACAGTTGTTTTCATGCATTTATTCATGTATCATTGTTGAAGGAATTTTGACTAAGTAAGGGTTGGTACAGGACTGGCCATATTTAGTCGCATGTTCTTTTAATAGAATCATTTTGTTTTGATGAACCGACCCATAGGCGTTCATCCTCGTCATGTCATTTTGTTTAGGTGAACCGGCCCAAAGGCGTTCACCCAAACCCATGTTATTTCATCATCATGCATTCATACACTGTTTTCATGCATAAAAAAATTTCTCATGATTTATTGGCATAAATTATTTTCATGTATATATATTATGTTTTAATCAGTTTAATCATGCATTTTGTTTTATACTGTCAGATGGTTCTCACACGCGAACAGGAACAACTCAATGCAGTAGTTCAAGCTGCGATGCAGGCCATGCTTCCTCAACTGAGGAATGAAATCAGGGCCAAGGTGCAAGCTGCCAACAATCAACACCAGCACCAGCATCAAAATCCTCCTCCTTCTCTTTCAGCTACACTGATCACATGGCAGGAGCGATTCAACAAGCAGCGTACGCGATCCTTCGAGAAGACTAACAGCCCCAATGAGGCTGAGAGCTGGCTAGCTCATATGGATAAGATCTTTGATGCGATGGGATGTGACCCTGTCTTTAAGGCAAGGTTGTCATGTTACAAGTTTGAAGGGGACGTGCTTGGATGGTGGAAGTCAGTAAAGCAATCGGAGGGAGGCGACAATTGGGTGGCTGGCTTGACTTGGGCTCAGTTCAGGGAGTTGGTTATGGGACAGTTCTTCCCAAAGGCTCAGCAGGATAAGCTTAAGAGGGAGTACCACGGGATTAGGCAGAGAGCTGGGGAGAACAGCAATGAGTTCACGCAGAGGTTTCTTCATTTGGTTGGTTTCCTTGGCGCAGCAACAGGGACTAAAGAGGAGCAAGCATACCACTTTCGCTGGACTCTTCGTACATCGGTCGCCAATAACTTGGTGTGTGCTACCTTCAATATGGTGGTACAAGTAACTGATGCAACACGTAAGTTGGAGATGCTGCAAGAGAGGGATGAGTTTGGAGAGGCAGAGAGACCCGAAAAGAGGTGTATTTCATCACTCAGCGGTGATCATTTCAATTCATTCAGTACTATCCAAATATTTATCTTTCTCTATAAAATGCATCTTTCAGGCAAAAGACTGGGGACCGGTCTCAACCGGCTACTCAGCAACAGCCTAGTCAGCACAAGGGTAACGATCAGACCCAAGACCGTTCTACTTCGGATAGGCGTGGCGGTAATGACAATTACCGTAACAATGCTAGAAACTCCAACAGCAGCAGGTCCCTAAACTTACTCATTTCTTATGTTACATGCTTTATGATTCTTAATTCTGACACTTTAGCATCTTCTACCAGGAATCATGGCAACGGAAGGGAGCAGAACCGTAGAGGTTCACAACCCAACCGTGCAGTTATCACTGGTATTATGTCTTACGATTTTCCGCATTATCCTGTTTGTACCCATTAACCATGTCTCCGTATACTTTTCTTAATAGGCTCCCAGCCAGCAAGGGCACCTGTTGGAGGGTATACTCACCCTCTCTGCACTACCTGCAACCGCAGGCACCCAGGGCCGTGTCACCGTGACAGCGATGCCTGCTTCAAGTGTGGCGAGTCAGGCCATCTCATGAAGGACTGCCGCAAGGGTGAGATAAAGGGCACATATAGACATGCCGACTCCAAGCCACCTCCTACTACTGGACGGGTGTACACGACCTCATGTGATTAGGCCAACAAGTCAACAGGTACCATCACTAGAATCTTGTATATGTATGGTCAAGTTGCATGCGTTTTATTTGACACGGGTGCTACTCATTCGATCATCTCTACTGCTTATGCCAAGAATGTTAGGATATCCCCTATGACATTAGAAAATGTCTTAAACATTTCCATGCCCTTAAGAGACTCTGTATGAATAACACATGGGTACAAGAGTCTTCCCCACGAGTTTGACGATAAAATTTTCCCAGTTTACGCACTTCCATTGGACATGTGTGATTTCGACGTGATATTAGGCATGTACTGGCTATCCAAACATCATGCCACCATTGACTGCCATTCATATCGGGTCATCTTCGGTGATGTAAATGCACCAGAGTACGTTCACAATGGTTTCATACCCGGAAGGTCTGTACAAATAATTTCAACCTTACAAGCACGTGCATTACTGTCACATGGTTGCGAGGGCTATCTAGCTACTGTTCATGATTTGGAGGCTGAATCTCCATCTATCCAGAATCAGCCGATCGTGTCAGAATTCCCAGACGTGTTTCCAGAGGAACTTTCGGGCATACCACCTGCTCGTGAAGTGGAGTTTAATATTGAGCTCATCCCAAGAGCTGAGCCAATTTCCAAGGCTCCTTATCGCATGGCTCCCATAGAGCTGAAGGAGTTAAAGGAACAATTGCAGGAAATTTTGGAACGAGGTTTCATCTGACCTAGTGCATCTCGATGGGGTGCACCAGTCTTATTCGTAAAGAAGAAGGATGGCAGTATGCGTCTCTGCATTGATTATCGTGATCTTAATAAGATCCTCATTAGGAATCGATATCCTTTGCCACACATTGATAATCTGTTTGACCAACTCCAAGGGGCCAAACATTTCTCCAAGACTTATCTAAAGTCGGGCTATCATCAGTATCAGGTTAAAGAGCAGGACATTGCCAAGACTTCTTTCCGTACATGTTATGGGCACTACGAATTTGTAGTCATGCCATTCGGCCTTACCAATGTTCCAGCTGTTTTCATGGACTTGATGAACCGTATCTTTCATGAGTTTCTGGACAAGTTCGTCATTGTCTTCATTGACGATATTCTGATTTTCTCTAAGTCAAAGGAGGAACACGAAGGCCATCTTCGTACAGTATTACAGATACTTCGCTCGAAGCAGCTGTATGCCAAGTTCCCCAAATGCGAATTCTTGTTAGATAAGGTGGCGTTCCTAGGCCGCATAGTATCAGCAGAAGGAATAACCATGGATCCAGCAAAGGTTGAGGCTATTACCAAGTTGCCAAGACCGACATCAGTTACAAAAGTTCGCAGTTTTCTAGGCTTAGCTGGTTACTACCGTAGGTTCGTAGAGAACTTTTCCTGTTTAGCACTGCCATTGACCAAACTGCTATGGAAAGGGGAGAAATTCGTCTGGACTGTAGAAAGAGAGAAGAGTTTTGAAGACCTTAAGCAGAGGCTGGTATCTGCACCGATTCTTACTCTCCCATCTGGTACAGGTGGATTTAAAATCTACAGTGATGCTTCAGGGAAGAGACTTGGTTGTGTTCTCAGGCAACATGGGAAAGTGATTGCTTACACATCACGGCAGCTTAAGCCTTATGAGGAGAACTACCCTACGCATGACTTGGAACTTGTAGCAGTCGTGTTTGCATTGAAGATATGGAGGCACTACTTGTATGGCGAATCATGTGATATCTTCATAGATCACAAGATCCTGAAATACATCTTCACTCAACGTGAACTGAATATGAGGCAGAGAAGGTGGTTGGAGTTGTTGAAGGATTATGACATTAATCTGCAGTATCATCCCGGCAAGGCGAATGTGGTGGCAGATGCTCTTAGTAGAAAGTCAGGTAGGATCAATGGCATTAAAATAGAGGAATAGATTATAAGAGACTTAGAGCGACTAGACACTGAGATCATGGTACATGGACCACACGGTTACTGGGCTAATCTTAGAGTGGAACCTGAATTACTCTCTAGGATCAAGGAAGCTCAGAAGGATGATGGTGAAATTTGGGCAATCATTCAGAACTTAGAGCATCAGACGGAGTTTCGGTTATATGACGATGGTATCTTATGGCAGAGCACCAGACTTTATGTTCCTGATGATCTTACACTCAGGGAAGCGTTATTGGCTGAAGCTCATAGCTCCCCATTCTCCATTCATCCTGGTTCAACCAAGATGTACCATGACATCAAGTAGTACTTCTGGTAGAGTGGTATCAAACAGGATGTTGCTACTTATGTTTCCAAATGTCTTACCTGCCAGCAGGTTAAGATCGAGCATCAGCGGTCTAGTGGTCTACCACAACCGTTAGACATTCCAGAGTGGAAGTGGGACAAGATCACCATAGATTTTGTTACCGGTCTTCCGCAGACCAGGAGGAAGCATGATGCAATTTGGGTTATCGTTGATCGACTTACCAAGTCAGCTCATTTCTTACCGATCCGCAAGGATGATCCGGTTAGAAAACTCGCTAACACTTATAAGAAGAAGATCGTGAGACTTCATGGTGCTCCATCCAGTATCATCTCGGACAAAGATCCTCGGTTTACTTTGTGATTTTGGAGGAGTCTGCAGAAAGCTTATGGTACCAAACTTATGCTTAGCACGACCTTTCATCCTTAAACAAACGGCCAGTTGGAGCGAACCATTCAGACATTAGAAGACATGCTTCAAGCATGTGCATTAGAATAGACAGGGCATTGGGACGATTATATTTGCTTGGTAGAGTTTGCATACAACAACAGTTGGCACGCCAGCATCAAATGTGCACCGTTTGAGATGTTGTTGGGCAGGAAGTGTCGCGCCCCAATCTGCTGGGATCAGGTTGGTGAGCGAACACTTGAAGGACCGGAGATGATAGAGTTGACTAACGAGAAGGTCGCTGTAGCTAAGGCGAAATTACAAGAAGCTCGTGCACGTCAGAAGAGTTATGCCAACAAGCATCGTAAAGACTTTCATTTCAACATGGGAGATCATGTTTTTCTTAAGGTATCACCGGCACGTGGTGTTAGATGTTTTGGAATCAAAGGGAAACTCAGTCCTCGATTCATCGTACCGTTTGATATCATCGAGCGAGTCGGTGAAGTATCGTATCGTTTAGCGTTACCTCAGCGGCTTTCTCACGTTCACGACGTCTTCTATGTGTCCTTACTCATAGGATACAAGTATCGTCCCCTTCACATGGTTCAGTATCCACTTGAACAGATTCGTGAAGATCTTACCTTCAGAAAGGAACCCGAACGAGTTCTTGGCAGACAAGAGCGATTCATGAGGAAGAAGATGATTCCATTCGTCAAAATCCTTTGGAGGGATCATACCGAGCGGGAAGCCACTTGGGAAACAGAGGATTCTATTTGTGCTTCTTACCCTCATTTCAAGTTTTGAATTCGGGTATGTTCCTCTTTCAATTTACTTTATCTATAATTCGGGGACGAGTTATTCTTTTTAGGGGGGAAGAGTTATAAATCCCGCATACTTTTACCATGAACAATACACTTAGTAAGCGTATGTACCAATTAAAACTTTTCTTTTATATCATGAACACGTGTCACGAATAGTAAATTCAGAACTACGTACGTGTTAGTGCACGATAATTATTAAGTACGTGGTATTACACGATAATTGTTAACCATAATAATTATAATCATGAACATAAGATCATGAATTCATATTAAAACATGTAACTACGTATATATTTATAATTATACGATAAATATCGATTACGTACAAGTATTTATTATAACACGAATAATAAATTATGAACTAACACGAAAATACTAACAAACACGTAATTTATTTAAACATGAACAAGCCCGGGAAACCCCTTGGGCTTTAGGATCCCGCGGACACAAGGAAAGGAAAGGGACAAGCCCAAGTTGATTTTTGCTAAATAAACAAAAGGGGAAAACGCATGTTCATTCTACAGAGTTTTCAAAAAAAAACCCTAGTTCTTCCTTGCCTCCTCCTTGTCGTCGGCTACAAGGACACCACAAGGGTGTTTTTGATTTTGGTTATTAAATTTGGGTGTTAGTGTTAGTGTTCTTGGTCTCATTGGTTCACGTATTCAGTAATCACTAAAACCCTCATCTCTTTTATTTTATTTTCTTTTATTTAAGATTCATGTGTTCTTGGAAAATAAAAACAATAAAAACATGTTAGATCAAATCAAGGAAAACAAGATATAACATTGGTTTGGTGGGGTTTGTTTGGCCGACGCATGAACCAAGAGCCAGGGGCTCTCGGTGGTCTTTGTATCACCACCAGCCGAGACCTTAAGGTCTCTGTGTGGTTTTGGTGTCTCGGCCGCAAGAAACATGGAACCCCGACTCAACTCGGGGTGTGTTTGGTTCGTTGTGGGTCTCGACGCAGCACGGCAGCACCATCTGTCCAAGACCGGTGGCTGTTTTGTTCAAACAGTGGGAACGCAGCGAACAGCAGGGGGAACCACCGGCTGCAGCCGGTGGTGATTTTGTTCAAGCAGTGGAAACCGGCTAGGCCGGGTAGCCACTCTAAGGGGTGTTTGGTTCGGTCCGGTTCAAGGATCCGGTCCGGTTCACGTTTGGTCTAAATTAAAGCACGAGTTCGGGTACGGAACTAATTTTACAAGTTATATTATTTAACAAGACAAATTAAATTAATTAAAACCATGACTAGTATTAATTTAATTTACATGGACTTAGGATATTATTATTTAGTAAATAATACATGTTTTAAACTAAGTATTTTTACCATTTAATTTAGACTATAGCATTAATTAATTAATTATTAAAAACATAGACTATAACTAATTAATAAAACATGACTTGTGTTATAATTAATAAATTATTAATATATGTTTAACCTAAGTATTTTATATGCTTATTTTTAATTAAATCGTATAACCTATAGTTTATTTAATTAACATGATATTATTAATAAACTATGTTATTAATTACATGACTTATGATATTTAACAACTAAACTTAAACTTATATTATTGGCTTATTAATCCAGCTTTTTTCTATATATGGAAACTTTCTATTTCAAAAAACTTACTATTTTTGGAAACTTTCTGATTTTAGAAACTGATCTATTTTAGGAAACTTTCTGTATTTAGAGACTTTCTATTTTAGGAAACCTGCTATTTTTAGAAAGTTACTTATTATTACACCATGAGTATAATAATACAAGAATACAAGTTAATACTTAATCAGAATACATGAAATACATGATAAACACAGTATAACATTTAAAATTAGTAAAACAAGACAAGAACATATAAAACAAGCTAAGACATGTTATAATCAGTTACGTACTCAATAATCAGAATACTTATACATGTTCCCCATTTATGTAGCAGTAGTGAGATCAGAGTAGGACTTTCATCCTTTCGTCTTTCCTCGTTCACTGGACACAAGGTACGGATTTCCAGTCCTTCAGTATGGACATTCTTTCCTTATTAGGATTTCTCGTTTGCAGCCAACTGTTTTCCCAGTATTTTTTTATATGTTTGATACTTATGTTAGATTAAATGCCTAAGCCATATACATGCATGACCAGTGTCACCTAGTTATGGAGGTCCATAACCATAACACCGGAGGCACTAGTGTTATGACTTCCTCGCGGCGGAGTGATTGCTCGTGGCGTCTCTTTTCAGTTTTGTCCTATATTTATTATCATGTGGGGCGTATGGGTGCATCCTAGTTACATGTTCTACAGGATTTTCATGGTGAATGCGATGTGTGCCTTGCATCCTTCACAAGGATTTGATCCCTCCGACCTAGACTATTTAATTAGAGGCAACCCCTCTAATTGCATGACGAGGTCTCCCCTCTAAGTATTCATGAATGGGGGAACCTCATGACCTATATGGGCTATTGGCTAACTAATATAGATTTTACATAAAAACATAAGTCTTTTCAAACTATAAAACCAGTTTTATGAACATGTTTCCAGGTTATCTAGGACTTACACATTTCCGCTGCTATTAGTCTTTTATGCTTATGTCATTTCATGTTATATTTGTATAACCGTTCATTGGGTGTTATGCTCAGTCGTTTTCTTTTCATGTTCCTAAACGGCAGGTACTCAAGGGTGCTCGTAGACTTTAAGCGTACGTGTATATGGATTGGAAGCTATCTAGCCTTCTCTACTTTATGCATTTTTCCATACATTATACTACTTATTTCTTGGGACATTGTTTAGTCCTTTTCCATATTAGTACTTATGTTTGTGTGTGATGAGCTTATACTTGGATTACTGATGTTTGTTTCCGGTATTCCCATTCATGGTCATTTAATGTTTTTAAGACATGTACCTTGCATGCTTTGATGACACGCCATAATTACGCGTGATATTCCATTTACCAAAATGGGGTATTACAATAATCTTGTATATGTTATAAGATTATATGTCGATTGCCTCACTAAAATCTTATGGCTCATCATGCTATTCAAACTTAAATCTATGAACTCACCAACCTTTGTGTTGATGCTTTAGCAATGTTTTTCTCAAGTTTAATACGGAGGAGTGACGTGGTTGTGCTACGGATATTAATAAATTTCGTGACTATCTTTTGGGAATTTAAACTCAAACAAGAAAATAAAGTTCATATAAAGATATATGAAAAACAAGCCTAAAAATTAAGCATAATTCTAATCCTAGTTACACTAGAATCCTAAAATTTTCTTAAATAAAATGATTTATTATTAAGCAATATTATTGCTTAATTGGAAGACAATGTAGTAGCAGAATTTAGTTGGTGGTGTTCTTATAATCATAGTTAAGTTGGGGCTTAACTAGAAGTTGTTTGACGAAGTTCAACTCATCATAGATATGAGACATGGCAAGATGCTGATATTTACAACAATATAATATGTTTCATGATGCATGACATTATCATGTGATGGAGAAAGAACACAAAATGGATGAAGAGGAAAAGAAAATGTTACATAATCAATTTCCTTAGTAGTAGAAGTGATTGGATTTGGGGTGTTCTTTGGTAAATCTGGGTAGAGAGGAATTGGAGAAAATGATGATGAATCAAGGCTTTCATTTGGTGAGTAAGATATTTTTGCTTTTAGATGGGAGAGATGAAAAAATGTGGGGGGGGGGGGTTATATAGTGAAAGCACAAGATATTTTAGGAATGGTCAAAGGGTAGAAATTAATACTCTAGAAAAAGTTGGAATAATTAGGGGAATTCAGAAAAGAGGTTTGCGAAGAAACGAATTTGGAGCTTTCTAACCACGGTTCATTAAAGGGCTCGCGGTTCCTTAAAGATAAAGAGTCGCGGGAATAACTAATGATCCATAGGCAGAGGGGCGTGTTTTAAGGATAATGGAATTTTTCTAATTCAAAAAATCGTAATATTCTAATTTAACTTATCTAAAGTTATGCTAAAGCGCAATAAAAACTAGAACACACAAAAGAAAATCAAACAAGACTTTGACCAAAATATTTTGTTTAAAAGTAAAAATAATGTTGGAGGTGCGATTATCTAGACACAAAGTCATGACATATTTTAGATAATCCATTGATCGTCCATAATCCATTGTTGTTATCGCTATGATTGTGTGAGCCATACATACTGCATACGTATGTTCGTTACCAATAGCAAGAACGTATGAAAAACATTTTTAGATTGAATTAACAATGCAAAAACGGTAGAAACTAGAAGGGGGGGTTGAATAGTTTCTCTTTATTGGTGACCAAATTAAAGTTACTTTCAATTTGGGTTGTATCAAAAATATCTTTTACTTGAGGCTAAGTTGCATAATGATTAGGTTCAATTCAAAATGCACTAGCAAAGATAATAGGTAAGTATAATGATAATGAAATAAGTAAAGAGTAAGGAAGGAAACAACCTAGTGGGGAGACACCAAGATTTATAGTGGTTCGACAACGAGGCTCTATCCTCGTTTCTACTCCACTCCTCGAGTACACCTACTCGAGATTTCCACTATATCCACAAGCTCCCTTCTAGGCGGAGAAAACCTTTCATCGTTGCTTACATTATTTTCCGACACTAAGCTAAATGTCGAGACCTAATCTTTAGCTAGGACCAATCTACACAACGTTGCCTACTTCACAATTTAACGACACAAGGCTAGATGTCGAGTTCTAATCTCAAGGTAGAACCAATCTTCACGACGTTGCCTACTTCACCATTTTACGACACAAGGCTAGATGTCGAGTTCTAATCCAAAGCTAGAACCAATCTTCACGACTCTTCACTTTGAAGCTAAGTGAGAACTTCACACAACACAACTACTAATCACTTTCAAGTTAAGTGAGAACTCACAAGACACAACCACATCACTTTATAGTTTAGTGAGAACTACTAGTCAATTTATTACAACTCAACTAGACATATCCAAGTACACATGTAACTTGGATCTACACAACATAAATCCAAGCAAACACATATGCAATAGATGTACATAACAAATCCAAGTATTCACAAATAACTTGGATGAACACAACTAGTCCAAGTACTCATAAATATAATGGATTAACCTAGAACAAAAAGGGTATCATGATGAATATGACTAGTTAATAGATTCATCTTTATCACAACACTAGTGAGTGAGTGATCTTCTCTTTGGACAAGGTAAAGGAGGGGATCAAGAGGATAATCATATGTAAACATCCTTAACAAATTAAGTGATCATTTACTAATGATTATGCTATAGAAAATAGAATGGGGCCCGAGGAAAACGTCCAGAGAGGCTTGTTGGAAAATGAGATTTGATCCACTATTTAAAGGAGACAATGTGCAACGGCTATCTGGGCGTGGTTCCTTATCTAGCCCGAGATTCCTTATCGCTAGGGAACCGCCTAGCTACTTAAGGTACCGCCCAGTAGACTACGCTTCTTTTTTTGTCTTTTAGTGGGTAGGAATATCTGAGGTCTTTTAAGCCTTCAAAGGATATTCTAACAGCATTTGGAATATGCTATTTTCAAATTTCCATTTTCCATTTTAATAAAACATTTTCTAAAAAAGAAAGTTTATTAAAAAGTATTTTGTCATATTAAAAAAAGTGAGTTTTAAGAATAATCATTTTGATGATCACTAAGTATGATTAAGAAAGATTAGTGATATGATTATTACCTTGATGATAGTGCTAGTTAAATAATTCGTTTTTATGTTTTACACTAAATGTGTTGTATAGTTTGTTGTGTTCAAAACTAAGAAAGATTAGTTAACACTAATAATGTTTTTAGGCATCACTTGCATTAACAATCTCTCCCTTTTTGATTACGACAAACTATAAACTCATTTGCATAGAAACACAAAATAACGAATTATTAACGAGTTTATCACTATCATTTCTCCCCCTTTGTCGTAGCAAAAAGGTTAGCACAAGTCTTTGAAAAACATCAAACTTTGCTAGTAGCCCCCCCTTGGTGGTTTCTCCCCCTTGCTTGGGGCACCAAGTATATGAGCTAAGGTGACATGCTACACAAAGGTTAATAGAAAGGAAAGAAACACCAATGTATATATGATCACTACCTACTAAGTAACTTGAGAGGGAGAGAGAGAAGAAATCTCAAATTAGAAGCAAGTATTTTGCCAAGTTTGTCCAAAAAGGTAATTGATAAAATCAAACTTCAATCCAATGAAGATGATAGGCTTGTCAATGGGTTAAAGTTTAGAATTGATGGAATCACCCATAAGCAATTGTAAAAATTAACCATGATCAACTCAAATAAGAACTAAAGGGATAACACACAAAGGTTACATAATAGAAAATACACAACAAAGTAGATAGTCATATACACAATATGAGTATCTAAAGCAAAAGATATGGAAAATAAACCACAAAGCATAAGCTATTCTAATAGTGATAATTTTCCAAGATTGCTAGAAAATAAAAGACTCTAAAGCAACTAAAATAATAAAGACTTCAAGAGTAGTTAGTCCTTTAGTTGGAAAAATAAGACGACGAGGCATCATTCGAAGTTTTGTCCACCGGAACGAAAACTTGAATAGGAGGTCGAGTGAGGAGGAATTCAAGAAAATTTAACTTCTCATACACATGAGCAAGTTCAATTTGTTGAAATCGACAACAAGCACACGAGGATCCATGATGCAACACAAAATCGGTTGATGGGGGTATGGCATCAAACCTAGGGTTTGGTGGTGGAGGGGTAATGGGTTTGGAAATGTTTTCACAATGCCTTGTGAGGTTTGGGAAGGTTGAAAGATCATTGAGTTGAGGGGTATTGAAGGATTGTGGTGGTGGGGGAACATTTTCTTTAGCTCCGGTGATGGGGTTAATGGTATAAGTCTCATTCTAATACTTGATTGGAGAGAAGGTAGGGTTTTTGGGTGGTTTGGAAGAAGATGGTTCATTCTTCTTGATCCAAATAGGTCGAACCGAGATTTTCGGTTTCTTTGAAATCTTGGATGAGGAAGCTTTGGGTGAGTGAGGTTGTGACAATGAAATGTCAAGGTTATGAAAGGATGAGTTAGGAATTGTTAAGGTGTGAGAACAAAATCTCAAGGTTGGGAAGGTGTGAGAATGAAATCTCAAGGTTGGAAAAGTGTGAGAATGAAATCTCAAGGTTGGGGTATAAGTAGAATGTAATCAAGGTAAGAACTTGAATACAAAAAATTGAGTGTCAAGGAATGTTTAGTCAATTTGAGTAAACAAGGAATCTTGACAGGGTATAGGGTTTTAAAAGTTTTGACCAAAAAACGTCAAAAATTGATTTCTGTCCGTGGTACCTTAAAGGGACCGGCGGTTCCTTATCACATAAGGAACCACACGACTTTTAGTGAGCCGCATCCAGTGGACATGAAACCATGTTTTTCCAGGGTTTTGGGAAAAACTAAGACTTTTTCAAAAAGTTGCAAGTCTTGTAATTTTACCTCTATTAGCACCAAATTATGCTAGGGTTGCATAAAGCAACACATTCACAAAGAATGTCTTGACAAAGTGTGACAAAATATTTGAATATCATTTTGAACCAATTTTAGTTAAGTTTTTTGAGGTTGTGATAGATTTAGGTTCAATTTTAATTTCAAATTAAAGTTGATTAATGTGCACATAAGGATAGAAACACATAAAGCTAAATTCATAGATCAACATCATGAAACGCACATGAAGGAAGCAACTGCAATGACAAATAGAAAAGAAAGACAACTAACTATTATAAAGCTAGCTTAACATTAGATCTAGATTAGTAGTCTTCTTTGGCTTGGTTTTGTTGAAAACCATTTATTTAGAAAACTTCATCATTCATCTCCTAGGAGGAGGCATGGAGAACAAGGCAAGCAAGAACTCTTGCAACCTCCTATGTAGTCCAAACATTTCCATCCTAAGGTTATGGATGATGTAGTGGTTGTAAACACAACATGGACAATTAGGACCATGTGTTTCTTGAAACCCATAGTATGGATCACCCAAAAGGAGGGAAAGTGGGACACCTAAAATTGGAATGTTTGAGTTGGGTGGAGGTGAAGGAGGCATGTTCTCCAAGGGTTATGTGGGTGAGAGTGGAGGCGTGTTCCCTAAAGGGGAAATGGGTGAGTGTGGAGGTATGTTCTCCAAGGTTGGTGAAATGGGTGAGTTAGGAGGGGTAAATGGTGAAGTCACCAAGGTGTCATCAAATTCATTCACAAAAGGAGTGCTTTGGATTGGTTGGGGTTGTGTGGTCACATCCAAGGGTGCACTTGGAGTGAAGGGTGAAGAGAGCTCATTCATTCTTGAGTTGAATGAAGAGGAGGTAGAACCAATAGAGTGGTTAGTACCATGGGTGGATGTTGTCTTGCATGGTGCAAGGGGTGGTGAAGGTGATGAGGAAATGAGGATTGGGACCATCTCATTTTTGGGTGTGTGAAAGGGTGATGAGTTAGGCTTGGGTACCTTAATCCTAATCTTAAGTGTTTTCCTTGGGGTGTTTGAGGTTTTTGTAGAAACCATGGTTGACAAGGATGGTTTAAGGGTTAGGGAAGGATGTTTTGATGTGTGAAGAACATGACTAACAAGGTGGGTTTAAATGGGTGAGGGGATGATCCAAACTAGTAATGGGTTAAAATCATTTTAGGTGAATAATGAATTTAGGTAACCTAGTTTAAAAAATATGCAGGTTTTTGTAAAGAATCATGCAAAGTTTACATAGATTAAAGAAAATAGTGTAAAGCAAAAGATTCTGTCGGACACAGTGGCGACGGTTCCTTATCTAGGACCGGCGGTTCCTTATCGATAAGGATCCGCGGGTCGATATGGAACCGCGACCAGAGGTCTTTCAAAAGTTTCACATCCCAAATTTTGGTTAACCCAGATTTTTACCAAAGGATTCTCAAACCAAAGTTAACTACTGATCAAAATCTAAGAAACTAACTATCATAAGGCATGCACAAAGCTATGTAAATCACAAACATAATGGCATAAACAATATTTAGGATCAAAATAAATAACAATCCAAACATGTAGCATAAGTTAATACACATCCAAGATAAAAAAAATTGTTCAACATTACATGTTTACCAACATGTATTCTTTGAAATACTTCAAAGATTTCACCTTCTCTTTTTGCCCAATCCCTTGATCATATTCCCCAAATACTTGAATCCCTTCCTTGACTCAACTCGATGTTCATGCAATTCACCTCGAGTTCTAAGATTTTCACGGTAGAGATGCTCCATATTGAGATCTTCCGGTGCTTCACTAGAATGATGAGGCGGAGGAGCTAAGTCTTCAAGTTCATCCTCGAATGGGCTTGAGGATGGATGGAAATTACTCGAAGAGTTGAAATGAGAACTAGTACCGACGCCATCACCATCACTTGTTGGCATTCGGGTATCCTCATTATCCATCTCTTGATGATCGGATTTTAGTGAACCTCGGTCACTTCTAGGCTTTCGTTCATATACCTCTTGAATAGGTAACATAACCCGTTGAACCGGGTGAAAGCGAGAAAGATCGTGTAACACCCCACTTGGATAAATGGACCGTTACGTGTATTTATGGCGTGTCATCAAAGCATGCAAGGCAATGTATTAAACATTTACTGACCATACGGAAATACCGGAATCAAACATCGGTAGTCCAACATAAGCTCAAAATATAAAGACTAAGTACTTAAAGAAAAAGGACGAAACAGTGTCCAAACAACCAAAGTAATGTAATGTAACGTGTGCATAAAAATAAAGGAGTCTGGATAGCTCCCATCCAAATGCATGTACTCTCTTAGAAGTCCTAAGATCGTCCCTGTGTACCTGCCGTTTGGAAACATGCAAGGAAACTACAGCTGAGCATAACGCTCAGTGAACGAATATAGCATGATAAGAGTGTACTGAAAGTAATGGAATAGAAGACAACAATGAAGCTATAAGACTGATATGTAACATGTGGTAGAACTCTGTATAAAATCTGAGAAACCTGGTTCATATATACTGAAACTGAAATATAACTATTAATTCTGAAAACAGGCATTTACTGTATTTTAATTGCCAGAGCTTATATAGGTCACGTGCTATAACAACCGTGCATGAATAACTAGAGGGGTGACCTCGTCATGCTGTAGAGGGGTGACCTCTAAATAACTGTGCTGGGTGGAGGGATCAGCTCCAATGTGAAGGATGTAGAGCACACACCACATTCACCCTGATAACTTGTAACACTTATAAGCCTAGGATGCATCCATACGCCCCACTAAACATACATATAAAAATGTCCAACCTGAACATGAGTGGGACGATGCAGGATATCGCTCTCCTGCATGTGAGTCACGACACCGGTGCCTCTAGTGTCGTGGTTACGGTACCTCCGTAACTAGTACATAAACTGGTCGTGCTTGTATATAATGCTCAGGCAATTTATTTAGTTATTAACATGATTACTGATAAACTAAAACATATACTGGGGAAAACATTTGGCTGAAGACGGGAATCCTAATCATGTATAGAAAGGAAGTCCTTACTGAAAGGACGGAAATCCGTACCTCGTGTCCAGTAACCGACCGAGATCAACTGACAGAAAGTCTACTCTGATTTCATGCGAGCTACATGAATAAGGGACGTGAATGAGTAAACTGATATTCGTTTATTTAATTTCATGTTCTTATTGGTCTTTCATTTATTTATTTTATTTCTGAAATTCCGTACGTATTTTAACTGACAAATCTGACCTTATAATAATTCATTTTAATGTATTATCTTTCTACTATTAGTTACGGTACAACGTATTTCCGACGCTATAGTAGTACTATATTAAGTATCCCGTTAAAATAGAAAGTTTCTTAATTTAGAAAGTTCCCAAATAATTTAATTCATTTCATAAAATTATACCCTTTTAAATATTAAAGAACTATTTTAATTTAATACATTTAAAATATATTTTAAACATTTATAAAAAATGTAATTCAAAAGGTATTATATAAGAATATTTATTTTATTTATTATAATAATGTCCCGAGCCTACCGAGATACCCCATCTCGGTCGCACTAAACAATTCAACAACATAAGCTTAAATCTGTCAATAAGAATCTGCGACAGAAAACTGAGTCACTAAAACTGTCGCTAAAACTGTCCTTTTTAAAAACTGTATACATATAACAGTTCTGCGACAGAAAGACTGTCGCTAAAACTGTCGCTAATGTACTTCAATTATCCATATTTTATGTCCCCTTTTTCCCACTGATTAACCACTTAGTTCCCACTGTTATGTTATGTTTTCCCACTGTTTATATAAACCAAACGCACCCTTATGTTTCTGCAGACCCAAACGCACCCCTTAGGTTTCTGTAGACCCAAACGCACCCCTTATGATTACAACAGTCCGTTTTGGTAGCCCCCTCTTTGGGTCGAACCTGGCCCTAGCCGCCCCTGTGTGGGTCACGGCTGGGCAGGGCTGGGGTCATGAGGCCTTAGGTTCTCGGTCCCATTAAAGCCAAACACCCCCGATCGCCTGGCTAAACAAAACGCCCCTTTCTTTGGGTCGGTCTTGCTCGCGTCTGGGTCAAAGGAAACATCACCGAGTATAAAAACCAAAACCCGCCCCACTTTGTTATGATTTCATGTGATTACCCATTGATTCGTTTGTATAGACCAAGATAAAAACGTGCTAAAACTGAAAATAGAGAGGAGTGTGATTACCGTTACAATGGTTAAATAAAAATTGGATGATTACACACAGATCAAGATGGACAGTCGAACCCGGAAACCCCTCTTCTTGTGTCTATACCCGGCGGCCACCCAACTAGAAACCCTAGTCTTTATTTTTTTTCTTTTTTTTGTTCGACTGTTTGGAAAGGAGGGTTAAAGTCCCGTGTTTTATTATTTTTTTTTACAATGGGCTTGAGCCCAAAATTTTCTTTTATTTAACCCACCGGCCCTTTTACTTTCTTACTCTTTTTTTTATACTTGCATATATTATTTCCTGCGTTTTGTTTTCGTCAAAATTTCCTACGTAAATAGTCTAATTAATTAAACCGTGTATTTACATTTCCCGATTTAAATACGGGTTTTATAATTCTTCCCCTCTAAAAAGAATAATTCGTCCCCGAATTAAGGATACGGCCGTACTGGGTTTTATAATTCTTTCCCTCTAAAAAGAATTCGTCCCCGAGTCATAAGGTATTTAAGCTGACTGGAGTAAAAGCCGAAAATGCTAATAATATGGAAGACATAAAAGCTGAAAAGACATACCCGAATCAAAACTGAAAGTGAGGATATGAAGTCCGTATAGACTCCTCTGTTTCCCAAGTGGCCTCCCGCTCGGTATGGTTCCTCCATAGGATTTTGACGAAAGGAATGGTCTTCCTTCTCATAACTCGATCCTGGCGATCTAAAACTGCTTCGGGTTCCTCAATATAAGATAGATCCTCTCGAATCTGATCGAGTGGATAATTCACTTTGTGAAGCTCATGATAGTTGTACCCTCTGAGTAATGATACATGAAACACGTTGTGGACGTGTGAAAGCTGAGGTGGTAACGCCAATCGATATGACACTTCACCAATACGTTCAAGGATTTCGAACGGTCCGATGTAACGAGGGCTGAGCTTGCCCTTGAGGCCAAAACGTCTGACCCCGCGTGCGGGTGATACTTTGAGGAACACACGATCCCCAGTCTGAAAAGATAGATCTCTGCGATGCTTGTCGGCGTAACTCTTCTGGCGAGTACGCGCTTCTTGCAGTTTTGCCCTAGCAATGGCGACTTTTTCATTGGTCAGTTCTATCAATTCTGGTCCTTCAATCAAACGTTCTCCAACCTGATCCCAATAAATAGGAGCACGGCATTTCCTGCCATATAACATCTCGAATGGAGCACGCTTGATACTAGCATGCCAACTGTTGTTGTAGGCAAACTCGACCAAGCAAATATAGTCATCCCAGTGTCCTGTCCATTCTAATGCACAGGCGCGTAGCATGTCCTCCAAGGTTTGGATGGTACGCTCTGACTGACCGTCCGTCTGTGGATGGAAAGTTGTGCTGAGCTTGAGCCTAGTTCCCCAAGCTTTATGCAAACCTTTCCAGAAATGAGAAGTGAACCGTGGATCCCTATCTGATATAATTTCTGAGGGTGTACCATGTAACCGTACAATTTCCTTGGAGAATAGTTATGCTAATTTACTGACTGCGAAATCTTTACGGATAGGAATGAAATGAGCCGACTTGGTCAAACGATCGACAACAACCCAGATTGCATCATGTCTCCGCTGAGTCTGTGGTAGTCCAGTGACAAAATCCGTAGAGATCTTGTCCCATTTCCACATTGGAATATCTAATGGCTGGAGAAGACCACTGGAACGCTGGTGCTCTATCTTAACCTGCTGACAGGTTAAGCATTTAGACACAAATGTTGCGACATCCTGTTTCATGCCGCTCCACCAGAAATGCTGCTTAAGATCGTGGTACATTTTAGTGGAACCTGGATGGATAGAGAACGGAGAGCTGTAAGCCTCAGTCATTAAGGCTTCTCTGAGAGCAGGGTCTTCTGGAACGCAGAGTTTGGTACCCTGCCATACGATACCATCGTCATCGATGCGAAATTCGGTCTGCTGGTCAATGTTCTGGACAATCGCCCAGATTTCACCATCATCCTTTTGTGCGGCTTTAATCTTAGAGAGTAAATCCGGTTCTACCCTCAGACTAGCCCAGTATCCCCTCTGTCCGCGTACTAAGAGCTCAATATCATACCGCTCTAAGTCCCGAATAATTTCTTCCTGAACTTTGATGCCATTTATCATACCTGACTTTCTGCTAAGGGCATCTGCCACTACATTTGCTTTACCTAGGTGATACTGAATATTAGTGTCATAGTCTTTCAGCAGTTCTAACCATCGCCGCTGTCTCATGTTCAGCTCTCGTTGGGTGAATATGTACTTGAGACTTTTGTGATCGGTGAAGATATCACACGACTCACCGTATAAATAATGCCTCCAAATTTTAAGGGCGAAAACAACTGCTGCGAGCTCTAGATCACGAGTAGGATAATTTTTCTCATACGGCTTCAGTTGACGCGAAGCATAAGCAATGACTTTCCCGTGCTGCATAAGAACACAACCTAAGCCCTTTCCTGAAGCGTCACTGTAAATCTGATAACCACCTGTACCGGATGGAAGAGTAAGTATCGGTGCTGAGATCAATCGATGCTTGAGTTCCTCAAAACTCTTTTCTCTCTCCTCGGTCCATATAAACTTCTCACCTTTTCGCATAAGTTGGGTCAATGGTAATGCCAAACGTGAGAAGTTTTCCACAAACCTGCGGTAATAACCCGCCAACCCAAGAAAACTACGTATCTCTGTGACAGACGTCGGTCTTGGCCATTTGGTGATAGCCTCCACCTTTGCAGGATCCATAGTGATTCCTTCTGCAGAAACAATATGACCTAGAAACGCCACCGTATTCAGCCAAAACTCGCACTTCGAAAATTTAGCATATAGCTTTTCTCGTCTGAGAATCTGCAAAACTGTATGGAGATGATTCTCATGTTCCTCTTTGGATTTGGAGAAAATAAGGATATCATCGATGAATACGATCACAAACTTGTCTAAAAATTCGTGGAAGACTCTGTTCATCAAGTCCATAAATACTGCAGGCGCATTCGTGAGACCGAATGGCATAACAACAAACTCGTAATGACCGTACCTCGTGCGAAAAGCAGTTTTGGATATATCCTGCTCTTTTACCTGCAGCTGATGGTAGCCTGATCGTAGATCGATTTTTGAGAAGTGCTTGGCACCCTGAAGCTGATCGAATAAATCGTCAATTCGAGGAAGTGGATAACGGTTACGAATAGTGAGCTTATTCAACTCACGGTAGTCAATACACAATCGCATACTACCATCCTTCTTCTTGACAAACAAAACTGGAGCGCCCCAAGGTGACACGCTAGGACGAATGAAACCCCTTTCTAGAAGTTCCTGAAGCTGATCTTTCAGTTCCTTAAGCTCTACAGGAGCCATACGGTAAGGAGCTTTAGATACTGGTTCTGCACCTGGAATGAGATCGATACCAAATTCTACCTCTCGCATGGGAGGTAAGCCTGGGAGTTCCTCTGGAAAGACATCTGGAAAATCTGACACCACTAGTTGATCATGAATTGAAGGTGCCTCAGAAGTCGTGTCATGAACTGTAGCTAGGAAACCCTCACAACCATGGTGTAGTAAGGTACGAGCCTGTAAAGCTGAAATGATCTGAACATGTTTTCCTGGTAGGAAACCCTGGTGAATATACTCTGGTGTCTGGACATCACCAAAGATGACCCGGTGAGCATGACAATCTATGGTGGCACGATGAACCGACAACCAATCCATACCCAGAATAACATCGAATTCACACATATCTAAAGGAAGGGCACTGACTGGACGGATTTTATCAACAAACTCAAGAGGGAGATCCTTATACACCTGGGTAATGAGTACAGAGTCTCGCATGGGGGTAGATATACTAAGTACACTGTCTAGTGGTGTAGGGGTCATGTTTATTCTAACAACATATGAAGTAGATATAACTGAGTGTGTGGCGCCTGTATCGAAAAGCACGCATGCAGACTGTCCGTGTATAAACAAAATGCCAGTAATGGTACCTATGGTCTTATTCGCTTGCTCACGGGTAGTAGTGTAGACACGACCAGTGGTTGGTGGTATTGGTGGTGGTGGAGGTAAAATCTGAGGGATCTGGCATGAGGTACCGGCAGCATCCCCGCTCTGGCAATCCCTCTTCAAATGGCCCGGCTGACCACACTTGTAACAATTACCCGTACCACGACGACAAGGTCCCGTGTGTTTCTTCCCACATTTGATGCAAGTGGGATAAGAATACCCGGTGGAAGTAGCTCTGGTTTGCTGAGAACCTGATTTATGATGATAAACACGTGTCACGATTCTGATATCTTAACTGAAATGATGTTGTTTGACTGAAATTTAAAATTACCAGAATTTGCCAGTCGGGCAACCTGCTGACCTTTGTTGTTTTGGTCACGCCCCTGTCCAGCATCTCTGTTGGAATTTAAAATTTTAAGATCTGTTCTACATGATAGTTTAGTATTTCCGGAGCTTAAAGAATCACATGTAGTTGCCAGATGAGTTTGAGCTGCCGCGGTAGTTATCACCACCGCTCCTCTTATCTGATCGATTACGGTCATATGACTGACCGTGGTTCCTGTAGTTCTGATGTGGAGTAGCCGATTGGGATCGGTCTCCTCCTCTGTGTCTGTAAGATTATAAATGGATAAGGCATAACATATAAGTTGACAAGCAATAATGGGAGTTAAATTGTTTAAGTCTGTTGGGTGAGATGTACCTCTTCTCCGGACGCTCTACATTCTCGAGCTCATCCCTCTCGAAAAGCATCTCAATATCACGAGCTGCATTAGCTACTTGTGACACATTAGTGAATGTGGCACTCACCAGCCTATCTGCAGTCCTAGAGTGAAGAGCCCAGCGAAATTGCTTCGCTTGCTCTTATGCGGTACCCGCAGCCTCCCCTAAGAATCCAGCCATCCTGAGGTATCGGTGCATGAACTCTATACTGTTCTCGCCATGATTCTGACGAATAACGTGGAAGTCCCTCTTCAGGTTAGCTTGCTCCGCATGCGGGAAAAACTGGTCATAGAACATCGTCTTGAAACGTGCCCAGGTCAATGTAAGCTCCCAAGCATCTCCCCCATTGGACAGCTTCTGAGACCTCCACCAATGCAGAACAGGACCCTCCAGCTTGTAAACTGCAAGCCTAACCTTGAAAACATCACCACAACCCATAGCTCCAAAAAATTTCTCTACATGGTAGATCCAGTCTTCCGCGTCAGTTGGAGCTACAGTCTGCTCAAACAGTCGGGGTTTCTGCTTGTTAAACAAATCTAGCCAAGCGGGTAAAGTGGCAGGTGGTGGAACAGGAGGGTTTTATTCTGCTGAGGTCCATTTTGATATTCAGCTCGGATCTCATCACGAATTTGGGGTAACATGGCCTGTATAGCAGCCTGAACAGCAGCAGCAATGGCAGCTGCGTTAGGATCATTCTCGGTTTCGCGTCTGGGTGGCATCTGAAATAAAAGAGGATAAGTTGATAAAACTGCCAAAATCTGGGGTAATAAATCTGAATATGCATAGTGTAATTCATGAAGGTATAGCCAACAAAATATGACATGAATACTGATGAACGCCTAGGGTCAGTTCACAAAATGACAATTACTGAAACATACATCTGACATGAGTAAGGATGAACGCCTAAGGTCAGTTCATCTACCCAAAATTTAAACTGCAAGGGTGAACGCCTATAGTCAGTTCACCAAAACGAAAAGTTCGCTGAAAAGCACATGCGATTAAGTATGGCCAGTCCTGTACCAACCGTTTACTTAATCAAAATTTTGAAAATCCGACTGATAAAATTCATGAGTAGCATGGAAGATAACGACGCCAAAATACAGGAAGTTCTTGGTGACTACCCACTTAGTCACAGGTCAAGTTTTAGAGCCTACAGGTCGAACCTTGCGCTCCGATACCATAATTGTAACACCCCACTTGGATAAACGGATCGTTACGTGTATTTATGGCGTGTCATCAAAGCATGCAAGGCAATGTATTAAACATTTACTGACCATACGGAAATACTAGAATCAAACATCGGTAGTCCAACATAAGCTCAAAATATAAAGACTAAGTACTGAAAGAAAAAGGACGAAACAGTGTCCAAAAACCAAAGTAATGTAATGTAATGTGTGCATAAAAATAAAGGAGTCTGGATAGCTCCCATCCAAATGCACGTACTCTCTTAGAAGTCCTAAGATCGTCCCTGTGAACCTGCCGTTTGGAAACATGAAAGGAAACTACGGCTGAGCATAACGCTCAGTGAACGGATATAGCATGATAAGAGTGTACTGAAAGTAATGGAATAGAAGACAATAATGAAGCTATAAGACTGATATGTAACATGTGGTAGAACTCTGCATAAAATTTGAGAAACCTGGTTCATATATACTGAAACTGAAATATAACTATTAATTCTGAAAACAAGCATTTACTGTATTTTAATTGCCAGAGCTTATATAGGTCACGTGTTGTAACAACCGTACATGAACAACTGGAGGGGTGACCTCGTCATGCTGTAGAAGGGTGACCTCTAAATAACTGTGCTGGGTGGAGGGATCAACTCCAATGTGAAGGATGTAGAGCACACACCACATTCACCCTGATAACTTGTAACACTTATAAGCCTAGGATGCATCCATACGCCCACTAAACATACATATAAAAATGGCCAACCTGAACATGAGTGGGACGATGCATGATATCACTCTCCTGCATGTGAGTCACGACACCGGTGCCTCTAGTTCCGTGGTTACGGTACCTCCGTAACTAGTACATAAACTGGTCGTGCTTGTATATAATGCTCAGGCAATTTATTTAGTTATTAACATGATTACTGATAAACTTAAACATATACTGGGGAAAACATTTGGCTGAAGACGGGAATCCTAATCATGTATAGAAAGGAAGTCCTTACTGAAAGGACGGAAATCCGTACCTCGTGTCCAGTAACCGACCGAGATCAACTGACAGAAAGTCTATTCTGATTTCACGCGAGCTACATGAATAAGGGACGTGAATGAGTAAACTGATATTCGTTTATTTAATTTCATGTTCTTATTGGTCTTTCATTTATTTATTTTATTTCTAAAATTCTGTACGTATTTTAACTGATAAATCTGACCTTATAATAATTCATTTTAATGTATTATCTTTCTACTATTAGTTACGGTACAACGTATTTCCGACGCTATAGTAGTACTATATTAAGTATCCCGTTAAAATAGAAAGTTTCTTAATTTAGAAAGTTCCCAAATAATTTAGATCATTTCATAAAATTATACCCTTTTAAATATTAAAGAACTATTTTAATTTAATACATTTAAAATATATTTTAAACATTTATAAAACAATGTAATTCAAAAGGTATAATATAAGAATATTTATTTTATTTATTATAATAATGTCCCGAGCCTACCGAGATACACCATCTCGGTCGCACTAAACAATTCAACAACATAAGCTTAAATCTGTCAATAAGAATCTGCGACAGAAAACTGAGTCACTAAAACTGTCGCTAAAACTGTCCTTTTTAAAAACTGTATACATATAACAGTTCTGCGACAGAAAGACTGTCGCTAAAACTGTCGCTAATGTATTTCAATTATCCAGATTTTATGTCCCCTTTTTCCCACTGATTAACCACTTAGTTCCCACTGTTAGTTTATGTTTTCCCACTGTTTATATAAACCAAACGCACCCTTATGTTTCTGCAGACCCAAACGCACCCCTTATGTTTCTGCAGACCCAAACGCACCCCTTATGATTACAACAGTCCGTTTTGGCAGCCCCCTTTTTGGGTCGAACCTGGCCCTAGCCGCCCCTGTGTGGGTCACGGCTGGGCAGGGCTGGGGTCATGAGGCCTTAGGGTCTCGGTCCCATTAAATCCAAACACCCCCGATCGCCTGGCTAAACAAAACGCCCCTTTCTTTGGGTCGGTCTTGCTCGCGTCTGGGTCAAAGGAAACATCACCGAGTATAAAAACCAAAACCCGCCCCACTTTGTTATGATTTCATGTGATTACCCATTGATTCGTTTGTATAGACCAAGATAAAAACGTGCTAAAACTGAAAATAGAGAGGAGTGTGATTACCGTTACAATGGTTAAATAAAAATTGGATGATTACACACAGATCAAGATGGACAGTCGAACCCGGAAACCCCTCTTCTTGTGTCTATACCCGGCGGCCACCCAACTAGAAACACTAGTCTTTATTTTTTTCTTTTTTTTTGTTCGACTGTTTGGAAAGGTGGGTTAAAGTCCCGTGTTTTATTATTATTTTTTTACAATGGGCTTGAGCCCAAAATTTTCTTTTATTTAACCCACCGGCCCTTTTACTTTCTTACTCTTTTTTTTATACTTGCATATATTATTTTCTGCGTTTTGTTTTCGTCAAAATTTCCTACGTAAATAGTCTAATTAATTAAACCGCGTATTTACATTTCCCGATTTAAATACGGGTTTTACAGATCGAGATGAGGAAAATCTTCACCAACCCTTATAAAAAGGCGAGTAAGAAGCATAGCATAGGGAAGGTTTGTTTTGGGTTTGGAAAGAGCATAATTTATACGTCGAGCGATGTAGAATGCTAATTTGTACTCGGTTGATGTAAACATGCAAAACAACATATGCACCATACAAGCCGGGATATGATCTCGGTTTCTACCAAGACAAAACACATTCTCCCTAAGGATGTTAGCCCATTGGACCATGAAATCCTTAAGGTCGCTTGAGAGCACTTCATAGCGATTCACATTTCGCACATTAGTATGAAGGCTTCTCACAAAGTTTCCATCACGCTCTTTCGAGATGATATCAAGGATGAAATTTAGATCAACTTCGGTGATGTCATTTGAAGGTTTATCGTTAGACTCCACGAGAGCATCAAGTCTCCATTTGTCCGTAAAACGACAAGTGCCTCTATATGGCACACCAAGAATATCACCAAAATCATCGAGGGAATATTGAATGATTTGATCATTCAACATGAAACGAATAAAGATTTGGCCATTGATTTCAAGCATGGAGTAAGTGCTAAAGAATTCAAGAAGAAACAAGGGATAAATTTCTTAGTCTATGAAGAGCAAGCAATCAAATCCAATATGCTCAAACATAGAGTAGATATATCTATACCCCGTTATTCTTGTATCTACAACCCTACCCTCATGGAAATTTCGAGATGAAAGAGATGGAAAAGAGTTTTGAAGTTGAGTGGAAGCATAGATATGGGAAATGTTTGGCATATAGTTTCTAGTGAGTTGATGATCTTTTTGATATTGTGAAGGCATGATTAGTACCTAAATACAAACAAGAAAAACATATTTCCAATCACTCATATGAAAAATTAAAATCAAAAATCAAAAATATGAGAATGTGTTATATCAATTTCTCGACAAACAAAGGATTGAATCCATATCATTCTCATGTTCACAATGCATCTATTCCATCATTAACCAAGAACACATGATCTATGTTGGATCAACAATGGATTAGAACATTGGTTTTTCAAAACAAGATTTTTAGGTAAGCATTAACAATGACATTACCTATTTGTTCATGGGTTCATCTCAAATCCATCTATTAATCAAAATAATTAATCAAAATTCGGATTTGTTCTATAAGTGGGTTTTAGTGAAATCTTAATGAATATGAACCTAAGGAATCATAGTAAAATAACCATGTCAACCCACATTCCTATTAAGGTTTTAATTCAATTTCAATTTTAAAAATCCCCAATTATGAAAGGATGAACCCTAGAACAAAATAGATGAAACTGAAAGAAAATACTTACAATTAATTGATGTTAGATGAAGGATGAGTGAAACCCACAACTTGGAATCAATTAATTTGAGTGATTGAAGGTTTTTGAAGCTTCAACAATGGTGGAAAAGATGAAACCCGTCGACTGTGTGTTTTGGGAGAGAGAGATAGTGGTTTGAAAAGGAATAAAATAATCAAACTGGCGCTCTGACTCAAGTTGCTGCCCGCGGTTCCTTATCGATAAGGTACCGCGGTTTGAACCGCCAGAGATAAAGAACCGCCTACAGAGGCTGGTTTTTATCAATGAAAAACGCCAAATTTTAAAAACCAAGTTTTTCTAAAACACTTAAAAATATATCATGAGCCTTTTAGAATATCATTGGATCATCATAACACTAAACAATATGCCTTAACGAAGGATTACGAGTTAAATCGAGATCGAAAAGAACTGAAACGGACAAACGACTACTCGTAGCAAAACGGCAAAGTAGAGAGAAGTCAAGGGAAGTGAATCAAGAATAGGATTAATGCTCAAGGGAATAATGACAATCTTCAGATAAAGGAAACGAAGAGCTTGTGTCATATATAATGGTTTAAGACGTGCCTTTCCGGTGAAGTGTTAAACGGATTTGGTAATGAGCAAACACAAAGCAAATATTGAAGCATAGACAAGATCACTTTCAATAATAGTCTTAGTCTAAACCAAGATATGAGCAAGGCATTGATTCACTTTCTCTCCCATAAAGGGCCTACTAACCGTATGGGTGCAAACCATGGAAATCATGCTTGATACTTTAAGCTACTACTAACTCACTCAACATCACCATAGTGAGTCAAGTATCCAAGCAATGACGGTTTAAGAGGATAAAAGAAAAGAATCACAAATCACAAACAAATATCAAGGCAAGGATGCCAAGAACAAGCACATAGTCAAGTAATGATCAAAAGAATGATCAAAGGGCGTGTGGAAGAACGAAAGCGTACCTTGGCCACAAAGAGCAATCCATCAAGGAATCAATGCTATGCCCAACAATGACTATGATGAGTACTAAGTCTTCAAGGACTAGTATCATTCCCAATCATCTTGGTATCATCATTCAAAGATGTTAAATATCAATGAAGATGAGTCTTCTACAAGTGCAAGTAACTCAATCCACAACCAATTAAGTGATTGATCTTCATGAGTACCTACACAAAGCAAGATGCAAACTAGTAGATACATTTCAAGAGTAGATCTAAAATGCATAAAGACTACTAATCTTAAGAGGGATGCAATATTATCAATTAAAAGACCTATTTTTTAAGAACAAAATAGTTTTGACCAAAGAGAAATTTTAGTACAACTTGACCTTCTAATTTGAGGAGACAATGGATCGATCCAAGTTTCAAAGTACAATATACTTCAAAGATCTTGAGTGACTATCGCTCTGATACCAATTGTAGAAACTAGAAGGGGGGTTGAATAGTTTCTCTTTATTGGTGACCAAATTAAAGTTACTTTCAATTTGGGTTGTATCAAAAATATCTTTTACTTGAGGCTAAGTTGCATAATGATTAGGTTCAATTCAAAATGCACTAGCAAATATAATAGGTAAGTATAATGATAATGAAATAAGTAAAGAGTAAGGAAGGAAACAACCTAGTGGGGAGACACCAAGATTTATAGTGGTTCGACAACGAGGCTCTATCCTCGTTTCTACTCCACTCCTCGAGTACACCTACTCGAGATTTCCACTATATCCACAAGCTCCCTTCTACACGGAGAAAACCTTTCATTGTTGCTTACATTATTTTCTGACACTAAGCTAAATGTCGAGACCTAATCTTTAGCTAGGACCAATCTACACAACGTTGCCTACTTCACAATTTAACGACACAAGGCTAGATGTCGAGTTCTAATCTCAAGGTAGAACCAATCTTCACGACGTTGCCTACTTCACCATTTTACGACACAAGGCTAGATGTCGAGTTCTAATCCAAAGCTAGAACCAATCTTCACGACTCTTCACTTTGAAGCTAAGTGAGAACTTCACACAACACAACTACTAATCACTTTCAAGTTAAGTGAGAACTCACAAGACACAACCACATCACTTTATAGTTTAGTGAGAACTACTAATCAATTTATTACAACTCAACTAGACATATCCAAGTACACATGTAACTTGGATCTACACAACATAAATCCAAGCAAACACATATGCAATGGATGTACACAACAAATCTAAGTATTCACAAATAACTTTGATGAACACAACTAGTCCAAGTATTCATAAATATAATGGATTAACCTAGAACAAAAAGGGTATCATGATGAATATGACTAGTTAATAGATTCATCTTTATCACAACACTAGTGAGTGAGTGATCTTCTCTTTGGACAAGGTAAAGGAGGGGATCAAGAGTATAATCATATGTAAACATCCTTAACAAATTAAGTGATCATTTACTAATGATTATGCTATAGAAAATAGAATGGGGGCTGAGGAAAACGTCCAGAGAGGCTTGTTGGAAAATAATATTTGATCCACTATTTAAAGGAGACAATGTGCAACGGCTATCTGGGCGCGGTTCCTTATCTAGCCCGGGGTTCCTTATCACTAGGGAACCGCCTAGCTACTTAAGGTACCGCCCAGTAGACTACGCTCCTTTTTTTGTCTTTTAGTGGGTAGGAATATCTTTGGTATTTTAAGCCTTCAAAGGATATTCTAACAGCATTTGGAATATGCTATTTTCAAATTTTCATTTTCCATTTTAATAAAACATTTTCTAAAAAAGAAAGTTTATTAAAAAGTCTTTTGTCATATTAACAAAAGTGAGTTTTAAGAATAATCATTTTGATGATCACTAAGTATGATTAAGAAAGATTAGTGATATGATTATTACCTTGATGATAGTGTTAGTTAAATAATTCGTTTTTATGTTTTACACTAAATGTGTTGTATAGTTTGTTGTGATCAAAACTAAGAAAGATTAGTTAACACTAATAATGTTTTTAGGCATCACTTGCATTAACAAAAACATTTCCCGACCATTGAGAAAAGACTTTGGGATGTTTTAAAATCAAGAAAACAAGTTTCCAAAAGTACTAAGCTTACCCCTGATTTGAAGAAAATCCTATAGAAAGTCAAAGACTCGGAAAGGAAGATGACTAGAAGAGACATCACGGTTCAATAAATAGATCCGCGGCTCAATAAATAGATCTGCAGTTCAATAGCACTTCCGTCGTTTATTAAAATTAGGAACCGTTGACAGAAGCCATGTTTTTGTACAAAAAACAGAGTGAAACTTTTGAATCACATAAAATTTTGACTAAAAAATAAAAGACTCAAAAGGGAAGGACTCAAACATGCATGCACAATCAAGGAATATGTTCCATTAATCCTAGACCTAAGCGCAAGTAATTAAAAGGTTCCCTCTTAAGAGGCTTAGTGAGGATGCCGGCTAATTTATCTACAGAGGGTACCTTTTCAATAGAAATTACCCTTTTTGAACACTATCCCTAAGGAAATGGTGGCAAATCTCTATGTGCTTAGTTCGTGAATTTTGCACGGCATTCTTAGTAAGGTCTATTACACCCTTATTATCACACATGATGAGAACATCATTGAGTGTAATCCTGTTGGGATGTGCGTAATTCTAGTATTTAATATGGCCAAGAGTACGTGGGCCTAAGGGGTCACACACTTAGACATCGAGATCATCTTTCATTAATGTATGTAATAAATTTGGCTATATTTATTGTATATATTTAAATAATAATTATCGGTAATTAATTAATAATTTATAAACTAGAAAGAAGGGTTGAATAGTGTCTATGATTAAGGTCCTAATTAAAAATCCTTAAATTATGTTTGTCCTAAAATTGCCTTTTATATGAAAACTAGTTCCGTAGATGTTAAGTCAATTTTTAAACCATTTGCTACATCTAGTGATTATAAAGTGCTATGCATGAAAGTAGATATGAGTGAGTAAAGAGTAAGAAAAAAAACAACCTAAGGCAAGACACCAAGATTTATAGTAGTTCATAACGAAGCTCTCTCTTTGGTCTACTCCACTCCTCGACTACACCTTACTCGAGATTTTCACTATATCCACAAGATTCCTTCTTGGCGGAGAAAACCTTACAACGTCACTTACATTTTTTTCCGACACTAAGCTAAATGTTGAGACCTAATCTTAGCTAGGACCAATCTACACACGTCGCCTACTTCAAATTTTTCGACACAAGGCTAGATGTCGAGTTGAAATCCAAAGCTAGAACCATCTTCGTCGCCCATCTTCTTTTCTGACACAAGGCTAGATGTCGAGTCCTAATCCAAAGCTTGAACCAAACTTCACAACTCTTCACTTTCAAGTTGAGTGAGAACTCACAAGACACATACACACATCACTTTGTAGTTTAGTGAGAACTAACACACAAGACTCATTACAACACAAGACACATCCAAGTATACACATATAAATCGGATCTACACAAGATCAACCCATGTATATACATATAAATTGGATTTACACATGACTAATCCAAGTATTCACAAATACATTGGGTCTACACAAGACTCAAGTATACAAAATAATGAACATGACTAGATCTAAGAAAGGATGATCTTCATTAAGGCTTCATCTTTTATCACATCACAAAGGTGTAAGTGATCTTCTCTTTGGACAAGTAAAGAAGGGGATCAAGAGGATAATTATGAGCAAACATACTTAACAAATTAAGAGATCATTTACTAGTGATTGGAAACATAGAAATGAGATAAGAAGCTAAGAAAACTGTCCAAAAAGGTTCATTGGAAAATGAAAATATGATCCACTATTTATAGGGGATAAGGAACAACGGTTCTCTGGGCGCGGTTCAATAAACAGGCCCGCGGTTCCATATCACTAAGTAACCGCAACCCCCTATTTCGAACCGCGGCACTAGAGTCTGCTCCTTTTGTCTTGTAGTGGGGAAATTTCATTTGGTTCAGTTTATACCTCAAGAGTATATTCTTAGGCCATTTGGAATATGGAAAATTCAAATTTTCATTTTCTATTTTAATAAACATTTTCTTAAAAATAAAGTTTATTAAAATATTTGGTCACATTTGTATAAATGTGAGTTTTGAGGTTAATCACTTTCTATGATCACTAAATATGTATAAGATATGTTTGTGTAAGACTTAAATGATTATTACCTTGATAATAGTGTTTGTTAAATAATTTGTCTTTCGGTTATCTTTGACGATAAATGTTTTTACACTTTGTCGTGATCAAAACTAAGAAAGATTACTTATTACAAATAATGTTTTTAGGCATTGTTTGCATTAACAAATAACTTAAAAGGTTTAACAAGGATTAATTAATAAGGCTTTAAACTTTTAGGTAATTAATGTAATTACATAACTAAGTTTATAGAAAGTTAAAAAGTTAAACCAAGGACACCTAGGGGTGTTTTGGCCGATTAAAGGAACAAGACAAAGGAAAGACAACTTGTAATCTTTACCATAAATAAACTTATGGCTCAACTATATAAACAAGGGATTGGATTCATTGTTTCATAGAATTAAACCAAAGTTTCCCCCTCTCTTCTTCTTGTGTTCGACGGCCAAAGGGAAAACAAGGGGTTTTCGGGTTTTAATTTTTATTAAGTATTTGCTTAACCAAGATCTAGAAATCAAAGGTGATTGGTTGAGGTGTTGTGTGGACTATCTTGGAGAATATCTAACTTGATCTTTGGGTTTATTGGTGTAAGTTAGGGTTGGTTGGTTGATTATTGGTTACTTGATCATCCGTTTTTGGACTTAAGGTATTCATTATTTATCTCTATGTTAATTACATTATGTGCATAGTTAATTGATCCTATTCGTTGCGTTTACACATGATGCATGTATATTAGATATATTAGGGTTGTTAAATTCTAACAGTGGCATCACGAACCAAATATATGCTATGTAATAACATAAAAGTGCCTAAAACGGGTGCAAAAAGAATTTTTTCTTGAATAGATGATTATGATTTAATTCAAGATATTTAAATTGGTTAATTAGATGTTATTCGATCCATAATTTTCTAGAAAAAATAAGTTTGCATGCTTTTTAGGCTATAGCAAAACATTAATTACAACTGCGTGTGCAATTTACGTGTTTTCCGATATGTAAATGCATGTTTAAATTGTTTAAATCAATTAACCATGATTACTAATAGTTATAATACATGATTTAGATGCTTAACATATTATGGGATTGCTATGTCATAAGAACATTCTAATTGCATCGGTGCATGCATGCTAATAGGAGGTTTTATAAAACTGTTTCAGGGCTGCGATTTTGACACCCGAACAGAAAATAATTTTTATAAAATAATTTGTACACTTTTAAGGTCCGAGTCATTATAGGACACTAAAAATTTGATTTTGCATAACTTTTTAGTTTTATCCGAAAGCTGGGAAGACTTTTTCTTGCCGATTGTTTGTTTGCAAAACAAAATCAGCCTAAAATATTAAAATTTTGATTTAGTGCCCTAGAATAAGTTATTTTTAGAAAATATCTTACATGGATATAGTTTATATGTGATATGTTAGTTGTTTTATATTCTTCTTAATATGGTTGATTTATTTCTATAATGGTTATCTTGTAAATAAATGTAAAAGATTTTTCAAGAATTAAAACGGACAAAATATGGTAAGTAAATATTTGATCTTTGACTAAATATCTTATTTACTCTAGAACTATATAGAAAACTATCCCTTTTATTCGATTTTTATAAAGTTTTAGTTAGATATCACTAGACAAGAAAAGACGAATTTCTATGATCTCCTAAAGAAGAAGGGCTCTTAACAAGCTTCTACAGCTAGCCAGCTTCTCCAGTTCTTTTCTGTGTATCTTCCAAGACACCATAGAGTCGAATGTGACCATAGAAAGGTTCGTTTGAGTTTTTCATTGGTAATCGTAAGAGGTGTGAGGAAAACTCGATCGAATAAACTTATGGCACTTTATAAAGATTAGTTCAATGTTTTAAAACAATGGGTAACTCACGTTTTTGAATGACGGGCGAATTCATGAAAAGCGATGCATATGTTTTATTTAAGGGAAGTTTAAAAATATATAAAATTCATTTTTTTAGTAACTTGTTATAAAACAAAGTGCTACATGTTCCCTTTTATACACAAATTTTTCATGATTTTCAAAAATTATTAATACACACTTAAGTAAGTTTTGTACTAACCAATGTATTAGTCACATGTATTGGTTATGTCATCAAAGACAGTCTTAAGGCATAACCAAATATGAGGCGCCATAATAACCAAGGGTCATACCCGAAGGCTATAAATCCACAGATTAATATTGGACGACTTACGTTGTGTATTTTGGTCAGACCTTAAGCACATAGTACGAGATGGGGCAAACATGACGTGACTACGTTTATGCTAGATATTGTAGTCTTGACCTTATTGTGGCTAAGAGTTGCACCGGTGGCAATTATCATTCGATGATTACATTGTGAATTATTTCATCTCTAGTAGATCAACTGCATTGACGAAATAAGTTCAAGTTGGGTCTTAGGCTCTTTATAAAATTAATTTTTTAACTTGGGTAGTCAATTTTATAAGAGATTAATTGTTGAAAATACTAATATTTTCTTAACTTTATTTTGTAGATGGTTGTTGCCCAAAACAAAGAACCTACACTAAGGTTAATTCTCACTGATGAGAAGTTAACTAGGTCGAATTTCAGTAACTGGTATCAAAACTTGAGAATTTATCTCAAGTATGAAGATAAGATGAAATTCATTGGACAACCTCTTGGAGAGGTCCCTGATCCTGCATTAACTACGGAGGCTCAAATTAATTAGGACTATGAAGAAGTTAACAAAGAGCGAGATGTAGTATGCCTTATGCTTGGTGCTATGACACCGGAATTGCAAATTCCGTTGGAGGATTTTACCGCATATGACTTGATAACCGAACTCAAGATCTTGTTTGAGGAACAAGGCAAGATTGAAATGTATGACACTACGAAATCATTTCATGCTTACAGATACAAAGAGGGACAATCCGTGAGCACTCGTTTTCTGAAAATGAAAGGCTACTTGGATACTCTGGAACACATAGACTATCCCATGCCACAAGAACTTGTTGTGAGTTTTATTTTGAACTCTCTCAACAAGGATCATGAATCACTTGTGCAAAATTATAATTTGCATAGCATGGGGAAGACATTAGCAGAGCTACATGCTATGCTAAACTCACATGAGAAAGGGCTTCCAAAGAAGGTTGAGACTCTTGTTGTAATGTCTATTAGAGCAGGACGGATCGAGAAAGACAAGGGTAAGAAACCGCAAGGGGGTAAAGGAAAGAGTGCTGGAAAAGGGTAAGTCATCTTACGCCCCAAAGCAGAAAATTCCTCCACCAACAGAGAAAGATAATCCTGCAAAGGACTTCGAGTGTCACCACTGCAAAAAGGTAGGACACTAGAAAAGGAACTGCCCGAAGTATCTCGTTGAGGTGAAGAAACACAAGAATGCTAGTGGAGCTACAAATTAAGGTATCTTCATTTTAAAACATTATATTATGTCTAATAATAAGTCGATGGTATATGATACGGGTTGTGGAACTCATATTTGGAATACATCGCAGGGACTTTGAGTAGCAATTAATTAAAGGAAGGAGCTTTGAGCCTGTATGTGGGAAATGAAATGCGTGCAAACGTCGAAGCGATTGGTCAATATGATTTGGCACTTCCTAATGGACTAGTCATTACTTGGAATAATTGTCATTTTGCGCCTTCTATTAGTAGAGGCGTTGTTTTATTTTCTAAATTGATGGAAGACGATTTTAGTAACGTTATTTTGAATAATGTAATTTCTGTTTACAAAGACAACATATTTTATTTTAATGCAATACTAAATGATGGCATTTTTGAAATTGATTTTTTATGTGATTTGTTTTTCACACTTTTAAATTCGTTTTTCGTTACTGGATAACACATATGAGGATGATGTGAGCTTTGGAAGTTTGTTTCATAATTTTATAAATATTAGGTTTTTTATTCTAATTTTTATTTCAACCCTTACATTATTGTAGAATAACTCCGTCCGTTTTAAAGTTTAATTTATTATACTTTTGACACTTATATTATATATATAATTTTTATAGAAAAACGTAAAATAACAAATTTTTTATGACTTTCGGCCGAATAAAAAAATATTTATGAATTTTAATTAGAAAATTAAAAAATAAATAGATTAAATTAAGGGATTATTTTTTACTATTTTTTTTAAGTCTCTACTAATCGTTTTGCTTACTAAGTAAGATTAATAAAAAACCAAAACGGAACCTTAATAAAAAGTCGATGGAATATTATATCTTCATTATAGAACATTATATTATGTCTAATAATCTCTACTAATCGTTTTGCTTACTAATTTGAGGACACAGGAATCTCGTAAAGTTAACAGTAATGTGTTAATGAACCAATCCATTACTCAAAGTATGTTATTAGCGTCTTTGATATCGTTAGAGAATAAATGCTTTGAAGGACTTTCGATAAAAAATGTATATTGTACCTGAATTTTCATAAGAAGCAAAGAGTTGTCTGAACAATCACTTCAAAGGAGACCAACAGGTTGGCTTCTACAAACCAGTGGTCCGCAAGGTTCATAGTGACAACAAGGTTTGTAAGAGCAGTGGCGGACCTAGCCGAATAATTAAAAGGGTTCTTTGATTTTTTTAAGCCAAAAAATCGATGAGTTAATTCGTTTACATGTTTGGCATGTCCGGTCAAATCAAGTCGGTTCAAAAAGTTTTCTCGCTTAATATGTCGAATCGAGTCCAGGGCAGAATAGTTAATAAATAAACTAAAATTTGTGAGCTCTAAACAAAAAAGAAAATAGAAAAAACACATTTACCCATCCTAGTATTCATATACCCGGAATATATTCTTAACTTTTGGCTACTAAACAAGAGCAAAAGCAACTTCGTTTCTTTTTGAAATTAAAAGTTAAGCACTTATTATTTACTAGATGGTTAAGCTAAAAAATTTTGACAAATATGGTCACCATCATAAATGATTAACTTTATAGTCACAAGTGCACAACAACAAGTGATCAATTTACGGTACTCAACCATAAAATGCTCAACTTTGCACCATAAAATGCTCAACTTTACACCATAAAGTGCTCAACTTCGCAAACTTGAGGATTTTTTTATTTTATTTTCTTTAGGTTTTTTTTTTTTGCAAAGTTGAGCAGCTGGGGGTTGAGCACCGTAAGTCGAGCATTTGCCATAGGACACGTGTCAGAAATACAATGGAGTTGAGCATTTGTGCATAATTATATATGTCAAAATATTTTAGCTTGACCATTTAGTGGATAATAGGGTTGGATTTGACCATTTTGGTTTTTTTCCCTAAAAAGTAATCCTTTTACTCCACCAATAAAAACTCGTGACCAACTTCATCTTCTTAACATTATCGGAGTGAATATTTATGTAGTATCTAATTTCGGTCATATAATTTTTTGTTTATTTTTGTCTGTATGTCAAATTCAATCTTTCCAAGATGGTTCCTTATGTTTTTATAGAGTGGTGCCTAAAAAAATTACTACGTTATTTGTAAATGAAAACAGTTTTTAAGGTGATCTCCGGGCACCGCCTAATTCCTACCTAGATCCGCCCCTGTGCGGGAGAAGTGATATTAGGATTCGACCACGTAACTTACACCCTTGCATCTTTAGCAACCGAGCATGAAACAAATAAATGTTCTTTCGTCAATATACTCCCTCCGTCCTAAATTAAGGGCTTGTTTACTTTTTTAAATGCTACTATATTAGCCTTTTAATTAGGCTCTTAGTGGGAAGAGAGTGATTTTTATGTGAGTGTGCAAGTAGAGGTTCAAAAGGATTTGGGCCCACAACTTTACCCACTAAGAGGTACAAAAAGAAAAAGAAACACACTCTAATATTCTCCCGACAAAAAACACATTGTTTTAGAAAAATCACTATCACTCTTATCTCTTACTTTTTTGCAAAATGACACTCTTACCCTTATATAATTAATTAAAACTTTATACATAGTTTGTAATTTTTAGTACCATTAGATGTAATATGGTAAATTTGTTACATTACTTACATCTATTTTTAGAATTGAACTATAATTTTGAGACGTCCTAAAATGATATAAAAGACTATAAATTTAAGACGGAGATAAACTGGGCATCAAATGAAATGTAAACCAATGCCTCTATGATCAAGATTGTAGCGAGTCATAAGTCTACCTTTAGCAATTTCTCACCAATTTTGAAAAATCTAATTCTAATAATCAAACATTCTAATTAGAGTATACTCCTAAAACACACACTGCACAAGAAATATTAGTAATGGCTAAGGTGGTGTTTGTTTCATTAAAATGTTTTAGGTCTGAGTCTGACTACCGAAGAGGCGGTTATAAAGTCTGAGTCTAAATGAAATAACGTTGTTTGTTTTTCAAAATTGTCTGAATGTTATTATTTGCCTAATTTTAAATATATTTTAAATGGTAGCAATACTATGAACATGGAAAAAAAAATCAATTTTAAAGTTCACAAACAATATGGTTTCGGTTCACTCCATGGATAAGCGTGATACGGTTTTCACTTCAGTTTGTCGATACCACGAAAACTAGCTCGGCAGTCAACACGCACAAAATTAACATCACATAAAATTAGACACGTTTTTATGTTATCATATTTTTTTTACTTAACAATTAACGAAAATATAAATATTGGCCAACTGTTAACCAAATAATAAGCCCAAACAATGTTACATGACCCTAGCCCAAACCCAAATACATAACCTAAACCTAACTATGTACTATCCCTATTATCTTCTATACACACACGCCTACCAAAAAAAAATTTATCTGTTTGTCACAGTACCTCGGGGAGACACAAATCAAGCCAAGACACAAATTTTTGGTTCTTTTACTTCAAAACACAAACGAAGCAACCCTTTAACCCGATTTTTCATTCTTTTCCTCGACTATTTCTTGACCAGAGAGATTGTTTTGTTCTCAAGTTCTGATATTTCAAGGATCTATGTTCGGTTTGTTCCAAAGATCTTATTTATCTGTGTTCTTTTCATCTTTTTTGTTTGATATTATCAAAGGGTATACATGAGTTAGAGGTAGTCAGAGATGATCACCAAGTCTGATTCAATCAGACATACAACCGCAATCCACGTCTGACTCTTAGCGAAAAAACAAACAACCGTCGCATCTGACCGCGTCTGACTGGTCAGACGCAGTCAGACGTTTTTTTCCAAAAACAAACACACCCTAAGTTAAATACATCTATTCGATAAGAAGACACGAAGGATGTTTTGCAGGAATTGCTAAAAATAGTACTTTTTCCGCTTCGAAATTATAGTTCATGTTACTATTTTCGAACGTCCCAAGTTAATAGTTCACTTTTAAAAATAAATAAATAAATGTTTATTAACTTTACGATATCACCTTTATTTAAAGGTATTGTTACAAATAATAAATAAGCAAATTAATTAGTTAAAAGTAAAATTGTTATTGTGTAAAAAGTAAAAAAAAAACTAAAGAATGATATTTTTGTTAAACTGCGCGTTTTTTGTTTTTTATAAACTATAATTATGAGATGAAAAAGAGTATTAGAGACACGAAAATCTCAAAATATATCAACAAAGAAAGAAAGAATGACTTCAGTTATCTCCTGCTAAAGTTAACGTAATGCTGATATGTCGGCCCAACACAAAAATTTAATGACATCTCACATGATCACATCTGATACCAACTCGACTGGTGAAGTGATATATATGCCCATAGTTGAAAGAAGCCCATAATAAAATATGGGCCATTTTAGTTTAACTTGTTAATATTGTTACAGTATTTGTTTAGCAGAGTTTAAGTCATTAATTGCTGATTTTTGTTGCTTTCTTTGTTAGCCACTTTTGTCCCTTCCTTTTTAAAAGAAACAATGGTAGTTATTTAACGGAGTAGGATCCTCTCAAGTTAGAGTTAACTTAATAGGTAAAGTTAGCCAATTTTAAGGGCTTCAAGGCCTAACTTTTAACCAAGAATGAGCAAAAAAAATTTGAAAAAATCAAAAATCGAAAAAACCGACCGAAACTAAAAACCGATGATTCAATTTTTACTTCTTAAAAAACCGAAATGATGCGGTTCGATTTTCAAACAAAAACCGAACCATAAAAACCAAACAGAACTCCATTTTATTATATAAAAATATATGTAATATGATATAAATAAATAAGTAACAAATCTAAATTTTAAATTAATATTCATTTTGTGAGTGAAATGAGAGTAATATATTTATCTTAAGCATAGATTGACAAAAAAAACTAATTTTTTACGTAAAATAAATTTGTTAATCTAAATTGATCGTACTAAATATAAACGGTTTTTTGACCCGGAAAAACCGAACCCAACCCATTTAAAAACCAAAAAAAATCAAACGGTTTTTGATTTATTATTTTATAAATCAGTTCGGTTGCGGTTTTAGTCAAAAAAAACGACTCAAACCGAACCGTACACACCCCTACTTTTAACCATTTAGTTATCTCTATTATTAAGCATATGCAATTATCCGCGGAATTCAACGATGACGACTTTTCAAACGAACAAATGTAACATTTCTACTCATCAAAGTTGTATTTAATTTAAGATTAAAGTTGTAAAAAGTTGAAAAATAAAACAAACTCACTAAAAATGAAAAAAAACTAAAAGGGTGTATCAATAAAAGTTTTAAATTGAAGATCAAAAAATGTTCAAAGCTATAGTGAAATTAAAATTAAAATAATAAATTATATTTTATTTTAAAAATAAAAATAAACATTCTAATAGATAGTTGTATAAATTTGTTACAAAAATTTGTTATAAGAGAAAATTAGATAAAATTACAATATTAATATAAAACAAATATTTTCATACAAGTAATATTAAAAATCTGAATTTTTTTAAATTTCAAAATATAAAATTGTTATAAATAATTATAATATAGTAAAATAAAATAAAATAAGATTATTAAGTCTAAAATCAACCATTAAACTTACTATTAGGCTGGTGACAACGGAGTCTCCATCGACCGAGACTTGATCGAGTCGCATCCGGTCGCCACCAAATGCGACGACCGATCTGTTTTGGTCGATCGAAAAGAATCGATCCGACCAACGACCAGATTAATAAATGAAAAAATCAAAATGTTTTGAAAATAAAAGCGACTGTTGGGTTTTAAAAAAACTTTTAAAAAAATAAAATTTTAACCCTATATACCCTTATAAATACTCAACCATTTTACCAATTTTCGCACACATTCAAATTCAAACTTATAAACCAAAACATTAATCATCCAACATGTCTAGCAAAAAAACCACCAAAACCCGAGATCCCGAGTTCCTCAAGAAAGTGTTCCCCATGTATGACGTCGGATTCGACTTTTCTATTATTCGATGTGTCACCAAGCATGCAGCCGGGTTAGAATATCATTAACCATAACCATCCCACCTAAACATGTATATTGTTAACCGTCTATTATCTCCTCCGTACCGTGATAACATGGATTCGTCCACTTCTTCGCATGCTAATCCGCCATATTCTCCGGTTAATTGTTTTGATATTGATGCTGATTTTGATGAACTGATGTATAATCAAGAGTACTTTGTGGGTCAAGGTTCAGGTCACGGCCCGAGTCAAGATCAATCTATGCGCCGAGGTTCGGGTCACGAGTCCTATCACAGTGCGGTTAACCTTGACGATGACAAGGAAGAGATGTCACCCGTCAAATCTAAGAGGCCCTCTAAACATGCTTCAAAAGGCAAGAAGGCTAAGCCCAAGAAGCCGCCAAAAGAATGGACAACAGAGGAAGAGGTCGGCTTGTGCAATGGTTGGTGTCATGTGTCCGATAATAGCAAGCAAGAAAACAACAAAAAAATAAAAGGTTTTGGGGAGATGTAGTTAAGTACTTTGAAGCCGAGATGGGTTCAACTAGAGGGTACGACGCGCTTGTGAGCAAATGGAAAAACATGATACGTCCTAGAATTGATGCTTTTTGTGCTATCATGAATAACATTGAGCTTAATCACGAAAGTGATGCCAATGATCTCAACTCATTCCAAAAAGGTTGTGCTAAATACAAAGTGATTTGAAAACATATTTTTATGTTAGAGGCGACGTCGAACGTGCTGAAAGATCACCCACGTTGGCAACAGGTTGAGATGCCAAAGTTTACAAAAAGAGGTAACAAAATAACCAAGACTTCTAAAACCACCTCCGGTTCTGGGCAAGGTGGTTACGTGAATTTGAACGATAAACCAGAAGATGACGAGGAAGAGAATCAAGTATAGTGACCAATTGGTCGTGATCGAGCTAAGAAAAAGTCATTTACATCGTCAACAAATAAGTATTCATTTGTTGATGTTGTAACCATTAAATGGGAGAAAATGAAAGACTTCAACTGGGAAAAAAAGCGCAATAAGACTCCTACTTTACCTTGAAGCAACAGGAGTTGGATTTGCATGAGGCAGCTCAAGGGGAAGTAGCGGCCTTGAAAAGAGAAAAGCTTGAATTATAGCGTCGAGCAATTGAACTTGCTAAAAATAGAAACGGGACAAAGACCGAATGTTCTACAACACTGAAATCAATCCCAATTTTTCTCTAACACAACAACAAGCCTTTCAGGAGATGAAAAACAAAATCTAGGCAACTTACAATTTAAATTACTAATATAGTTTTTAATTATTATTATTATACTGTTTTTATTTTATTTGAATGATTATGTAATGTTTTTTATTTAAAGTAATGTTTTTTAAATTAATGTAATTTTTTTATTAAATAAAAAAATTTGAACTTGGTCGTCTTGTTGTAAAAACTAGGTCGCGTGTAGGTCGTCGGAGAGAGAATTGATGTGGCAGAAAAAATGTAAGTCGCACTAGGTCGTTGTGCCATCCAGCCTTATAGACTTAAACTATTTGTTAGTCAGTGGTGAAATGTCGTTAAAAAGAGATATAATTTTTATTGTGTTTCTTATAATCTTATGTGGGATTAGTTTTTCCATGTTTCAACACTTGGATTTGATCGAGGACTTTGTATCTGCTTTTATATCTGGTTCACCTTCATTCATACTCTCAGCTTCACTTTTTTTCTATTCGTTGCTCGATGAACTTCATCAATTGAGTAGTTTTCGTGACTTATGTTGGGCTTACTTCCTTGTTTTCGAGTTGTGTTTTGTTAATTTGACAAGTAGTTTGTGGTTCATTTGCTCCTATGAAAGATCTTTATATGCTTAAATTCTTAGGTTAAGTTTATATATTGGCAATTTACTTTCCATCGTTTACACATTTAGGTAATATTTTAATTTTATTACTAATATGGTTATTCAAACCGGCTAATTTTTTGCAATATAGGTAAGATAACCGGTTGAGTTGACAACTAGATAATTAATTTCCATGTAGGTATTTTTATTAATTTTATTGTCCAACTATTTAAATCTTATATCCTAAAATCATTTTTATTTAATTGTTCTTGCATCATTTATCTTTATCTACTCCAACCAACGTCATCAAAGCAAAATATAGACTTCTTTTTTCTGTAGATCTAAACACAATTTCAGAGCATCTAATCTTACTGCCTTGGCTAATAATATATTTTGACAAAAAGGTCTCAAGTAAGTTTCTTTTATAGATCGACGATGGCTGGTGTGTGTGATTCGACCGTATAAATCTGTTAAAGATACAACCAAGATCATTTGTCTGTTCGGTTTTGCGTGGTGGTGTTTATGAGCAATCGTATTCCACCTGCAATTATCCGACGAGATATGCGGTACGTGTTTATGTACGAGTTGGGTTTGTTTTCTTAGTTTCTCTTCATCTTGTTAGAATATTCACTTGTTCTATTTTGGTTTTATTAGTTTGAACGAGATTGGCTTGAAGAAGAGGATAATGATAAATGTTTTCTCTTTTTATTGATTGGTAAATGATGATAATATTTTCTGGGTGTGTGAATTTAGTGATAGATGATTAATGTGTTTTATACAATTGTAAAGCTATTTTTTAATTTATTTTATTGAGCTCGTCGAAGAACATGGACATCGCCAGAAAAAGTTGCTGGAAAAGATGACAGTTCCAGGATGTGGAGAAAGATAATGCGGTAGGGATGAAAATTGAAAAATAAATACATAAGTATACAAATGCCACATGTATTCACACATAAGCAAAAAAAACAAATATAAAAAGCCAAATAAGCATAATTACCGGTTTACCAGGTAACTGGTTACCAAATTGGTAACATTAGAACATTTTCAAAGTATTAAATACTTAACTCGATAATAAAATAAGTATTCAATACTTAACTCGGTAATAAAATTAGTAGATTACTTAAATGTGTAAACGTTAGAGAGTACATTGTCAATATATGAACTTAACCCTAAATTCTTTCAAGTTTCTTTAGAACCCTTTGTATTCTTTGTGGTCAAGGATTATTTGCTCAGATTATTTGGTTTTTGGCTTATATTTTATAAGCTCACTTTTTATGACGTATTTTAGAACTTTTTACTTATCCATGCTTATCATTTCATAGTTAGATTATATAATACGAAATGTTTTAAATAATCCACAAAAATGGGATGATGAAACCTAAACCGAAAATCACATAAGTCACAGAGAAATGATTCTCGTACCAAAAAATATGCCTCCTATTAGGTTCTGGACATATGGCATGGTCAAGAGTTTCGCTATATCCTCCTAATATATGCCTACATATCCTCCAACGCATACAATGATATTAAATATTCTATCTCCACTAATTCTCTCTCTGCATCCAAACCGTATGTTCTGACACTTATCAGTATGCTGTGAGTAGAAAGATTTGTAGGTTATTATTGTAGGAGGAAATAACATTTTTGCATGGTCAATGATGAATGTTTAGAAAGCGAAGTTGGTAAATCATATCTCAAGTAATATACGACTTAGGCATGTTTTTTGTTGTACATTTTAGGTATTCATATCATTCCTATAAGTCATAAACCGGCTATATAAGCAAAAATAAACACCTCCTTAGTCTATTATCAGTTGTGTTGCCTGACACAATCTTCACATCATTAATTGATTGATTTTTGGTAGAAAATTTAAATTTTGAAGAAGAAGGTGATGGTGGTGGACTGGTTACTGGTGGTGGTAAAGAGATGTCTTTTTTGAACGGTTATTTATTAATAAAACACTAGCAAGAAACTAGCAAATTACAAAAAAATAGGTTTTTAAGCCAATCGTCCAAACTAAACGATAATTTACATCTAGAACGACACCAGAAATAAGATTTAGACACAATATCATCAAAAAAACGTCGCTTTCGCTCGGATCGTATTGTCGAGTATCGTCTTGTTACGAAACGTCCAGAAATACCACCACATAACATAAAAAACAACTTCCAACATTGATTTGGTCTTTGACGGGAAATGCAAATTTCCAACCAAGACACCCACTGCTCATAGGAATCGAACTCCTCATAAGACATATCCCACCATCGAGAAATCAATCTAATGGTTTGACGAGCCATAAAGCAAGAGAAAAATAGATGGTTGGACGTTTCATCTCCCATATCACAGATCACGAACTTAATGGAGTCAATAGGGATACCTCGACGCGAGATGTTAAATCTCGTAGGAAACGAATCAGACTCGACCTTCCAAGAAATCACGTTAACCTTAATAGGAACATACCTCACCCACCTGGTTTTATAAACAACCTCAGGAAATTTTTTGTCAGAGATCATCTGTCTAACCGACGCCACAGAAAAGTCTCCCGAACCATTCAGCTTCCACGTCTACCGATCAGCCATAGGCAGTAAGCGAACATCATTCATCAGCATGAGTAAATTCTAGAATTGTTCTCGTTCCACTCCTCCTCTCTTCTATGAAACGAGAAATCCATACTAGGTTGTATAATCTTAGAAGCAACCGTTATATCTTTACATAATTCCAAAGCATAAACTCTTGGGAATCGCATTTTAAGAGCATCACCTTCTAACCACCATTGATCCTAGAACCGCGCCTTCTCCCTTTTCCCCAGCTTGAAGCACATACAACTACAAAGATCTATGCCTTTTCTTACCAAAGGGGTAACTTCCTGAACAATACTCATCCAACATGACGTGTATCCAGTATTTACCGTCCTATCCATATTGCTATATTCCCCATATATAGCCTTAATGACTCTAACCCATAATGACGAGTCATGTGTATAAAACCTCCATATCCATTTAACAAACAAATCTCTATTCAAAGCATATAAACTAGATACGCCGAGACCTCCTTTATCCTTTGAAGCTAACACACTCTTCCAATTAACCCATGAAGCTTTATTAGATTCGAGAGGATGGCCATTAAAAAAATGACTTTGTATCGATTCAAGAGTACGAAGAACATCTAGAGGAGATTTAAAAATGGACATATGGAAGATAGGCATCGATCCTAAGACTGATTTAAGCAATGTAAATCTACCACCAATAGATAACATTTTCATCTTCCATTTAGACAGACGGTTCTTAACCCTTTGAACCACATCTTCCTAGGCCTGAATTTGAGACATATAGCCACTCAGCGTCGATCCAAGATACAAAAAAGGAGTCTTAAAAGAAAGGCATCCAAGCTTTAAAGCAGCCCCTTTAATTTTCCCATTGTCTACATGAAGACCCATTAACCTACTTTTGCTCATATTGATTTTTAAACCCGGAGTCCTATAAAAATAATCAAGAACACTCACAAGGGTATTAATGTTGCTCTCACACCAGTTTCGAACGAACACCACATCATCAACGTAGAACAAATGGGAAATAGATACCGACTTTCCTAACTTAGTACCCTTAAACATACCCGCCTCCTCCACCCGTTGAAATGTTATATGTAAACTCTCCATAACTAATATAAATAAAAACGAGGAAGCGGATCAGCTTGTTTGAGGCCTTTATAGAATTGAAATTCCTCCTTAGGACTCCCATTTAATATAATTGAACCTCTCAAAGATCTAAAACAACTTTGAATCCATTTACACTATTTATCACCAAACCCAAACTTCTATAGAATATCACCCAGAAAGTCCCATCTAACCGAGTCGTACGCTTTCAAAATCGACCTTAAACAGTAAGAATTGTTTCTTCTTCCTCTTGCACCATTGTATCAATTCATCAAGAATAAACGGACCATCTAAAATCTGTCAATCCGAAATAAAAGTGGATTGCACCTCGTTAACAATATCCCCCATCTTACCAACAAGGCGGTTAGCCAGAATTTTAGCAATAATTTTATACAAACTCCCTATAAGGCTTATAGGGCAAAAATCATTAACCAAGTTCCCATCCGGGAATTTTGGAATTAGAGCAATGAAGTTAAAATTACAACCTTTCGGAATCTCTCTATGCCTGAGAATACTTCACAGCATTATACACATCATTATCAGTAAGATACCAAATTAACGATAAAATCCAAAAGTAAATCCATCCGGACCAGGTTCTTTCTTCGTACCACAATACCCGCTTAATTTTCTCGTTAGAAACCTCACTTTCCATCTCATTCAATTGTTCAATCGTTAACCATTCGAATAACTCGTTTGAATATGAGCACGCGTCTCATCGGGCTTAGAAAATCTACTACTAAAATGCATAAAAAATTCACGTTTCACTAACCTCGGGTCTTCAATCCATACACCATCAAACATGATACCACGAACATAGAGAACATTACGTTTTTTAATAAGCGTGTCGTAAAAAACTCAATTTTTTATCACATTCGATAACCCATTTAACTTTTTCCTTTTGAGACATCTCAAGCGAACTAAATTTATCGATCTGTTGAAGATTCTTGACAAGCTCCGATCTTTTTAACACAATCTCCTCATTACCTTTCCCACTGTTGATGATACCCTCCACAACCTCAAAATCAGCCTTGCATTTGTCTTTAAAGTTTTTCCGGCTTACCATGCTAGTTTTATTCCATTCCAGAATCTTAATTTTAAAAATTTTTAGCTTTTCCATGAAACTAACCATCGCATTGGATGCATTATTCAGGATTTCCTTCCAAGCATCATCCACTAATTTACTGAACCCGTCCACTTCACACCAATAATGCAAAAATTTGAACGGATTTGGACCATAGTCTACATGGTGTTCATGGAGGAGAATAGGCCGATGATCCGACAAATACCGTTCCAAAGTAATAGCAAAAATATAAGGATAAATATTAAGAATGCTATCAGACACGATAAACTTGTCTAGCTTGCTCATCTTCGTTGCTGATTTATGACACTACATGAAAGAACAACCTCCTAACGACACCTCCACCAAGCCAGCATTAGAGATAGAAGAATTGAACACATTAACACCTTGAACATTGAAAACCGAACAATACCTATTTGAGCTATACTGAACCTCATTAAAATAACCCATTACCACCACCTCAATTTCCATCTACTGATCTCATACGTCAAATAATCCCATAGCATATTTTTCTTTTATAGCATGAGGAGCATATACCACGATACATAAGACATCTTTACCATTTTTCCGCCACACACCACGAACCATGATAAAATAATCAGACACAGTAGCACTACTCTTACGAAAAGCATTTGGATCCCAAGCACACAATACCTCCCGAATTCCCCACAGAATCACTATGAACGTAATCAAAAGTCAAATTACCCCAACACTGCTTGACACACAAAAGTTCCATAGTTTCCATCTTATTTTCTTGTAAAGCCAAAAATCACCTTATTTTTACCACACAACTCCTTGACCCAATCTTTTTTAGCCTTTTGGGTGAGGCCTTAAATGTTTAAAGACAGATAATTCATCGATGCCCCTCGTCCACTCCTTGTGATTCAATAATACCCTCTATATTAGCCATACACCCATCAATAATATAACTCATAACTCGACCGACTGTCACCACATCATCAAGAAAATTCAAAATAGACCCACATGTGCGATAGTTCTTGGAATTTTTAAAGTATCCAGAACAAGCAGATCTTGTGACGTCCTCTTTCAAATTCATACTAGCCAGATTATCACCAGAAACATTGTTATCCACACCAATATGAGCCTCATCCCAATTCTCAAAATTACTCCTTCTAACTTCCTTTTCATTTACTGGTAACCCGTCACTACCCTCCTTAGGAGTATACTCAGGGGGTATTTCAAGTTGGATTCTAACTCTTGAGTGCTCACAACCTTATCTTTCTTCTTCAGCAATGAATAAATATCAAAAGGATCCTCTGACTTTTCATCATGTTTTCCCAAACTTTCCACTACGTTTTGTTTTCTTATCGGTTTCTCCTCGTCGAACAGAGTTTCAGAAACACCTTCGATATCACTATCATCAACAAAACCAACTTCCTTCACATTAGGCATACCATCCATAGAATTCACATCACTCTGATCCTCCTCCTCCACATCTTCCTGAAAATTAGGGACCCATCCAGTAGTTTCTTTAGCTCTAATCGATAACATTTTCCCACATAATACAATCTTAAATTCATCAGAAATAATTCTATGACTTTTCATGTGTACACATATTCTCTTCGAATGAAAACATGGCTCCTCCTGATCGTCAGTGTCTAACAATACTCCCCATTTCACTGCAATACGTTTGAACGTGTTTCCTGACCACAACTTCAGCGATATACCTTCTAACTCTACCCACGTTATCCTACCTTCTATAACAAGATCCATGGAGGCTTTATTAATTTGAGACAACCAAGAACCAAAATTAATATTCTTTCTAAAAAGACTCATGAATTTATTGGTACGAATCTTCAGCATAACCGAAAACTCACCCATATAATAAATTTTCATATCCGTGAACCCTTCATTGTTAAAAGTCACTTTAAGATTCGTTAAAGAAGCGAATTCTCTCACTCTATCAAGCAGACACTTTGACTCCTTAGACAATACACAATCATCATCCAAAACCATAGAAGGAGTCTCATTATCACTACTTCCATACTGTATAGGACCCTTCATCGCATTCACATATGTCTGTCCAATACCCGTAGATTTTTTATTCCTATGAATATTAGAGCTCACATTCGTCTTAGATTATAATTCTTACCCCTACCATTCATCGGAGCATTTTTATTAACGTTCGTAAGAAATCATTGAAACCTAGTAATGTTTGCATGTAATTTATAGAGATTGATCCAAACCGTACATAAATTGTTCACCAATCTATCGACACTAAAAACATTAATAAACCTGACAAAACCAAACCTCTTCCCAGCTTTTGATCTCTTGAGAGGTAGAAATGCATCCACGACGTGCCCGTACTGTTTACATGTGTTAAACAAGTCCTTAGCAAAACACGTATCCGGGAAATTCTTAACGAATATTGACGTAGAGATCCTAGCCACATCATCCTCCTTCGTCCTCTGACTATCCATACTGATCCAGAACCAGCAATACAAAAGCCAAAAGAAATAACCAATCGAAACTAAAAGCCACCAACATAAAAGAGAAAATCCTACAAATTAATTACCTATAAACCATAAAAAGAACTATTATACCAAACCCTAGTAAAATAAAAATGATGCAAGAAACCTATAGTACTCATCGGATCAATTAAAGAAGGATTACCAATAGATACAACGAAAAGATCTCAAACCCTGGTTACTATTGATCACGATGATAATATGGAACAATTAGATCGAAGCCCTATACCACTTACAAATAATAGCGATAGAATCAGAAATAGAAATGATGATCAATTAATGAATCAGACGTTAATTAATGAATGGAGGCTATCAGGATCGGATCACCCTGTTCACCGAGCAGGTATTGAGAAATCGCCTATAGTTAGGGTTTTTTATTTTTTATCGGTTAAAAAGATGTTGTGTGATAGTTTTTGTAGCATATGAAGTTCAAAAAAGAAAAGTTTGAAATATTTGCATAAAGTGGATTTGGATTTTATGTTTGTATAAAATAATATTTAAATTAGATTTTATATATAAGAAATAGCTAAGGCTAAACGGAGTGGTGGTGGGTTTTCTCGATGGGTGGTAAACCCACACGTGCGTTACCACTCCGCCCTAATAACTCACGCGTGAGTTGGTTCTTTTGTGGTGGAAACTTCACCATGTTTAGTTACATATTACTACAATATATCTTCACAAATCTCTCAACGGCTACTTTAAGTTGCTTATTGATAAATCTTACTTTTAAATTTTAAAATATCCCTATAAATACCCAACTATTTAAACCATTTTTTCACAATTTCAAAACTTTATTTTTACATCAAACTTCTTTTATACCATAACACAAATGGTTTCAAACCAACCATTGACTCCCGATGAGGAAGTAGCTTTGTGTGAAGCTTGAGTACGTGTTTTGAAGATGTCCATACACAGCCACACAGGTCAAGTGAACCGATGAAATCGTTTTGGTCGGAGGTAACTGATTTCTTTCGTAGCAAAATGGGTGATCAAAAAAGAAGTTATGACTCCGTTATCCGTAAATGGAAAACTACGATTCGTTTTAATGTTGCTCAATTTTCTTCGATTTACGATAGTATCTTACTTAGGCATTCAAGTGGGACTTCTGAATAAAATATTTATGAAGAAGCTGCAATCGAATATCACACTCTTTATCATTCGGATTTTCCATTCTATAAATGTTGGAAAATTTTGAAACAATCTCCCGTATGGACCGAGGTTGAAATGTCACGGTTTCTTAATCGGAGAGTATAAGTCTTTAAGTTTTACTATTATTATGTAATCTTTTTTAGTTATTGAATAAAAAACGTTTAAGTTTTACTATTATTATGTAATGCTTTTAGTTATTGAATAAATAGCGTTTAAGTTTATGGTTTTTTTTTTACTTTTTTTTACGTTTTCAGTTTACGAATTAAAATAATTAACAAAAAGATAGGATGTGACATGATGGTGAGTTTCTCACCGCCAATAAAGTTGTATAGTGAATTGAATGAATATAGGTAAAAAGCTGAGATGACAGTAAAATGACGTAAGTTTTTCTCTCACCGGATCCTAACATTTGTCATTGGTCATATTTAAACTCCAGTATTTAACATGTCCTAGAAACATCGAAAAATAAAAGTCATAATTAACACAGATGTATGTTTTTACAAGCAAAAGTCAGAAACACGTAGTATTACATAACTAAGCAATTATCACCCATGGCTTTCACCTTTAAACCCTCTCATTCAAACCTCTGGATCCAGGTCTGTTAAGCTATCATTCATCGATTAACAATCCATAACGTGATTCATCACAGTGATTTCCTGATCTTGCTGCTGATTAATTGTGAGAAGTTATAGGCTTGTGATTTATTCCCCCTATATTTTTCTATGATCAGTTAGTTTACCGGAGGTTGGGATGGATCTGTGTTTTGAGGTTCGTATGTATTATTAATTGATTCGACATGGCTGTTAGATTTGTATCTTGATGGATTTTTAGGGTTTATTTGTCAGATCCCCTTTTCAATTTTTATTTTCTGCATTTGAGATCTCCCTTCAATCCAAATGGGTTTAGACGATTGAGTTTGATCGTAGTATTAGGGTTTGCTGTTATCTAGGGTGTAGTTATTATATTTTGTTTACATAGTTTTCGATTGGCGTTGTTGTTAATGGGGTCATTCAAATCCAAAGAGGACGAAGTGGCTAAGATCTCCGCGTCGATTTTCGTCACTAACTTCCCAGAAACTACGACTGCTAAGGAGTTGTTCATGGCGTGCAAGCAATATGGACATGTGGTAGATAGTTTTATTCCTGTTAAAAGATCAAAAAATGGAAAGAGGTTCGCGTTTGTGAGGTTTATTAATGTGTTCAGCGTCGAAAGATTGGTGGATAACTTGTGTACGATTTGGATGAATAGGCATAAAATTCATGCTAATGTGTCGAGATTCACTAGGGCCGCGATGAATCATCAGAATGATAATAAGAAGAATGATAGGTATAGGCCTACTGTGAACAGGGAGCAAAGGGATAGTGGTAACAAAATAGCTAAGCAGGCATCTAATATGAGTAAAAGTTATGCGCATATATTGAAAGGACAAGGGGATAAAAGGACTAGTGAGGAGGAATGTGTGTCCGCTATGGTACTGGAGGAAAAATGTCTGAACAATAAAGATGTGTCAAAATGTTTACTTGGTCGAGTTAAAGATTTTGCGTCACTAGCTAATCTTAAAAGGGCTATGGGTAATGAAGGATTTTTGGAGATTAATATTCAGTATATGGGAGAACTATGGGTGATGATGGAATTTGGGAACGATAAGACGATGAAGCTGTTTCAAGAAAATGTTAGCATTCAATCTTGGTTTTCACAGATGAAGATGGCGTCTGGTGATTTTGTTACGGAAAATAGAATAGCTTGGGTGGATATCGAAGGAGTACCATTTAAAGTTTGGTCAGATAATACGTTCAAACGTATTGCAAGTAGATGGGGAAACATGCTGGATATTGATGAGTCTGAGGAGATGGGGTATTATTCTAGAAGAATATGTGTTCTCACTAATTCATGTCGAAGTATCTTTGAAAACTTTAAGATTATTTTCCGTGGGAAGATATATTGGATACGTGCTACTGAAGTGCCTGGGTGGGTACCTGATTTTATGGATGATGAGATAATAGACGACCAAAGCATGGATACTAATTTGGAGAGTGGGGAGTATAATCAGAATAACAATGATAGGGATGGTAGTGAATTTGAGGAAGTTCCTGAAACTATGTTCAAGGATGCAGGAGATGAGGGTATTAATAAGTGTGAAGATAGCGTTAAGAATAAAGAAAATTGTTCTGAGGATCCTTTTGGTTTGTATCCTTTAATAGATGAAATTCGTAATAAGGAGAAACGGGGAGGAGATTCGAGTACTAGTAGAAGTCATCCACCAGGTTATACACCTGATGGAAATATGGAAAAAGAAGAAGGGGAGACAGGGAGATTCGAATACAGAAACCTGCAGACGGAACGAAAACAGTGATGGAGGAGAGCATGGAATCTGTGTGTTCTGTACATTTTAAGAAATCAAATGGGCCTCGTACTGGGGGGTCTATCATTAATATGCTTGAAGAGGTGGTGAAGGTGGGTCAAGTTATGGGGTTTAAAATGGACGGGTGCATTTCTAATATGGAGGAGGTTATTGCTTCACAAGGAGGGGAAGAGGGTATTAGATGAATATGTTGTCTTTAAATATCCAAGGCCTCGCCCAAAAGGCTAAAAAAGATTGGGTTAAGGAGTTATGTTGTAAAAATAAGGTGAATTTTCTGTCATTACAAGAAACGAAGATGAATGATATGGATTTGTTTTGTGTTAGGGCGTGTTGGGGGAATGGTTGCTTTGATTATGTGCATAGTGATGCAGTTGGTAACTTTGGGGGTATTTTATGTGCATGGGACCCGAATATGTTTTGTAAGAGTAGTTCTACTATATCAGATTCTTTTGTGATGATTAGGGGTGTCTGGAAGACAAGTGGTAAAGATGTTCTTATGATTGCTGTGTACGCTTCTCAGGATCGTAAAGAGAAAAAAATGTTGTGGGATTATTTATGTCACGTAATTACAAGGTGGAAGGGGGAGGTTATAGTGATGGGGGATTTTAACGAGGTTCGATTTACAACGGACAGATTTGGAACTGAGTTCAATATACAAGGCGCATCGGAGTTTAATTCGTTTATCTCGAATGCAGCATTGGTGGATATTCCAATTGGCGGGTGTTCGTTTACTTGGTGTCATAAGTCGGCTACGAAAATGAGTAAACTGGATAGATTTTTCATTTCTGAGTCCTTATTCAATACTTGTATGAATATGGTTGCGGTGTCGTTGGAGAGATATTTATCGGATCATAGACCAATTTTGTTACGTGAGTCTCATTTTGATTACGGACCGACTCCTTTTCGATTCTTCCAATATTAGTGTGAGGTCGATGGTTTTACGAAGGTGGTTGAATATGCGTGGAAAGAAGCCGTAGTGAGGAGTGATAATCCGATGGTGAGACTGATGGAAAAGCTTCGATTTGTGAAAAAAAAGATTAGAGAATGGAATAATATGGATAAGTATAGAATAAATTCAGATAGAGATAACTTAATAAAGGAGTTGGAAGATATAGATCTGATGATTGACAAAGGTGAGGACAATGCTGAAATGGTTAAGCTAAGGGCAGAGACGATTGCAAATATTACAAAGATAGACAAAGTAAAGGCGGATGAAATGGCGCAAAAGGCTAAAATCAAGTGGTCTATAGAAGGCAATGAGAATTCTAGTTTTTTTCATGGAGTTATTAATAAAAAGCGTAATAACTCTAATATTAGAGGAATCATGGTTGATGGCATATGGGTAGAAGATCCAAATGTGGTGAAACGAGAATTTTATGAGCATTTTAGGGGGAGATTTAATAAGCCTAAAGAGACCAGAAATCGAGTTCATATGGATTTTCCGAGACTGATTTCTGTAGAACAGAAAGAGGAGTTGGAACGAGAAGTCGTGAATGAAGAAATTAGAAGTGTTGTTTGGGAATGTGGGACTGATAAAGCGCCAGGGCCGGATGGTTTCACATTCGAGTTTTTTAGGAAATTTTGGAACTTGATTGAGAATGAGGTGTACGAGGCGGTAAAATATTTCTTTCGACATGGACATATTCCTAAGGGGTGTAATGCATCTTTTATTGCTTTAATTCCCAAGATTCTAGATGCGAATTTAGTGAAGGACTTTCGGCCTATTAGCCTGATTGGAAGTATTTATAAAATTATTGCCAAGATATTGGTTAATAGGTTAGTGGGAGTTCTTGAGGATATTATAAGTGAGGTTCAATCTGCTTTTGTACCGGATAGACAAATCCTTGATGGTCCATTTATACTTAACGAAGTTCTTCAATGGTGCAAAAGGAAGAAAAAAAAATCTCTTGTATTCAAAGTGGATTTTGAGAAAGCATATGATTCAGTGAGATGGGATTTTTTGGATGACATTATGGGAAAATTTGGTTTTGGCGAAAATTGGCGTAAATGGATTCGGGGATGTTTAAATTCATCGAAAGGATCTATTATTATTAATGGTAGTCCTACGGAGGAGTTTCAGTTTTTTAAAGGGCTTAAACAAGGAGACCCGTTATCTCCATTTTTATTTCTTCTAGTTATGGAGACACTTCATATATCATTCCAACATATAGAGGAGGCTGGATTATTTAGAGGTATTAACATTGACCCTTATGTTAATGTGTCTCATATGTTTTATGCAGATGATGCCATGTTTGTTGGTGAGTGGTGTGATAGCAATATTAACACCTTAGTTCATGTTCTGGATTGCTTTCATAAGGTATCAGGACTTAAGATCAACATGAGCAAGAGCAAAATTTTAGGTGTTCAGGTAAGTGACGAGAAAGTGAGTGAGGCTGCTAGTCGTCTTGGATGCCTTACTCTTAAGGCCCCTTTTATTTATTTAGGATCAAAGGTGGGGGGGAACGATGTCAAGAATTAATGCATGGGACGAGGTGATAGATAGGGTTAAAAAGAGATTATCTAAGTGGAAGATGAAGTCGCTGTCGATTGGGGGAAGGCTCACGTTGCTTAAATCCGTGCTAGGCTCAATGACAATTTTTCATATGTCTATTTTAAAGTTCCTACAAAGGTCCTTAATATTCTGGAATCAATAAGAAGTAAATTCTTTAATGGGCATGAGGTGGGTAGTAAGAAAATATCATGGGTTAGCTGGAAAAATGTCTTGGCGTCAAAGGAGAAGGGTGGGCTTAGAGTGTCGAGTTTATTTGCTTTAAATCGGGGTTTATTGTTCAAATGGGTGTGGAGGTTTTACACACAAGAACAATCTTTATGGGTGCGGGTTATTAAAGCTCTGTATGGGGATGATGGAGGTGTTAATACACAGAAGAAGAGTGGAATGAATTCATGTTGGCACAATATTCTGCATGAGATCAAGTCTTTAGAATTAAAAGGTATTCGTTTGTATGATTTTATGCGTTTCAAGATTGGGAATGGGGAAGATATTAGGTTTTGGGAGGATTGCTGGTTGGAGGACATCAACTTGAAAATGTGATTCCCTCGTTTATATGCCCTCGAACAGTTGAAACAAATTAAGGTGAGTCAAAAGATGAGGCAGCCTAATATATACGAATCGTTTCGAAGGATCCCGAGAAGCGGATTGGAGCAAGAGCAATATGACATTCTGGATCAATTGTTACAGCAAGTGCAACTTGCTCCTATGAAAGATCGATGGATATGGAAGTTGAATAGTGATGGAGGGTTCAATGTAGCGTCGGTCAGACAATACTTGGATGACAAGTTAAACCCTGGAGCTGGATCAAAAACTAATTGGTGCAAAGTGGTTCCAATTAAACTTAACATCCTGGCCTGGAGAATTAAATCTAACGTGGTGCCAACCCGGTTCAATATTTCTCGTAGAGGTATTCACATTAATTTTATTAATTGTGCAGTGTGTGATAGTGGGATAGAGACTACAAATCACTTGTTCTTTACATGTAATCTGGCTCGGCAATTGTCTAAATTAATCATGCGTTGGTGGAACATTTCATGTATGGAGTTTGATGATTATGCTGGATGGAGAGAATGGATAAGTAATGTTCGTTTGAAGAGTAAGGTTAAAGTGCTGCTCGAAAGGGTGTTTTATGTCTTGTGGTGGTGCATATGGATGGCTCGTAACAAAATGATGTTCGAAGGATATGCTACTCGTAAGGAGGTTTTTTTTTACGATATCGTAAGTAAATCATTTAATTGGTGTAGATATCGATGTAATGGTTCATTTAGTTTGAATGAGTGGCTTAAAAACCCTCATCTTATTTCATTGTAATTTCTAGCTTCTTGCTAGTTTTTATTAATAAAACTGTCGTTCAAAAAAAAAACCATAACTAAGCAAATACAGTAAACTAAAAGCCAAAAAGACCAACAAAACCAATATAAAGAAGATGGAACAAAGTAGAAGACAAACTTCAATCTTGACCCGCAACTTCGTTAAGTTATTAGAGAGGCCCTACTTGTCTCTAACATGGAATTTGCATACTTAGAGTGTAAGGTATCATGGCTAAGGTAAACCCTCTTCACTGCGCCACATCAGCGCCACGTCATACCAACTAATCTCTCTCCTCTTCTCCAAAAACACCCCCTTTATCACAACTAGTCTCTCTCCTCTTCACTTGGGTCCCACCACTCACCATTTTATTTAATTTTTCAATTTTCACACAAAATAAAAATTCATTTCATAAAATTAAAAATTACAATACGAAAAAAAAAACACGGAAAAAAAAACAATACAAAAAAAAAACAATATAAAAATACGGAAAAAAAGACAATACGAAAAAAAAACAATACAAAAAAAAACATCCTAGATTTGATATTTTGCCGCGATTTGTAGTTGTTTCCTCATGATAACCGACTTTTGAGGTTCTGGCAAATCGTCGGTCCGAATGGAGAGAAACTCCAGCTCTTTAAACTCCATATCGGCATCCACTTTAGCCTTCTCGGCATCGGCTTTAGCTTTCCTCGAATCGTACAGCTCTTTACCCGCGTTTAATTTGCGGAGTAAAGCATCGTTGATGTCTTCCTTCGAAGTGGTCGATCCACTACCCGTGCTGCTCTCAGTTGTTTCTGATCGTGTCTTCTTGGCGGGTCTCTGTTTGCCGGGTGGTCGACGCTTAGCATCTGGAGCAAATACGTTGCTATGATCAATTTGGTCAAGACCCTCGGGTGCGTTCCATTTTGAGTAGTTTCTAAGCACCCTCCACATATGTTCAAGCGTAGATTTTCGGCGTTCGTTACAAGCCGCGAATTCACGTCGTGCAGCTTCAAGCACGTCGTCGTCGTTTTCACCGCTAGCCTTTTTAAGGCTTTTGAAGAGAGCGTGAAACTTCTGAACATCGGGGTGCGAACGACTCCATTTCCCGGTCAGCATATTCTTCGTACGCTTGATTGAGTTACGCCGGTTGAAATCTTCCAAAATCGTGTTCCAAAAAAACTCTTCAGTTTGATCATTCCCGCATTTTTTGTCTTCGGAAGCGGCGACCCAAACCTCGGCCAGTATTTTTTCCTCATCAGGGGACCACCGTAGGGGTGCCGAAAATTCAACTTCATCTACCTCATCGATGTCGTCCTCGTCTGCGGACAAATCAACCGCAACATTTTTTTTTGCCGGCCGTTTCCCTCTCCCACGACCGGTATTTTTTGGCTTTCGTTGTGGCGGTTGAGATTGTGGTACTTTGAATTGAGTTTCGGGGACATTTTGAGATGGTGGATATTGAGATGGTGGATATGGATATTGAGATGGTGGATATGGATATTGAGGTGGTGAATATTGATTTTGGTGAAACGCTAGTTGTTGTTGATAAATTTGGTGGGGTGTTAATGGTGAAAAGTATTGTTGCGAATAGCCTTGGCCGGATCCTTGGCCGGATCCTTGGCCGGATCCTTGGCCGGTTTGTGTCACGGGAGAAGAAGACGACGATTGATTCGGATCCGTGCCGTGGTTGAGGATGTTAGCGTAGTTGAGGTAATCGTTTGGGAGGTTTGACATTTTTTTTGTGATTTTTGGAGTGTTTTTTTGATTGTAGAATGTATTTTGTGTGTTTAAAAATGTATAAGGTAATGAGTTTATATAAGGTTTAAAAATAATTAAATTTTTTTTTTTTTTTTTTTTTTAAAATATAGCCGTTTCTAGCCGTTGTAACGGTTAGAAAATATAGTGGGCCCCACCTACTGCATCCAACGAGCAATGTTACTTTGTGATATTTGACAACCGGCGAGGGGGGTGGGTGTAACGGCGAGGGCCGGCGAGGGCCGGCGAACGTGCCACCTAGGCACGGCGAGGGTGCCTCGCCACCACACCGTTCGCTCTTACATACGTAGACTTTTTTGTTTACTCTAGTCTTGTTCAGGAACTGTAGCTACCGAGTGTCAAATTATAAAATATTTTATATTGCAATTTCTTAATTTCCTATATTTTTCAGGCATGTGCTACTACTACTCATAACTTGACTTTGTGCTGCATGTTTTTTTTTTCTTCTACGTTACTGTTACAAAGTCAGATCATTAAGCCCAAAATGTAGTCAGTTTTTTCGTGTAAACTTGAGTTATATATACTAATATATAAAAAGTTTATTTTAAAAGTTGAAAATGTTGAAAGTTTAATATTTTAATATATAAAATGATGTTTAAATAGAAACAAATGTAGCCACTACATCATGTGTTTGATCATTGAGTAAAGATTTCGATCATCGTGTTAATTCGGTCAAGTCATCATGTTATGTGTTCGATCATTAGGTCAACACGTCGAGCCATCAGGTCACGAGCTCGATTATCGGATCAATCTGATCGAGTGACCAAATTATTGGTTCGACCACCGTGTTAATTAAGATATCGTAGAGTATCCGCTGTTATACACGGATACACGTTTAGTAAATATATATTGATAGACCAAATGAATTGCTTGGAAAATAATTCTACACAAGATTTATAATCATTCGGTATCATATATACTTGAATCCATTCTGGTGTCTACTTTTTACGCAAGTCAAATAGAAACTTCCTTTTACATGTTTATAAATTATGTTCATTGAATCATGTTATTTTTGATCAAATCATGTTATTTAATATGGCCAAAAGTTGTCAAATATGGTGGTTGCATAAGAAGATAATCAGAAATTATACTTCTTTACATATATTCATGTGATTTGGTTTTTTGCATGACTAGCTTTGTTCATGCATGTGATGGCTGAATTTTAAAAGCAAAATTTTAGGTACGCTTGAGAAAATAAAAATGAATAACAACAAATACGAATGTTGATTTATAAAAAGTTTGTCAATAAAACTTTTCTAATTTTGATTTTATACGCTCTTTTAAATGTAAGAAACGAACGTCTATAAGAGATTTTAATGCATAAAACTTTTTCAACTTGTTATATTTTGGTGCACGATAAAATTCGGATGCATATAATAAAACAAGGTTGGATGCAAATACGAACGTTAAATATGCAAAAAAAGCCGATTTACAAAATTTTACACGCAAACAAATTTTTCAAGATTTTTTGCATCATAACTATACTATTTTATATAAACTTTTTCACAACATTTTATCAAACAATGTCTCTTATATCGTGAAATCTTTTGAGATATTTTTATATTTTTAAAATTATTTCTACGATACTCATCGATTATTTGTCTTTTTATTTAATACTAGTAATAATTTGTTGTATTGAGCATAGTTGTTAAGATCTTGATATATTTCTTCAGATTTTATGAGTTTATGATTTTATGAAGCAAAAACAAGTCGATCCGTCATATAATCTTAAAAGGCATGGCATTTAGGTAGGATTTCAATTTTACAATTAGAATCGTAAGATTCAAATGATTTGATCATATTGCCTTTAGTGAATAATAAACTATAATGATCGAATTTTGTTCAAATAAAAAAAGAAATTATTAGCTTTAATAAACCAAGGCTGTTAAAATATAAGTAGGATCGAAAGAAAATTTGATAGGTCATGTTGATCAATAAGAATTAAAATAAATGTATAAAAGTTTTTTTTTCAATGAAATTCAGGAGGTTTATTTATATTTATTTTTATTGTGATTAACTAACTTTAACTATCAAATTGTCTCTAGCTTGAGAGGATCCTCCTCCTAAAATATATCTATACTACAATTTGGACCCAGTCGACATATAGTAGTTCAAATCGTTATGTCTTTGAATGTTCAACGAACCATATTTTGGAACATGAATCTTAACACGACAATGTTTTACGTTTAAATGAGTCTCTCCGGAGTTTTTATTCAAATTGAACTTTTGGAGTTGACTCGTATCTTTTATATTCAAATTGAACGTTCGACTTATTCAATTGACTAACACCAGGTCATACTTCTAAAAGCCAAGACATTTCCATAGCATACGTACCATGACTTGCTTATCAGATGGCTTGAAATGGTTCTTATAAGTAAACGAATAACATTGTTTGTGTGTTGCGTTGTTTTATAAAGGGAGTTGATTCGCACACTCCAAATAGTTATTTGTATATTCAAATTATATGTGTTGTGACAATTATACTCTTAATAATTACACACTTCAATTATGATGTAGGGTATAAATGATAAAACATTTAACATTTTGAGTGTGCAAATAACTTTTAAGAGTGTGCAAATATGACCGTACGAGCCAAGAATTGCATATTTGCATGTTCCTAGTTACATCCTTAAACACACACGCCTTTAATTAAAAGAGAAGCATCGAGGTATAAGAATAAAGCCATTGACTTTAAGTAAAGTCATAATTCGTCATTTGCATTAAATCATTTTATACTTTTTCTTTACGAAAACGTTTTCTTTTATGAAATAAGGCCAAGAAGATGCTTTTTTCCATCATGTATGCTTTTCTCCTGAATTATTATTGTTTTAAGCAAGCTAATAATAATAGTTACTAAACTATAACATCTTGAGGTTTTGTAAAAATTATAATCATGAAATAATTTCTTTTTTGTTTAAAGTAAAAGATCTTTGTTTGACGAAATTTTGTGACATATTTAACTGTGAACTATTTCAAAACCGCTTTTCAAATCTTGCGGACTTTTCTTTATTTTGTCCAAGTTGAACGGTAGACACGGATAGAAAGAGGTTTTAGTAGATGGTCAAAAACCTTATCAATTTTTTCGAGTCACTGTTAGTTTTTTTTTAAAATATAAGTTTTTTAAATGTATATTAAATGCACTTAAATTATTAAAATATGTTTTTAATATTACGATTCAAAAGATAATGTGTTTTAACGATATTTAGTCTTAATTTCATCTCTGATCGTAGATGATGAATGTTGTCCAAACCTGAGTTCCTAAAAATTTATAACTCACGACGTTCAAGTTGCATATGGTAAAGTAAAAATATTATCTAACAAATTTCTCCATTATAGAGATATTAATCCACTCAGATTAGTATTTGATCCAAGTGTTATTCGTTTATCAAGAGCACTATTCGTTTATCAAGAGCACTAAGTGTTATCGAATGTCAACAAAAGTCACTCACCACTAAGCATTAGTATATGTACCATTGTTGTGGTGATCTATTGAGTGTGTTTTAGTGGCACAAAGCTTGTACTTGATAAAAAGTGTATCTCATTGAGAAAGACATTGAGTGGAGTGCGTCATGTTGTAGTTTGTGCTAAACAACATAAAGATGTTAAGCCAGTTCTAATAAACAATAATCTGGAGCCAATAAATAGTCATCACTAAACAGTGGGCAATAAACAACTTATTAAAAAAAAGTCTTCGCCTCAAGAATTGTACTCAAATTATGCTGCCACCTTTCACTTGCAAAATATTTGCAAGTGGCGACTTATATAAACTAGAAGAAATATAATCGAACAGAATCTTGAAAACCCTTATCTACTTGAATAAGAAATATTATTCTTGATACAAACTGATTGCTAAAATATTTTCGTGGAATGTCGTATACTATCACTAGCAATTATTTTGGTGGTTGATGATTGAAGCATTGGTGCACTAAGATATTAATATCTTTCTAGAAGAATTGGAGCAATTGATTTTTCAAGGGAGTCATTGCACGGACGAAGCCGATGACTCATTAGAGGGCTTGGTATAATGGAGTGGCTAGGCTCGTCGTGCTAAGGTGAATGTCTTGTCGAGCTGAGGTGAATGTCTCGTCGGTTTTCTCCGTCACACCGCTCTCCTACTTTGCCGCGACCTCGTCACCTAGACAACAAAGCAACGAAGAAGAAAGAGAGTGATATAGCCGTTGTAACGGCTAAAAATTCAAAAAAATACGTTTTTTCAAAAAAATTAAATTTAATAATTTTACCCTATAAATAACACCTTACACTCACAACTTTTATAAATCCCAACTTATTATTTCTTCTCAACCCAAAAATCATTTCAAAAAAAATGAGTGACTCAACATATTCTAGTTCGTCCGATGTTAAAGATATGACTGCTTTAGAAATAATAATGCAATTTTCAACTTTTCAATTTCAACAACATTGTTACCAGTGATGATAATATCATCAACATACACAAGTAAAGTAAGAAAGACATCACCATTAGACTTGGTATAAAGAGAGAGTAGTCAGATTTACTTTGGCAGAAACCATTCTCATTAAGGATTGAGGTAAGTGAAAGTAAATAGGGTGTTTGTACGACGACATGATAATCTTGGATATCTAACTTGAATCGTGTTAAGTTCACTTTTCGTATAAAGTATTTCGACCCTATGGTGCATGGGTTACACGAATCCTTATCGGGATAATTCAAGCAGAAAACACTTCGTTTCTAGGCACAAGAAATCAAAGCAGGAACTGAGAGGAATTGTGTGTTTTTCGTTATATTCTTGAGAACAATATGTCTGTTGATAAAAATAGACCCAAACGATAGTTACAGGCAGTTATTTACAGTTGGAATACAATTAATCCCAAAGGGTCACAACTGTTGGATTTTAGCGGGAAAATAAGGCAACTCCTCCTCAACAAGGGGCTCTGCCCCTTGACCCCTGCATTTTCGTCGTGGGAGATAACATATTAGCTCAACGAGTGTGCACTTCTCACTTCCCCTAACTCGCGTCAGAGCCGAATATGAAATCTCATTGATCTCTAGTAAATCCCGATTAACTAAAATAGTTGATGACACTAAAATCACCAACAGTAAGTTTAGCAATCCACTGCCTAGGTGCCTGCTTGAGGCCATATAGAGACTTTTTAAGCCTGCAAATCATGTTCACACCTCCAACATAGTATCCTTGAGGTGGTTTCATATAAACAGTCTCATTAATATCACCATATAAGAAGGCATTGTTAATATCAAGTTGAAACACAAGCCAAGACTGAATGATGGCGAAATTAAAAAGACACCTAACGGTAACCATTTTAACCACAGGAGCAAAGGTTTCCTCATAATCAGTGCCCTTCTTTTGGGCAAAGCCCTGAGCAACAACCCTAAACTTACTTCTTTATATCTCACCACTAGATTTAAATTCCAATTTCTAAATCCATTTACAACCTAAGGCCTTTCTACCTTTAGGAAGCTTAACAATCTCCCAAGTATCATTCTCAAGCAAGGCATCAAGTTCACCATTCATAGCATCAATCCAAAGGGGGTTCTAAGATGCTTCAAAGAAACTTTTTGGTTTACTAGTTTTGTTAAGTTGAGTAACAACGCACAAATTTTTAGTATTAAGTTTTGAATATCCAACAAACTTCTCAAGGCCATACTTAACCCTAGAATTAACAACAAATTCATTATAGTTTTTTGGAAAAATAGAAGGTCTAGAAGACCTTATCAAGTTTTAAGTACCCTGAGTTGGGTCATTTGGAATGAGATTCAAATTTCCTTCAGACTAATTATTATGATTAAATGTGGCAGCCTCGTCTTCATGCAATTTGGCATCTATTCCATCACCGCCTTGAGGGTCATCTTTTCATAATGGAGAATCAGCATTGTTGGCATTATCATACAAGATTGATGAGTGGCTACTATCACTATGTGACTCGCTGTCACCAATATGGGTGTGTACTACTCTCTTATCATCACTAGGAAGCTCAAGGTTATCAAGATCAAAAAAGTTTAAGTGGTTTATATTTTGAAAGACATTTGAAATGTTATCTTTAGATTTATTTTTAGAATTATAGTCTTTAAAAAGGAAGACAAATTCAAAAAACTTAACATCTCTAGAGCCAAAGAACTAATGCTTATCAAGACTATAAACCCTATAACCTTTCTGAGAACTAGAGTAACCCATCATAACACATTTTCAGACCTGTTACTAAGTTTGTCATGATTATTAAGTAAAGTAGCAGAACACAGACAACTAAAGATTACGAAATAAGAAAGATTAGGTTTAATTTTATATATCATTGCATAAAGAGACATTTCATTTAGCATAGAGGTAAGCAATCTGTTAATAAGATAAGTAGCAGTTAGCACACATTCAATCCAAAATCTCAAAAGAATTTCCCCTTGAAACAGAAGGGATCTGGCAACATTAAGCAGATGCATATGTTGGTGTATTATACCATTTTCATTGCAAAACTTGTTAAAGTTTTGGTTTACAAACTCAGTACCATTGTCACTTTTAAAAACCTTTATATTTTTTTAAATTGATTTTTAATCAAGTTATAAAATATGGTCATAAGAGAGACAACTTCATCCTTAGATTTGACCAAATATACCCAGACAGCTCTAGTGTAATTATCCACAACAGTAAGAAAGTATTTATGTCTAGAATAACTAGTAACTTTGTAAAGCCCCCACATACCCAATTGCACAACATCACCAAGACATTTAGTGTTATGATCACTAAAATGATAAGATTTTCTAGTTTTTTTAGCCCTTTGACATACTTCACAAAATTCAGTTTGTTTAGGTTTATCAAACTTTAGTGTGTCTTTAAGAACATTTAGAACAAGGTTAGCATGATGTCCAAGTCTACAGTTCCAATCATATCGAGACAAAAAACAAGTAGTTATAGTTTTACTATTGTTGCACTTAATACCTTGATCATTTAAGAGGGTGTTTGGGATTGCGCTTGGAACTAGATTATCTACTTATTTCATTTCAAAACGAAAATAAGCTAAAATGAGTGTTTGGATAATAAAAGGAAAAAAGTGATTATTGTTGGTGATTTTATGGTACCAATATGATTTATGTGTAATGGATTGACTTAGTTGACCAATATGTAATCGTGATAAATGTTCATCAAGTCGGGGTTGTGCGAAGTACACACTTGTATGGCGTTAATGCGATTATCATATGGGGGCGAAGCCCTCATGCGACGGGGATCCGGGGGAAGTGCCCCTGGTAGCAGGGTCCAAGGGGCAGCGCCCCTGGCTGGATTTTGACACTTGTTTCCCCGTTTTTAAACTGGTTTTAACTGCTATAGCAGTTACAAACTGCAAATACTTTTTTGGTCATCTATCTTGTTCATTTTTTGGTTCTGGTTTCATAACATAAAAACACTTTTTTTGTTTGATTTATGAGTTTTATCCGATTGGAGATTTCGATAGAACCATCGAAATACTTTGATCTGAAAGTGTTTGACACGACTCTCAAATTATTGTGATCCACCAAAATTCTAATAAAGATCAAAGTATTATGTGATCATGACGAACGGAGAATATGTGAAGGACATAACGAGCAAGTTCGATAAGTTGGCAAAGTTTGAAGGGCAGGATTTTTGTCATTGGCAAAAGAATATGCAATTTCTTCTTACCACATTGAAAGTTGTGTACGTTCTGAGTACACGCAGTCCTGAATGGTCAGAAGATGAAACACTAGAAATGACTAGGAAGCGGATGAAGTGGGAAAACGACGACTACATATGTCGTGGTCATATTCTGAATGGTATGTCTGACTCACTCTTTGATATCTATCAAAATACTGAATCTGCAAAGGCACTGTGGGAGTCCCAATAATCCAAATACATGGCTGAAGATGCTTCTGCAAAGAAGTATCTGGTAAGCAATTTCATGAATTACATGATGGTTGATTTCAGGCCTATTATGGACCAATATCATGAGATATTAAGGATTATAGGACAAATTACCCAACACAATCTGTTGATGGATGATGCCATCTCGGTTGTAGTTATCATTGATAAATTTCCCCCTTCTTGGAAAGAATTCAAACATGGTTTGAAACATAAGAAGGAAGAATTAAATTTGGTTCAACTCGGTAGTGCTCTCTGAATTGAGGAAGGGATAAGAAATCAGGAACTTGAAAATAACCTTAAAGGAAAGAACCAAATTAGGTCATCTTCTGTCAACATGGTTGAAGGAGATGGAGCCAATAATTCAAACAATAATAAGAACAAACGAAAGTACAACAACATTTGTGATAATAAACCTGCCAACAAAAAGACTGTGGGAGCCTGTTAGAAATGTGGCAAGCCTAGTCACATGAAGAAGGATTGTCGCTCTAAGGGCAATAATGGCACTGGTTCAAAGGGGTCTAAGGATTCTGAAAAGAAACAAGGTTATAATTATGATCTTATTCAGAATATTGATAATGTTTTACATTATGTTTATGTTATTTCTGATGCATTTCATGTTCAGGGTGATGATGTTGCTTGGTGGGTTGATTCGGGTGCAACAAGTCATGTTTGCAAGGATCTTCGTTAGTTTCAAGTTTGTAAATCAATTGAAGATGGATCATTTGTTTAGATGGGAAACGTTGCAACTGAACAATAAAAGGAATAGGGCGTGTTTTATTAACTTTCACTTCTGGAAAAACTTTATGTTTAGATAATGTGTTGTATGTACCCGGGATTTGAAAGAATCCCGTTTCTAAAATTATGTTGAATAAGTGTGCCTACGAACAGGTGTTGGAAAGTGACAAGTATATCTTGTCAAGACATGGTTTATTTGTTGGATTTGGTTATGTATGCAATCGTATGATCAGACTGAATCTGAATTATCCTTTGTTTAATGCTTCTACTTGTATGGTTACTTCTAGTCATAGTAATGATTAGCAATTTTGAATTGTGGCATGCTAGACTAGGACATGTTCATTACAAGAGAATGATAGATATGGCTAAAATGAGTTTAATACTTGATTTTGACATGACAAATAAAAATTGTAAGACTTGTATGTTAACAAAGATTACGAGACAACCTTTTAAGGGTGTTAATCGGAAAATCAAAGTATTAGATCTCATACATAGTGATTTGTGTGATTTTCATGCTAATCCTTCACTAAGACAAAATAAGTATGTTATTACTTTTATTGATGATGCTTCTAGATATTGTTATGTATATCTATTCCATGCTAAAAATGAAGCTCTAGATAAATTTAAATTTTATAAACAAGAAGTAGAACTTCAAAGACAAGATTCAATAAAAGTATTTCGTACTGATCGAGGTGGTGAGTATTATGATCCAGTTATTTCCAATCTACTGGTAAAATACATCAAACCACGACTCCTTACACACTGCAAAAGAATGGGGTGGCTGAAAGGAAGAATAAGACTTTAAAAGAAATGGTGAATTCCATGTTATCCTATTCTAGTCTAAGTGAAGGGTTTTAGGGTGAGGCGATGTTGACAGCCTGTTATATTCTGAATAGAACTCCAAACAAACATAGCAAACAAACTCCTTATGAAATTTGGACCAAGAAGGTACCGAATTTGGCTTATTTAAGGGTTTGGGGCTGTAGAGAAGTCGTAAGGTTGACTCAACCCAAAATGAAAAAACTGGGTGTTAATCCCACTTCAATCCATAACACAATATTTAGAGAGAGAAAGAGAAGAAAAGTAGAGAAAGAAAATAGAGAGAATTTGGAAGGTAAATGTTTACTAGAGAGAGAAAGTAACTGTAAAATCCATGATTTTACCATGATTTTTTTTTATAGATTTTCACCCAATAATTCTAGAACACAAACTCATGTGTTACAGTCCTATAGGTCATGTGTGAATTTGTCTCAACATGTACATATACTTGTACATATACACTTGTTGAAATAAGATTCATAATGTGAACCTTGTACACAAAACTAGGGATAGCAAGTAAGTAAGATGTATACTTAGTATTGGAAATACTCAACACTTAACCAAAAATTTGAAAAATAAGCTACACCATGGACTTATAGCCGTGTATAGGTGTATGCATAAGTTAGGTGTCCCTAAACTTCCTTGGACTAGCCCAAAGTTAGGTATTCCTTGTGATCTAGCCCAACTCAAGCCCACACAAGCCCACCCTTTTCTTTGGATAGCCTTACACGGCACACACATGCATATGTGGAAGGAGAAGGGTTGTCTTGGAAAGGGAAGAGCTTACACTTGGCACTAATGCCCTTACCAAGGCAATCATACCTTTTGTATTCTCTTTCCCTCTCTCATCTTTAAGCCGAAAACACACACATCCCCCTCTCTCATACTTGCAACTCATTTCTCTTTCCTCCTTTCTCTCTCAAACATTTCAGCCATAAGCCACAAAAATCCAAAGTTGATTCATTAAATCAACCAAATCTTTGTCCCATCTTGATTACCAATCAATTGGTAGCATCATTCTCTTGGAACCACTATAAACAAGCTCTAGCCAAATCTTTAAGGCCACGGCTTGATTTATATTAGGGATTTTCTTCATCATCTTGAGTAGATCTCATATCTCCTTGTTCATCTAGATCCTTTTTGGTACTTTTAGGAAAGAGAGGTATACACATCATAATCTTTCATTTCTTCATGCATGCATCTTCATACATCTATAAACACAAGAGAATAACATGTTAAAAATCAAGATTTGTTAAGGCTATGGCCCGTATGGGTCACGGCATATTTATACAACCTATGATATTGGTTCAAAATATTTTTAATAAGAAACTTATGACTTATGTGTTATGTGTTAAACTAGATTTAAAAGCCATATGAAACCTTTTATAAATCTAGATATGGCATGGGTTACAAATCTTGTTTATGGGACTTTGGTTAACCAATAACCATAGATCTCATGAAAAGAACTTATGAAACATAGAAATCATGAAAGCCATGACCTTAAAGGTCACGGCTAGAATGAGTAAAGGTCACAAAATATGCCTACTAAGTTTTGAATAATGGAACATGAAATGTTACATGATAAAAGAGCTATTAAAAACCATCAAAGTAACTTATGTGAATATATAGCCGTGGGTTACACATGACCCTAAAATGGGTTAGATGTACATACATGCTTATAAAAACCTAGATCTAATGATAAGTGTTAACTTAACATGATATACATGAAATGAGCTAGTAGATCTAATGGGAATATTGGGAGGGAACAGTATAGCCATCGGCTATACATTTTTTCTTGGATTGATGGTAGCCTTGGAAACATGCATGTAACCTAGATAATCATAATGTGTTTTTGTAAATGATGTTGATCCCAAACTTAGATCGATTTAGCTTTGTGTTAACGAGATTAAATCAAGTTTAACACGTAGAGAAACTTTGTTGTATTGAACAAACTAAGTGTTATGCGGAATTTAACACTTAGAACAAAGAACAAAACAAAGTAAACCAAACTTTCACTTTGATTAATAATATCAATGAATGATTACAATGAAAGTGTTATGAGATATGTGGAAGATATGTGTGAAAGAGATGTATCTTATGTCTAACCCTAAGGCCTCCTTTTATAGGTTTAAGGAGCCTTGTACAAAAAGCTAAGATCAACTATTTTAGGAAGAAACATAAGATAAACATACTCAAATAACTTATTGACTAAATCTTTTAAACATTTAAGAATATATTCTGATTCTTATCTTCATATTTTGTCCACCAGCTTGAAGAATTCATCATTGGCAAATTTAGTCCTTGTCTTTGTGTTAAGATTCTTCTTGTCAGTGTCTTGATAATTCTTATCAACGTCTCATCTGTCAACGCCTCGTTTACTCTTGTCAGCGTCCAAGTTCCTCTTGTCAGCGTCTAGGGACTTGGTCAATTTTATTCCCAACAATCCTCCCCTAAACTTGATATCTACTATAGTAATCAAGTTTCTGAATAAAATAAAACATACAGAGAGGATTCTTACAAATATACTTATCCCTGAATTTGAGTAATAATAAATCTCGAAAAGTCAATCACTCAAATCACTTGTATAGTCAGCCTTCACTTGGTCTTAATCATCTTCAGCACCTGTAGAGTATTTGGAGCTTTCTTTATTACTTTTGTCACTCAAATTCGATTTCTCCTCCCCTTTTAAGACTCCTCTCCAAGATCAATATACAAGGACAGAACTAAGAACATCCTCCTTGCATCAGCTTCTAAAACAACAAGTCTATCAGGTTAAAACAGTGATCCTTGACAATTTGTACCACTTCTGTATTATGCTTTTGCAAGCTAATACAGATTTTCGTCAGTTCTATTAATGTCAAAGGTTTCATACTGTCCTCATCCATATTCGGGAAATGAATCCTCAATATTGATTCATAGGACATGGGGATGGACTTACTGATGATAAGACTGACTTGACCTGCATTAAAGTTAGTGCCAATAGTCTCAGCCATCTCCATAACACTATACACCCGTGTGAAAGTGATCTCTGCTGCTACTAGATGTCAATCACTAGGAAAAACATCTCAATGATCATTAGGCTTCCAGATATCCAAAAATTTGAAAAATGAAAGGGTGATGAAATGTTTTTGGGTCTATAAAGAAGTTTATACATGGCATCAACTACGATGTCATAGCATAAAATGTACTTGAGAATGTAGAAAACTTTAGTCAGAACATAAACAAAGGTAATAATCTAAGGAAATTAACTAGACTCTAATAAGCAAGAGTGACAAACACTGTTCATGCATACACTCATGCAAAAGCATGATAGACACACATGAACTCTAGAGTCCTTTGTTCACAAGTGCCCCAAAGAGAAAGTTAACTCATATAAAACCTTTGCAACTCCCCAAGTAAGCCCAAAAATATATCTACCCCAAGTCACCCATACGACCACACCCAATTTTAGGTCAAAAGTCTTGGCAGCATGCATGAAAAATAAATTACGTGCATGCTACAGTGCCTCAAGAGATAGAAATTCCAACAATTCTTAAAAATAAAAGCCTTCATGATTCCTAACACTTACTCACCAGTGGACACAATCTAGAATTATGCAAGAGTGCTCTAAGAGTACCCAAAAACCTAGAGGTTTACCTCCCCTTAACAGAAGCATACAAATCATTATATGTGAAGAAGCAAAATTTTATCTCAAGATAGGAATGTAAACACTCCAACCATCATAAATAAAAGTTTGCAATTCTGTATCCATCTAAATGTAGCTCCATTTTCCTGCATAGTTAGACAAAAACCACAAAAACACACCAATAGAGGCTATCCTTTCCCACAATAATGGTTAGAGATAACATGTCAATGGATAAAAATAATAACAGTGGAAAGACCAACAATGCATGTTCCTTGAGCATCCACTATCCCAATATCCTTGATCATTAACCTGCTTTTGGATAGGTTGCTCAAAAAGAAAACAAATTAGTTTTCTTTGGAGATCCAAGCCTTGTCAGACTTGGATCTGTCTAGTTGTTCAACTAGAGTGGACTTATTCTTTACCACAAATCCCTATTCATCCCTTTGGGACCTAATCACCCAATTTGTTCCAATGAGTCTAGTAATGACCTTCTCAAGATATTTAAATCTATTGCAACTCATTGAAATACCATTAAAATTGGAGTTTTGAACTTGTTTAGGTTTCCAAGTTAAGTGGGATGATGCTTCAGACCCTTGACACTTATTAACCAAGTATCTTTGTTTATATGGTCTAAAATAAGGTCTCATACAACACTTGGAGCTGTCAGCGTTGCATTTGTTCCTGTCAGCGTTGAACTTGTTCCTGTCAGCGCTGAATTTTTTCTTGTCAGCGCTGAATTTGTTCTTGTCAGCGCCCAAATTAGGGTTTGCTACAGGAACATACTGTCTGTTTGACCAAGTGTTGGTCTTTTGAAAGGGCCTTTGTCCATGGGTATTAGCTGCCTTAGAGAAGAAAGGAGCTGGTCTAGTAACCTGTGGTCTAGTGTGGACAAAAGGTCTATGGTTGACATTGGATGACCTATTGTTAGCGAATGAATTGTATCCACCGACACAATTATAGGCCAAATGTGAGAAGCTCCCACATGAGTAACAAGCCTTTTTGGACACAAACTTAGGCTTAGACTGATAAAACCCTGTCCCATTAACACTTGCTTGGCTTTTGAGTGACCTAGGTTTCCTATACATTTCAGCGTATTTAACACTAGGTTGTTTCTTAATTGGGGAGCCAAGATTAACAGCTTTTCCAGTGATGGGATTGGTCACAGTGATAGGGGTAGATACTACTGGACTCTTAACGGGTGTAGGCACAAATGGACTCTCACTAAGCATCCCATCCTTAACAAACAAAGTGGGGTTAGCCTTCTTCCACTCTTCTAGGTCAATAACCTTTTGTTGATATTCCTCAACTGGAGAAAGAACTCTAGGTGGAGGAATAAATTCCTCTTCTTGGAGTTCTAGAATACCAGTCCAAGATAGATCATTTCTATTGACACCATAGAAGTTCCCAACAGGTGGTGGAACGACAACATATTCTTTCAACCCAATCCCAGACATATCCCTAGAGTCTCTTTGTTCACTGACACACTTTTCTAGGGTTTGGCTAGCTTTATCAAACTTTTGAATCTTAAGATCTACATTATCCTTATTTTTGATAGCCTCATCCAACTTAGCCTGTAATTCAGCATTGACCCTCTCCATGATGTTTCTAATATCAGTACTAGCATTTAAATCATGTTTTAAAATATTGATTTGATCTTTTAGGTCAAACTCCATTTTCTTATACTCAGACACAGTCTTTTCAATTTGAGTAAGAGCAAGTTGATAGTTAGACAACTTGCATCTCTCAGTACTCAAATCTGATAACAGTCTTAAAACCTCTTTGTTAAGTCTTTCAGTATTTAAACGACAAGAAGAGTCATCACATACCTCATTATCAGAACTTGAAGAAGAATTGGAACTTGTGGAACTTGAAGTAGACGTGGCCTTAACTGAAAACATCATCAGATTCTTCTTCACCTTCTTCCTTAGCCTGGTTCACCTCACGATATTGGATGTCGTTCTTTAAATCAAAGTTTCTCAACAAGCTCTGATACCACTTGTTGATCCCAAACTTAGATCGATTTAGCTTTGTGTTAACGAGATTAAATCAAGTTTAACACGTAGAGAAACTTTGTTGTATTGAACAAACTAAGTGTTATGCGGAATTTAACACTTAGAACAAAGAACAAAACAAAGTAAACCAAACTTTCACTTTGATTAATAATATCAATGAATGATTACAATGAAAGTGTTATGAGATATGTGGAAGATATGTGTGAAAGAGATGTATCTTATGTCTAACCCTAAGGCCTCCTTTTATAGGTTTAAGGAGCCTTGTACAAAAAGCTAAGATCAACTATTTTAGGAAGAAACATAAGATAACCATACTCAAATAACTTATTGACTAAATCTTTTAAACATTTAAGAATATATTCTGAATTCTTATCTTCATATTTTATCCACCAGCTTGAAGAATTCATCATTGGCAGATTTAGTCCTTGTATTTGTGTTAAGATTCTTCTTGTCAGTGCCTTGATAATTCTTATCAACGTCTCATGTGTCAACGCCTTGTTTACTCTTGTCAGCGTCCAAGTTCCTCTTGTCAACGTCTAGGGACTTGGTCAATTTTATTCCCAACAAATGATTACAAGACTATAAAGACTAGTTAAAGGGATATCTTGGAAATATCAAGATCTACAAATATAGTCGTGAGCTATATATGTAGATACGTGGATCTATGTTTGATTTCTAGGCCTAAACATAGTTTAGATCTTATTTTGAACTTGTGATTTATTTTCTTGATGTGTACCTAGTTAGATCTAATTTTGTAACACATATAAACTACATGCAATCTTAAAATGGGACTTGACCCATCTTATTATGCTATAACTAATGTAGGCTGTGGGATTATAAGCTCCTATTAGGGCTTATGACCTACTTATAACCTTATAACACACCTAGATCTAAATTTGGTATAACACATAAAACAAAACGAAAGTTTTAATCATTTAGATTGGAAAACTAAATAATAATAAGCTCATGATAAGCTTATCAAAATATCCTAAGTAAAAATATACATAAAATGTAAATGTTAATGGATTAATTAAGTCCATGAAATGTTAATTCAAAACCTAAATGGACCCAATAAGCCCATTTTATAAATTATAGTGACTTAAATGGACTTAAGATCTCAATTAGGCCCATTCAACTAATTAAAGGGATTTAACAATGTACTAGGCCCAATAGATGATTTAAAGGCTCACTCAAATGAAGTGGTGGACTTGAAAGATATCTAAGCCCACTAAAATAGCCTATTTGATGTTAAGCCCATTTAAAGAGCCCACATAAGTATAGATGATAAAATGAAAGATTTTATAATAAAATGTAAATTATAAAAACTATTTGGATGAAAATGACAATTTATAAAACTTAAGGACTAAAGCCGTATCTTATGAAACTTATTTTAATAAGCTAGTGAGCACAAGGACTGAAAATGTAAATATCCAAAAGTCTAGGGTTTAATAATTATTTTCCGTTGCAATATTAAACCCTAGGGACCATTTTGGGAAGTTATTAAAAGTTATTTTGTTATTCTAAAACCCTAAGGACCATTTAGGCAATAATCCGAAACTTAAAGAAGCCCTAGGGGCTATTTTGTCATTTTAGTAAAGTTACAAAACCTAGATAATACTAGAGGGACTAAATCTGCCATAAGCCGAAACTATAACAAGCCCTAGGTGCTAAATATGTAAAATCCGAAAGTTTTACTTGTTTAAAAATATGGAGGGACTAATTTTGCCATATCTCGAAACATTTCCAAGCCCTAAATCTAAAATCTATTTTAATTATAATAAAACATAATTAAAATACTTAGACCACAAGAATTAAGGTATAAATACTTAAGTTTAAATTATTTCAAAATAATCCATGAGAACATTAAAGTTAAACAAAATATTTTGTATATAAAATATTTATATTTACTTTAGGAAATAATTGTATAAACAAATATGAATATGTATTGTTAATACATGTACTCATATACTTTTAATAAATAAAATTATGTGAACGTTAATTAAATTAAATGTTACTGCGTAAATGTATTTTAAGTAAAACCCCTTATGTTTACTTAAATATAGAACATAGTTATGAAATTTAACGGGATGTTATTGATACAAGTACTATAAACGCAGATTTATATTTTTAAGTAAAACATTTTCTTTTATGTTTACTTAGATGTAGAACTCAATTATAAAATTGGATGATTACTATAAATAGATGTATGCTAGCTAATAGTGATAGTTAAACATGCAATGTGAGCTTAGAAATGAAACTTATATAAATAAGTTAAATGGATATTGATGCTGCTTGAACTATGGTCATTTAGATAAATACTATAGTGTGAATGAACTGAATAAAATCCGTATGAGCATACATATATGTTCTTTGTACTATCTATTAAGACTGTACTATCTGATTAGGCATAACTTTGGTGTGAGCTTTAATTGGATATTCGTGTTAAACAAGCAATTGCCTACTCCCAGGTGAGTTTATAGCCCCATTTAAACTTTGATAAAACTTTCCCTTTTTGGGAAAGGAAAATATGCAAACATATATTGGACACGTCTGGATTGTATAAACTGGATTATGATTGCTTACTATTGAAACTGTTAAATTGTTGTAAATCGCCCGAATGTTATAAATAGATCTATTAGGGATTGACCATCCCCGTCTAGGTGAGTCATGATCACTGTGCCTTGGCCGGGACAACAGACGTATACCATGTTGGAACTGGAATGGGTGTCTTTCTGTAAGACATTACGTCCTCATCTGTTGAGGACTATGGGGTTAAGCTTCAGTTTCTAATAATAAACAAATGTTATTTACATTTTAGTAAGAATGATTTGTGCATTATTACTTCTATGATTATTGTATGTCCAAACTAATTAATTGTTAAAATCTGTAAATTCACCAACTTTATGTTGACCCGTTAGTATGTTTTGCACAGGAATATGAAGTTAGTACGTGGTGTGTGCATGGCCTCTAGCATCTTAGAAATCTGCATCATAGGACTCGTCATGAGTTCTATTTGGGAAACTCAAATAAACACTCTCCACCATGTTTAAGAAATTTTTTATTTATTTGTTAAAATAAACATGTAATCTGATTTAACTTACTTTTATCTTATGCTCTACGGCCTATATGCTATCGATCCACCCTTGTGATATCTCCGTGGATATTTCTGCGTATTTTGACCCTACCCGGGGTGTCACAGAGAATGGTATCAAAGCATTAGTTATAGAGAACCAGATAAATTTTTAAATAAAATAAAAATAAAATGATTTTTCTTTTATTTAAAACTGGACTATAACTTATAAAACTCTTATTGGGATTTTATTTTGGGACCGTCTTAGTTAAGCATATAGATCTTAGGGCATTTTATGCTATGTGAACTAATTGTATATACATATGTTTACTACATTTGATTATTAATACTGTTTAGTAAGGTATTGCTATATGTCAGACGTGCTAAACTTGAAAATTTTACACTATATAGTAAAATACTGAAATGCGAATATGAGTAATATTAAACTAAATTTCATACTTACTAACTGATAAATGAACTACTTACATGATAGTACATATATATGTATAAGTATAAATATTTGTAACCTTAAAACATTCTAATAATTGTTTAAGATGGGATATATTTCATAAAGCATGTAATCTAAATGATATTGTTCTTTGTTTGTAAGTCTATACTCACTTCAAACTTAAAAGGATATTGTTTCAGAACACCATGACTCCGCCTACTGCATCTACGACTCTTCTACCCAGAGTAGCCCCTGCTCCAGTTGTCTGTTCATCCCCACGATCGACGCAGTGTGGATGGTTGTCAGCCTTAGATACAGAGGATGACCCAGCCACCGAAGCTGTACTCCCAGAGGACCCATTTTCCATCTCAACATCAGCCACACCGGCCCCAACCTCTATGGAGGAGGACTGGGTCCCTTCTAGCATACCATCTTCCATGCCTCTATCCTTTTCATCAGGCTATTTCTCCGGACCCACACCCATCTCTACTTATGAGGTCGAGGAAGGCTCCGGGGCAGGATGTGTCGATCCCATCTAGGCCCAGATCTCCGCATTGGCTGCACGCCATGAGCAAGAGATATCCGACCTCCGCAGCCAGTTGACAGTCAGTCAACAGAGCCATGCTGTCATCTATGAGCGTATCGACACTCTTTTCCGTACTAGGAGGGAAGACTTCCAGACTGCCAAGGGCATCCAGGCTAGGACGGACGAGGCACTAAAGTGGTTACTGGATGAGAACTACCGCCTCCACCAGCGCATTCAGGTCATAGAGGGTCTACAGCATCAGACCCATGCTGCTCTTGCTACTCAGGAGCAATCCTTGTCCATCTTCTTTGATCTCGCCACTGTCCGGCATGATGGGGTTATTGGGGAGATGGCTTACCTCCGAGGGGTTGTCGATAGGCTCCGGAACCAGCTACTGTCTACACTCCGTTCGCTCAAGGAGACCCGAACGACAGTTCGAACTTTGTGGAACACCAGGAAAAATTCTGCAGCCCTACCAGCTCCATCGGCACCGTCAGCCCCGACATCATCTAGTGGACCATCCAGGCAGGATTAGCATAGATGTACTAGACTTCTTGTACATCATGATAGTTCACGGGCTACATCCCGGCTATCATGATATAGGGCCTTTGTACCTTTATTTCTTTTTCCGCTTTTGGTGATGTAACCTTGTAACTTATCTTTCGTTTTCTTTGGGGATGTGTTTTGGATATGATGTACTTAAGACAATGTGTACCACTACCCGGAGCAAGGCTATCCAAACCTTGTTCCGGATTTGATATGCTTGACGAATGTTTAAAATTCCCTACGGAACTTTGCATGAAATCACTCTCTTATGTTATATCTGTTGTGCAACGTATTATATTATGAAATCCTGACAGTTTATCCAAATTTGTTATGAATTTTATGCATGAAAACATCCTCTTGCAAATAATATAAAAACTGCACTAACGATTGAATTAATAATCTCATTTTGTGTATGATTATAGACAAATGGTGATTTCCCAATCGAACCCCAATAATGCAACTGTCTTCAATACCGCTAATACCGAAGTACCTGAAGCTACTCATAATGTTACCGCTGCTCAACTCCGAGAGATGATTGGTGAAGGCATTTCGGCAGCCATGACAGCCAGAGAAGCTAATGTGGGTGATGACCCAAACCCCAACATACGCAGAAACAACTCCAACAGGGGCTGTTCGTACCCCGACTTCTTGAAATGAAAACCCTCATACTACCGAGGAAAAGAATGAGTTGTTGAACTAATGTAATGGTTAGAAAGACTAGAGACAGTGTTCCGCATCAGTGATTGTGCTGATGAAAACAGAGTAAAGTATGCTACCTACACTGTACTCGACAGCGCGCTTACTTGGTGGAACTCTATGGTCACCACCCTTGGACATGCCGCTGCTTATACTCTCACTTGGGCCAACCTCAAGGAAAGAATGGCTGAGAAGTACTGTCCAAGAGGAGAAATGAAGAAGTTGGAAGTCGAGCTGTGGGATCTCAAGTGTAAAAACAATGATATCATTTGGTACAACCAAAGATTTCATGAGTTAAGCTCGATGTGCACCAGAATGTTTTCTCTAAGGAGAGACAAGATTGAAAAGTATGTCAGTGGACTCCCTGACAACATTCATGACAATGTGCTAGCTGCACGACCCACCACTGTGGAAGGTGCCATGGAAATTGCGACTGAGCTGATCAATAAATGAACACGCAATCTGTCTGAGAGACAAGTAGACAACAAGAGGAAAACCGAAGAAAACACTCGTAGCCAGCACCAACAGCCTTATAAAAAGCAAAACGTTGGGCAAACAGATGACACGACTCCCCCAACCCGCACCAAGAACTACTCAAGAACAAAGCCCAAGTGTTCGAAATGCAACTACCACCATATTGCTGGAGTGCAATGTCAAGGATGTTACAAGTGCGGCAAGCAAGGCCATTTTGCTCGCGAGTGTCCAAACAATGTTGACACACCAGGCCGACCCAACACCAATCCTAGAAACCGCAACAAGGGCAAGTCCAACGCAGGAAGGAGCGGTAGCAGGCCGAAGAAAGTTGTGATATGTTATGAGTGTGGAACCCCTGGGAACGTGAGACCTGATTGTCCCAAAAAGGCCAACCAGAAAAAGGACGACAAGGGAACTCCCTGGAAAGTGTACATGGCTGGCAATTCCCCAACAAACCCAGGCTCCAGCATCGTACCTGGTACGTTCTTACTAAACCAATGATATACATCTATCTTGACTGATACATGTGGAGGATAAAGCACTGCAATTGCTAAATTTAGTAAGGTAATGGGAATCCCCCCCGATAGTTCTAGGCTCCTATTATATTGTGAGATAGTCGACGAAAAAGTTATGATGGTTAAACACCCTCATTCGAGGTTGTTCCTTAAAAACTGTCCGAATCAGCCATCTCACACAAGTCAGATCCTGGAAAGCCTTGATAACTTTAATGTCATTCTTAGCACAAATTGACTGGCAAGTAGCATGCGATTATCCCTTATAGAAAAAAATGGGTTTGTGCACCTGGGTGAGATGAAACCTTGATTATACTAGGGAGCCATAGCCCGGTATAGTTAATACTAGATAACACTAGATTTAGTGTCATATCTAGCACCAACGGGCTAAATAATATTTGGTCCGAGTATGACCCGTTTCCTTAACCAGTTTCCTCCCTGCCTAACCCTAAAGGACACACCCAACCCAGAATGGGTGTATTTTGTAGGGTTACTTCTGCCACCTAGACAACCCTAAAACCTGAAAGGCACACCCCACTCACAACGGGTGTACTTTGTAGGGCTACGTTCGGCATCCCCCGTAAGGAGATGAAGAATGTCTTATGCTTTTGGACATTCCTCTTTTCTCTTCGGGTCCAATTAGTTCGACAATACCATCACCCACTAGATGCTTGGAGATGAGAATTTCACTCTTTATAAGTCAAAATTTATACAAAATTTTGAACCCGTAATAAAGAATGCATGACCTTTGTTGCGACACCCTGCAAGGCGCACACTTCTTTATTCATGGTATCTTCTTTTATTTCCACCATTTGAGGTACTTCTTTTCTGCGCCCCTCACACTCAGCCTCATGGCAAAGGAAACAGATTCCTTGCAACCTCTTACGCAAACGCCATCGACAACAGTCTTAGCCCCCTTGTTGGATAGAAACTTTAGTACCATTAACTTATGTCTGTGCCTCGCTGCCTGAGGTAAAGATCATGAGACTCTTCTTAAAACTGCTAATATGGGAAGGGTTAGAGATAAACATGTTTGTTCTACCTTTAACCCCCAATTTTTACATCCATGGGTATGAAGATATTACTTGTATCTCATCCATGAACAGGATGTAGAATTAGTGTGTCCCCAGATTCCCAGCGGATAAAACAAGCTGGCACGTCCTCCTCATATCAGAAACCATTTGCAATGGATTTGCCCTCCTAACCAAATCCACAGCGTTAATGGTCCTCTACCAGATCCGGGAAAAGTACGACTACAACACCCATTGGGAAGTTCCTCGCCTACCCATCTACAGCAGCAGTCTCCTTTACTGCTCAATAGGATGTATAGTACGATCCGGATAAAGATCTTTTTGCATTCCTCGCCTACCCATCTACAGCAGCAGTCTCCTTTACTGCTCAATCGGATGTATAGTGCGATCCGGATAAAGATCTTTTTGCATTCCTCGCCTACCCATCTACAACAGCAGTTTCCTTTACTGCTCAATCGGATGTATAGTGCGATCTGGATAAAGATCTCTTTGCATTCCTCGCCTACCCATCTACAACAACAGTCTCCCTTACTGCTCAATCGGATGTATAGTGCGATCCGGATAAAGATCTTTTTGCATTCCTCGCCTACCCATCTACAGCAGCAGTTTCCTTTACTGCTCAATCGGATGTATAGTACGATCCGGATAAAGATCTCTTTGCATTCCTCGCCTACCCATCTACAGCAGCAGTCTCCCTTACTGCTCAATCGGATGTATAGTGTGGTCCGAATAAAGATCTCTTTATATTCTCTTCTGTTCACCTATAATGACGGAAGCATCCATAAATGCCAGATTAGGCGTATAAGAATAACCTAGGTGTGGACCACTTCGCGTTGTGCCGCCACCCATACCTGAGAGAGAACCTGAAACAAATCATGTACATAGAACATCTCTCACTTAGAAGATAACTAGGGTTTTAGTAGCTTTGAGGACAAAGCTAAAATAACGGGGTGGTACTATAAAATCCATGATTTTACCATGATTTTTTTATAGATTTCCACCCAATAATCCTAGAACACAAACTCATGTGTTACAGTCCTATGGGTCATGTGTGAATTTGTCTCAACATGTACATATACTTGTACATACACACTTGTTGAAATAAGATTCAGAATGTGAACCTTGTACACAACACTAGGGATAGCAAGTAAGTAAGATGTATACTTAGTATTGGAAATACTCAACACTTAACCAAAAATTTGAAAAATAAGCTACACCATGGACTTATGGTCGTGTATAGGTGTATGCATAAGTTAGGCATCCCTAAACTTCCTTAGACTAGCCCAAAGTTAGGTATTCCTTGTGATCTAGCCCAACTCAAGCCCACACAAGGCCACCCTTTTATTTGAATAGCCTTACACGACACACACATGCATATGTGGAAGAAAAAGGGTTGTCTTGGAAAGGGAAAAGCTTACAGTTGGCACTAATGACCTTACCAAGGCAATCATACCTTTTGTATTCTCTTTCCCTCTCTCATCTTTAAGCCGAAAACACACACATTCTCCTCTCTCATACATGCAACTCATTTCTCTCTACTCCTTTCTCTCTCAAACATTTCGGCCATAAGCCACAAAAATCCAAAGTTGATTCATTAAATCAACCAAATCTTTGTCCCATATTGATTACCAATTAATTGGTAGCATCATTCTCTTCGAACCACTATAAACAAGCCCTAGCCAAATCTTTAAGGCCACGGCTTGATTTATATTAGGGGTTTTCTTCATCATCTTGAGTAGATCTCATATCTCCTTGTTCATCTATATCCTCTTTGGTACTTTTAGGCAAGAGAGGCATACACATCATAATCTTTCATTTCTTCATGCATGCATCTTCATACATCTATAAACACAAGATAATAACATGTTAAAAAATCAAGATTTGTTAAGGCTATGGCTCTTATGGGTCACGGCATATTTATACAACCTATGATCTTGGTTCAAAATCTTTTTAATAAGAAACTTATGACTTATGTGTTATGTGTTAAACTAGATTTAAAAGCCATATGAAACCTTTTATAAATCTAGATATGGCATGGGTTACAAATCTTGTTTATGGGACTTTGGTTAACCAATAACCATAGATCTCATGAAAAGAACTTATGAAACCTAGAAATCATGAAAGCCATGACCTTAAAGGTCACAGCTAGAATGAGTAAAGGTCATAAAATATGCCTACTAAGTTTTGAATAATGGAACATGAAATGTTACATGATAAAAGAGCTATTAAAAACCATCAAAGTAACTTATGTGAATATATAGTCGTGGGTTACACATGACCCTAAAATGGGTTAGATGTACATGCATGCTTATAAAAACCTAGATCTAATGATAAGTGTTAACTTAACATGATATACATGAAATGAGCTAGTAGATCTAATGGGAATATTGGGAGGGAAAAATATAGCCATGGGCTATACATTGTTTCTTGGATTGATGGTAGCCTCTAAAACATGCATGTAACCTAGATAATCATAATGTGTTTTTGTAAATGATTACAAGACTATAAAGACTAGTTAAAGGGATATCTTGGAAATACCAAGATCTACAAATATAGCCGTGAGCTATATATGTGGATACGTGGATCTATGTTTGATTTCTAGGCATAAACATAGTTTAGATCTTATTTTGAACTTGTGATTTATTTTCTTGATGTGTACCTAGTTAGATGTAATTTTGTAACACATATAAACTACATGTAATCTTAAAATGGGACTTGACTTATCTTATTATGCTATAACTAATATAGGCCGTGGGATTATAAGCTCCTATTAGGGCTTATGACCTACTTGTAACCTTATAACGCACCTAGATCTAAATTTGGTATAACACATAAAACAAAATGAAAGTTTTAATCATTTAGATTGGAAAACTAAATAATAATAAGCTCATGATAAGCTTATAAGAATATCCTAAGTAAAAATATACATAAAATGTAAATTAATGTTAATGGATTAATTAAGTCCATGAAATGTTAATTCAAAACCTAAATAGACCCAATAAGCCCATTTTATAAATTATAGTGACTTAAATGGACTTAAGATCTCAATTAGGCCCATTCAATTAATTAAAGGGATTTAAAAATGTACTAGGCCCAATAGATGATTTAAAGGCTCACTCAAATGAAGTGATGGACTTAAAAGATATCTAAGCCTACTAAAATAGCCCATTTGATGTTAAGCCCATTTAAAGAGCCCACATAAGTATAGATGATAAAATGAAACATTTTATAATAAAATATAAATTATAAAAACTATTTGGATGAAAATGACAATTTATAAAACTTAAGGACTAAAGCCGTATCTTATGAAACTTATTTTAATAAGCTAGTGAGCACAAGGACTGAAAATGTAAATATCCAAAAGTCTAAGGTTTAATAATTATTTTCCGTGGCAATATTAAACCCTAGGGACCATTTTGGGAAGTTATTAGAAGTTATTTTGTTATTCTAAAACCCTAAGGACCATTAGGGCAATAATTCGAAACTTAAAGAAGCCCTAGGGGCTATTTTGTCATTTTTGTAAAGTTACAAAACCTAGAAAATACTAGAGGGACTAAATCTGCCATAAGCCGAAACTATAACAAGCCCTAGGTGCTAAATATGTAAAATCCAAAAGTTTTACTTGTTTAAAAATATGGAGGGACTAGTTTTGCCATATCTCGAAACATTTCCAAGCCCTAAATCTAAAATCTATTTTAATTATAATAAAACATAATTAAAATACTTAGACCACAAAAATTAAGGTATAAATACTTAAGTTTAAATTATTTCAAAATAATCCATGAGAACATTAAAGTTAAACAAAATATTTTGTATATAAAAAATTTATATTTACTTTAGGAAATAATTGTATAAACAAATATGAATATGTATTGTTAATACATGTACTCATATACTTTTAAGAAATAAAATTATGTGAACGTTAATTAAATTAAATGTTACTACGTAAATGTATTTTAAGTAAAACTGTTAGGACCATTGGAATAGTTAATTGTAATAGGTAGACTAGGAGGTATGTAGTTCCTCCTGGTCATAGTAGTAGTAGGAGCAAGTCGTGCTTCTGGTTTTAGTTAAAGTCAAACTTTATTATTTAGTTATTATTCTGTTAGGATATGCATGAGATATGTTAGGAAAAGATATGCATATCAGTTTTATACGTTTTGTTTAATGTGGTATTAGGGTTTCCTTGTAGTATAAAAGGAACCTTAGGCAGAAGGGTTACACACACCTTCATCAACAAGTGGTATCAGAGCCTGGGAGAGTCTCTGTACAAGAAGAATCAATTTTTCTCATTACTAACATTTTTGTTTAATCATGTCTGCCTCAAGTTCTACTCAAACAGGAGAAGATAGTACTCCTAAAACTCTGCAACCTCAGCAGATCGTTGCTACGGTTTCCAACACAAATGGTAAGTTTCCTATTCTGAAGAAGGACGAGTATGATAGTTGGGCAATGAAGATGGAATGGTGGATCACCAACACTGATCAAGACCTTTGGAAGATTATTCTGAATGGGAACAGGAAGAAGCTGACTGGAAGAGACAAGAATGGTAATATTACTCTTTTTGACCCTAAAACTCATGAAGAAATCACAGCCATTCAGAAGGAGGTCAAAGCAAAAACTATTTTGCTTCAATCCCATCCTGATGATCACATGGGTGACTTCTACCATTTGGATGATGCTAGAGAGATCTGGAATGGAATAAAAGCAAGGTTTGGTGGGAATGAGGAGTCAAAGAAAATGCGAAGATCCATGCTGAGAGATGAATTCACAGAATTCAAAATCTCAGAAACTGAAGGTATTCATCAAGGGTATGACAGGTTCCAAAAGATATTGAGCCAGTTGAATCAACTTCGGTCGAAACCTGACGATGGTGATATTAATGCAAGATTTCTTAGAGCCTTACCCTACTCATGGAATCAGGTGGTAATCTCTCTAAAGCAAAAGGTGGGCTTGACTATCTCAACTTTGATGATTTATTTCATAAGCTCAAAACTTTTGAGCGTCATGTGAGGGGATATTCAAGTGATTCTTTTCCCACTCCTGCTAATTCTGCCTTTATGAGTTCTATGGGATCCAGTCCCATGTCTTATGCTAGTAGCCCAAGCAATACTGTGTCTTCTCAACATACGTTTCAGCATACTTCTGCTCCTGAACCAACAGCCAAGTCTGGTAGCATGGTAGAAGCTGTTCTTCATTCTTTTGTTGCTGACGTTGATGCTCAACAACAACTTGCTTTTGATGACTTCAAATAGGTTGATAAACTTGACCTGGATGAAATGGATCTCAAATGGAAGATGGCCATGCTCACTCTTAGGGTTCACAATTTTGAGAAGAAAGCATGTCGAAAATTTAATTACAACCCAAGAGAGCCATCAAGGTTTGATAGAAGCAAGGTTCGATGCTATAACTGCCAGCAGCAAGGTCACTTTGCAAGGGAATGCCCTAACAAGAATGACCAGGAGAAGAGCAGATATTCAGCTTTTAAGGTTCAGGAGGTAAAGGATGACAAGAAGGCATTGGTGTATGTTGACTCTATGGTCAACTGGAATGATCATCAGACTACTACATTGGAATCAGCTGAGTCCTCTACTGACGTGTTTGCAACGATTGCTGGGAATCTATCAGATGCAGAGGAAGCAGACGAGTTTGCTCTTATGGGCATCTCACCTCAGGTACAACATTGTCCTCTTGGTTGTCATGATAAATATTCAGAATTGTTGTCCCAATATAATGACTTAAATGATCAGAATGATAAGTATTTTTTAGAGGTTCAAGCCTATAAGGCTTCTTTAAACACATTGGAACAACAAAAGAGGTGGCTTCAAGATACTCAACATGAGTATGAGGATAAAATTAGGATACTGAACATTGATTTAGAAAACACAACAAATATGCTTAAATACACAGAAAAGGTAAAAGATGACAGTATCAAAGAAAAACAAGAGATGAAAGAAAGATCATGTTTACTTAAATATAGAACATAGTTATGAAATTTAACGGGATATTATTGATACAAGTACTATAAACGCAGATTTATATTTTTAAGTAAAACATTTTCTTTTATGTTTACTTAAATGTAGAACTCAGTTGTAAAATTGGATGATTACTATATGTTGGGAATCTAAACTTGTTAGATTCGCTGATCATTGATTTAAACATAATTAGGCTGTTAGATAGTCCCTTGCCTGTGCCTAGGAGGCAGGCAAGTTTCGCAAGACTCACAGAGATCCAAGTCTCTGTGAGCAACCTCAGAGGATTCTATGTCAGAGACATTGTCAGGGAAGTCGAAGATTACCTGAAGACATACTCATTGGCTGTGATGGATAACAGCCAAGATGTATCAGGGACTCTGAGGGGTTGAGAGTTAACAGGGGTGGCAATACCCTGATAACTCTCAGCACACTTTGGACATGCCATTTGTATGTTCGAGACTATGAAGAATAAGGAAACTGTTTTTGACAACTGTTCCTTAAAGCATAATGGAAGACTACCAAGAATAGAAGGACATCATGTGACTGATGTGGGAACTTGTAAAAGCTTGTGTAGTCGACATCAAGTACTTTTTAAGTCAAACTCGTAACACTATAAATAGGATGTGTATCCATGCATTAATGTTCAACACTTTGAGATATTAAGAACATTAGTGCATATAACTTAGTGAATCAAACAGCTACGACTGTATTCATAAGTTAGGGTTTATTGTTGTTCAAAGTGTGCACAACACATTGTCATCAAACTGTGTTATCCATAACACTTGTAATTCTTTATTATACAATAATAAGATTACGTTTTAAAAGTAATACCTTGTGTTGATTAAGTTAAGATTAGGGTTTCTTGCATTGATTAGGGACTTTCAATTGGTATCAGAGCGGTGTTTGATATTAAAACCTTCAAAAAACATCGTTCTCAGTTTTATAATCAAGATCCACCATGCCGGAAACTTCTAGCCCACAATCACCTTCCACAAACCCATCTTCACCAAGACTTAACCCTCCAGCCAATGACGATGATCTACCCCAACTTCTTGACTCAAGAGGTGGATCACACGTAACCAGTGTACCAGTCTTTGATGAAGAAGACTTTCCCAGTTGGAAGAGTCAATTTCTTGTATACCTTGATGGACTTGAACCTTTTCTCTTAGAAATTTTAGAAAATGGTCCATATATTCCCATGGCGCTTACATCTACTGAAGAAAACCCTCTTCCAAAACCTCTCAAACAATGGACTCCAGCTGATAGGAAATTAGCAAACCAAGATAAACGTCTCAAAAGCATCATAATTTCCTGTCTTCCCAAGCATATCATGAAGTCTGTCATTCAGTGTCCCACAGCTAAACAAATGTGGACAGACCTCATTCTTGGCCATGAAGGACCCTCTGAAACAAGAGAGACAAAGATTCAGGCACTCAGACTTCAGTTTAATGCCTTTAAGTCACTTGAAGGTGAAAAGGTTCAGCAAACCTATACTAGGCTGAAGATTCTTCTAAATGACCTGGCTATGAATGATGTCACTATTGGTCAAGCTGAGATCAATGCTACTTTTGTCAACAGCCTTCCAAGAAAGTGGCTGAGCATGAATCAGACTCAGAGAGCTAACAACTCAATAAAAAATGATACCCTTGCTCAGCTCTATGGTAAGTACAATTATGAAGAAGGGCTGATCGATACTATCTACAAATCAGAGACTGAAAGATTTGTAGTCCAAGGAGCATCTTCCAAAGCTTTGATCTCTGCAACACATCCTCATGACAGCGATTTTGATATTGAAGAAGATACCCGTAGCAGCCAAGAGTTCTTGTCAGACCTCAATGCAGATTTCCATGAAAGAGCGTTGCTAGCCAACCAAAGAAGATACTACAAAAGATCTGGAAGAGTAGGATCAGCTAGTAAACCAACTGACAGGTCAAAAGAAACATGTTTTGCCTGTGGAAAGCTTGGACATTATCAAAAAGATTGTCCTTCTACCAAGACAACCTCACCCTCTTATCCATCATCTTCATCCAAACCCTACAAGTTCAAACAACATAACAACTCATCTCAATCCAATTCTTCAGACACTGAGAAGAAAGATTACAAAAATAAGTACAAGGCACTTAAAGCTGAGTTAGAACAAATGAACTTGAAGATTGAAGCTCTGTCCAAAAAGAAAGGTGGTGAGAAAAAGACAGAGAAAGGGTTGGTTGCTGAAACTTATGATTGGAATGATGAACCACTGACTTCAGATGAAGAAGACACCACAAGAGTCAGGGCTTTTATGGCAATAGCTGAGGATGAACCAGCTGTTGGAAAAGGTGATGCTAGATCAGGACAATGGGTTGACATCACAATGAAAAAGGTACACAGGCTTTTATCTATGTCTGATAGTGATGAACGTAAGCATGTCCTTGATTACACCATTGTTGATTTGCACTTTGTTGAGGAACAAAGAAAGAACCTACTTGATAAGTTTCACTCTGTTAAATCTGAAATGATAAATGCTAAGGCTGAATGTGAAACTCTCAGGCGGGTTAATTTAGAGAAAATATCCCTGCAAAATGAAGTAGCTAGATTAACCTTGAAAAACATAGCTTTAAATGATCAAGTCACTGAATTGAACAAGATTATTGAAAAATGGCTGTGTGCTAGGTTTACTATTGATGAATTGCTTAGGGATGAAGTGCCTGCTGACTTAAAAAGGGATATATCTGCTAAGAAAAATAAGCTGAGGATTCTTACCAAACCCAAAGACATTGTCTTTAAATCTACAGAGACTATTCATATGTCAGATACCTCTTTGACAAATGACCATGTCTCTGAAGATGTGGCTGAGCTACCACCTTTGCCCAAACTCTCTGGAGTTGAACCTAGCAGTTCTTCTAGATCTACTAAGGATGAACTTAGGACAGATATTGAGAATCCTCCAGCTAAAGTTTTTCATGTGCCTGCTAAACAAACTGGTAAACAAGTAGCTTTTAAGCCTGTTACTACTAAAGCTGTGAATAAGGTTGACCCTACCACTGAAGATCGCCTGTTGTCTCTTATGAAAGAAGTAGAACTCTTGAAACAACACATTAAGCCTTCCGCTGAATGCTCTACTTCTCATGAACCTAAGTCAGTCCTAGGTGAACCCAAAGGGGAAAGGTTAATCAAACCTTATTGCAATATATGTAAAAATTCTCACCATTCGACCTTAGATCATGACAGACACATGGCAGCTAAAAGAGCTCAGACACCCTCTAGGGACAGATCACAGAGTTCCAAAAGGCAACAGGGAAATTACAAACCTTATCCTCCCTGTAAATTCTGTGGGTTCACAGACCATCACTCAGACGAGTGTGGTGACTTCCCTGGGTGTGATATCTGTGGGAGTTATAACCATGAAACAATGAATTGTCCATCCCAACGCCAAAAGTTTTTCAGGAACACAAGAGTTGCTAATAAGTAATTCAGGGAACCCACTGGAAAGTGGGTTCACCATAGGAACTAATCTGTTTCTATGTATCTGTGCAGAAATATCTCAAGGAATCGGTATGGTATCTAGATAGTGGTTGTTCTAGACACATGACAGGGATTCAACAATACCTGCACAGATACTCAAAGGAGCCAGGTCCCAAAGTGGTGTTTGGAGATAACTCTTCAGGTGACACAGAAGGATATGGCTCAGTGAACTGCAATGGGATCACATTTACCAGGGTTGCATATGTGAATGGTCTTAAACACAATCTTATTAGCATCAGCCAATTGTGTGATGCTGACTATAAGGTTTTGTTTACTAAGACTCAGGGAACCATATTCAACAAAAACAATGATGTTGTGCTGATTGCACCTAGAAGGAGAGATGTTTATGTCATCAACATGGCTGTGTGCTCTGAAGACAGCTCAAATTGTTTTCTTGCCAAAGCCTCTGAAAGTGTCAATTGGCTGTGGCACAAAAGACTGTCTCATCTCAACTTCAAGAACATCAATAAGATAGCCACACAAAACTTGGTTGCTGGTCTACCTTCAGTAATGTTTTCCAAAGACAAAACTTGTTCTGCCTGTGTCAAAGGAAAACATCACAGGTCTTCATTCAAGACTAGGCAATCATTCTCTATTGACAAGTGCTTACATCTCCTTCACATGGATTTGTTTGGGCCTGTCAAACCTCAAACCATTAATCACAACAAATACACCTTGGTCATAGTTGATGAATTTTCAAGATATACATGGGTGTTCTTCCTCAGAAGGAAAAGTGATGCAGCTGAAACCATCATGTCCTTCATCAGACAGGTTGAAAATATGAATGATGTTAGAGTCAAAGCTCTAAGAAGTGATAATGGTACAGAATTCAAGAATCATCAACTTGAATCATTTTGTGATGAAAAAGGGATTTCTCAGAACTTCTCTTCAGCTGGCACACCTGAACAAAATGGTGTGGCTGAAAGAAGAAACAGGACCTTGATTGAAGCAGCAAGAACTATGTTAAATGGTGCAGCCTTACCAAAGCAATTTTGGGGAGAAGCTGTTCACACTGCCTGCTACACTCAAAACAGATCAATCATTGTCAAAAGACATGGTAAAACCTCCTATGAAGTTTTCAGAAAAAGATCTCCAGACGTCAGCTATTTTCATGTGTTTGGATGCCCTGTGTTTATTTATAACTACATGGATAAACTTGGAAAGTTTGATGAAAAAGCTGATGATGGTTTCTTTTTGGGATACTCTCCAACAGCCAAAGCCTTCAGAGTATTCAACATCAGAAGACAAGAAATAGAAGAAACATTCCATGTCAGATTCAATGAAGATGATGAAGTCATACAGAGAACAGGAACAGAGGGTGATGAAATAGATTTTAATGAAAATATTTCTTTCCCAAGTGATGAGTTCACAGAACCCAGACCTACCAGTCATCATCACTCCAACACTCTCACTCCTTATGTCCCTGCTTTTGATCCTCTGTCTACTCACAACATAGAAGTTCCTACCTCTCAGGAACTTGATGAAGAAGAACCTCAAATCTCTGATGGTCCTTTTCATGATATTGATGACTCACCAATTCTTCAAATCCCTGAAGATTCTCCTGCTGATAATGAAATAGCTTCCCTTGAAATGGCTGAAGAAGACTCTGACACTGAAATAGTCTTTGAAGAAAGCCCTCCTAGTCAGCAGGATGAGACTCAACTTGCATCAGCTGTGCCCTCAAGTACCCCTGTCCTTGAATCCCCAGCTCCTCAAAATAAGTGGTCAAGAGATCAACACATACTTCTTATCAATATTATTGGGGAACCAAATGCAGGGGTCACAACCAGACAGCGAATCCAAGACTCAGAGTCAACCTCAGCCAATGAATGTCTCTTTGCTGAATTTCTCTCACAAATTGAACCTAAAAGAGTTGCTGAGGCACTAGTAGAAGAAGGATGGGTAGCTGCTATGCAAGAAGAAATCAATCAGTTCAAAAGGAACAAAGTATGGACACTAGTGCCAGCTCCACCTGGAAAGAATATCACAGGCACTAGGTGGATCTATAGAAATAAGATGGATGAAATTGGGAACATCATCAGGAACAAGGCAAGACTGGTAGCACAGGGGTTCTCTCAGACTGAAGGAATTGATTATGATGAAACATTTGCACCTGTTGCTAGACTTGAGGCCATCAGAATCTTCCTTGCTTATGCTACCTATATGAACATCACTGTGTATTAGATGGATGTTAAGAGTGCCTTCCTCAATGGTGATTTGGCCGAGGAAGTGTATGTTGCACAACCTGAAGGATTTGAGAACAGCGAGTTTCCCAACCATGTGTACAGACTTCACAAGGCAATGTATGGTCTGAAACAAGCTCCAAGAGCATGGTATGAAACTCTTTCAAATTTCTTAACTGAAAATAAATTTATCAGGGGTTCTATTGATAAAACACTCTTTACCTTCAAGGACAAGAGTGATTTCATCATTGTGCAGATTTATGTGGATGATATCATCTTTGGGTCAACAAATGTCAATCTTAGTAAACGTTTTGCTAAATTAATGACCAAGAAATATGAGATGAGTATTGAATAGGTACTTGCTTTGCTACGCCCTCACAATGTTTTGTTTTGCTAATAAGGCTAAAAATGACCAAATTTTAAAATTTTTCTTAGTTTTCATAAGTGTTTTTAAGACACGAATGTATATTTTCCGATGGTAGAATAAGAGTTAATTTTTGACTTGATGGGCATTTGGAGCCAATAACATTCCTTAACCCGCTCAATTCAAGTTTTGCTAGACTTTTATATAGGGAGCTTTAAAACGCGAAAGTCTTAATTCATTCGGGTTAAGAACAAGAACTTTTCGCAAGTTCCTATAATTGATTCTAGAAAGTCACTTATCAAGGGAACTATAAAACGCATTCTCTAAACTTGAAAAAGTCCAAGAAAGTGCAAGATCCTATAGGTGACTTGAAAACCCAAAACTTTGATTTGATATAGTCTTAATGAAAGCTAATCCAAATTTGGCTTAATTTTGACTTGCATGGCTAAGTATTCACGAGTCTCTTTAATTAGAGGTCTTTATATAGTGAAGAACGAGAAATGATAGAGTTAGACAAGTGATCATGCTAAACGTAGAACATGAAAGTGTTCTTTCAAAAACTCATATGTTTTTAATTGTGGCTTTTTCTTCCCATAAGATCAATGCATTAGGAATAAATCATAATTGCAATAAGTAAGGTCGTACGATTTGAAAGGTTACTTAGCCTCTAGCGCAAGATCGTTTAAAAGTTGCTCGGGGTTGAATAGAGTTCATAGCCAAGGCATAACTTATTGAAGCGGGACGCGAAGATTGGCGATTATCCAAAAAGGCCCTAACAAGGCATGAGGAGCTCTATTTTTGCTAAAGATCCAAGATGATGTGAAGTATCATTATTCCTAAATCAATATGAAGGATCGAGACACACGACGAGAAGCAATTACTCCCCTAAAGAATGGAGAAAGTCTATCCAAAAAGACCCTAACAAGGTATGAGGATAAATATATCCAAGTCCGAAAAGGAGGCGGATCGTTGTATATCAAAATCCAAAGTAAAGATTGAAGAAAAATGATGAAGTCGTGGTCCTATATGAAGAATCTCTCAAAAACGTCAAGTGAAGACATTCCAAATATATAAAGAGAAGACCATTATTTCAAGAACGTCTCCCCAAGATTTGAAGTATGAAGTACATGCCAAATATCGGTCCGAGAAAGGTCTCAAATCGTGAAACAAGTTATGCCAAGATATGAACTTAAGGAGATACACGAGAAGCCGTTTTAAAAGATTTTGTCCTTCGGCTAACTATTGATCAAATCGTGCTACTTTGCTTTCGGACTAATAACTACTCAAATAAGTCAATATGAATCACTTGTGATCCATGACAAATAGATAAAAAATGCTAGTAACCCATTTCCTTTTATAATAACTAGGATTGCGGGGAGAAAAAGTATTACACAATTTGGACGTATGAGTAGTGTTAGCATTGTGACTTGTACCAACAATGATCTTGTTTTTACACTTAGCATGGAATGTACGACAATCAAGGATGACGAAGTTTACTCTAAGGTACATTAACTTGTTTCTATTCTTTGACCCTAAAAGTCACTTTTTGTGATGAAAATCATACATTATGTCTTTAAACATCATCGTAGTATGTTGCAAGTCTTTTTACTCTTCAATAAAGGTTAATAAAATTTGAACTTTGGTGATGCTTAGATACTTTATTCTAGCATTGCGTGAGGGCACGGCAATGGCTTAGTATGGGGGAGTGATGAGATGGCATTTATACATGATCTCATAGTTCTTTTCGGGCTTTAAATGCATAAAATGTCATAAAAATACCATATATATGCTTGTGTTTGTTTACTTTTGTATTTTAGGTATGGATATCGTGAAAAAGACAAAAGATCACAAGTTACAAGGAAAAACGGACACGAGAAACGAAGCCGTACAAAGAACCGGGCCCTAATCATGGAATTTTCAACAAATACCCTTGAAGACTTGAAGACAAACAAGATTGATCCTCAATTATTGAAGAAATGACACTTAAAACCCTTGTATATTCATAATTACAAGTTTGGTCCCTTAAGTTTGAAAAAATTACACAAAAGGTCCTTCAACTTTGAAGAAATGGCAAGAATAGTCCCTCAACAAATCAAAATTTCCAATAATGGTCCCTCATAAAGTCAAAGATACAATGAAGACCTTTGAAGATCAAGAATGTTCAAAATCAGCCCTTGAAATATCTCAAAATGGCAAATATAACCCTTGAAACACTTTCTATAAAGTTTTGTGCCAAAAGTGACAAATGGTGAAACGTTGATACATGTAAAATGGGCGCTGATAGAAGTTTGCATCCAAATGACAAAAGAAAGGAAAGAGGAGGGCTAAACTTGTGCATTTGAAACATTCAAACACGTTTATTGCGCCAAACACTTTCCGCTCCACCAAAAACGGATCAAACAGACTTACTGTTCACCTTTTACCACCCAGAATTACATCACTTAAAACAAAGGGTAATTTGCAATTACCTTGGCACACGTTTGATTCACCTCACCTTAAACACATCCCACACATAAAACACTCACTCCCACTCACAAAGGACCCCACCCCCAATTCCCTTTCCACCAATCAGCAAGCAACTTAGCCTCCAAGTCATGTGACGTGTCAAGATCAACAGCCCACAACATTTGCTTCATTCCAAAGCTAAAATGAACAGCCTTGATCAAATTGGACAGCTCAAAATCAGAAAACGTCTAGAAGACCTCAAGGGCACATTTGGGAATTCACTTCTAGGGTTTATGAATAGTGTTAGCCAGTCATTTGCCTATAAAAGGAGACCTCAACATGTGAGAGTCCCTTTGTTCCATATTTTAGCTTTTAATCTTTGTAATTCCTTTTTATGAAATAAAGTTTAAATTTCTTAAAATTCTGAGTTTTAATCTGTTATTTATAAAAGTTTGGTGTTTGAGAAGCTAAAATCTGAGTTCCATTTATATGTTTGAAGGTTTTTGAGGCAAGGTTTTAGTTGATAAAGCTTGGGTTTCAAAAATCAGAAAGTTGGCCTTATATTTGATCTCACTTTGTGTTTGTTCATCTTAGCAACTTTGGAAGCTGGTACTTGTTTTGCTAGTACCTCAGCTCAAACAATCCAGGGCCTGGATGTAGGTCTTGGAGGTTTGCACCTTCTTCCCTTTTCATTTTCTCTTTAAGTTTCTGAATATTTGTGATTTTTGTGGATTTGTGCTTGAATCTGTGTTATTTTGGATGTTTATTGTTGATTTGGCTTGGTTTGATGTTAATGAGGTGTTACTGATCTAATTTGTGGGTTGAATCTTCATGATCCTTTGAAAATTTGTGAAAATAAGTTTTAAAAGGGTGTTTGGGATTACTGCATAAGTTGGATTTGAGGATTGATAAGTGCTTGTGTGTTGTATGCAAGTATTAGTATCTGATATTTGGGTGCATATGTTCATCTGTTTGCAGGTTTTAAGGTCTTGAACACATAGATTCATAGATTGGATATAAAATCTTCATAACTTGGTAAAATTGGCTAGGGTTTTGAGGACACCTAGATCTAAGCATAGGTTAAGGGTAACAAGTGCTAAATCATAGCTAATCACACCAGGGTAGAAGGATTTGAGGCTTGAAATTGGAACAAGTGTCAAGTATATCAGCAAACTTGTTTCTGCATATGTTCTTTGTTCATCAGTAACTTTTTGTGCTTTGATCTTGCTATTTACTTTGATCCAGTGTTTAATTCTTGTTGCTTTGTTTTCATTGTTAGTTTATATAGCTTATGTTAGCATCTGGTTAAGTTTGGTTGGCTTATTTTGCTGTAATCTGCTTATTAAGTGTTTAACTGCTTATTTGCATATCTGGAGCATATCTGTGGACTGTTTGGCTTATTGTGGCTTATTGTGTGGATCATTTTGTGATTTTATTGTTGCTATTGACTCCTTGTGGTTCACTGATCACAAGGGTGCCTTTGTTTCCATTTGAATCAAACCAGAACTCTCAAATAAGCTTGGTCAAATAGTCAAAGCAGTGGGAACTCCTTTCCCCTGCTGGTTGCCACTGATAGTGCATTTTTGGTGTCAGCTTATCAATAAGCTATAATAGCTTATTTTAACCAGCAACAACTTTGTTTTTGTAATAGGTGCTCATATTTTGACCCATTTGTTCATCCTGGAGCATTCGGGTGGTTGACTTTTAGGTTTGACTAGAAAACCAACTCCTTTGACTTTTACATAAGTTCATTTTTGCTTATTCTGGCTTATTGCTTGTGCTTATTGGATTTTTGTTGATTGATATTGCTTATTGAGTCCATTTGAAAGCTTTTGCAAGTTGAATCAGCTTCTGAGGTTGAGTATAGAATAAAGTATCTAAGCATCACCAAAGTTCAAATTTTATTAACCTTTATTGAAGAGTAAAAAGACTTGCAACATACTACGATGATGTGTAAAGACATAATGTATGATTTTCATCACAAAAAGTGACTTTTAGGGTCAAAGAATAGAAACAAGTTAATGTCCCTTAGAGTAAACTTCGTCATCCTTGATTGTCGTACATTCCATGCTAAGTGTAAAAACAAGATCATTGTTGGTACAAGTTACAATGCTAACACTACTCATACGTCCAAATTGTGTAATACTTTTTCTCCCCGCAATCCTAGTTATTATAAAAGGAAATGGGTTACTAGCATTTTTTATCTATTTGTCATGGATCACAAGTGATTCATATTGACTTATTTGAGTAGTTATTAGTCCGAAAGCAAAGTAGCACGATTTGATCAATAGTTAGCCGAAGGACAAAATCTTTTAAAACGGCTTCTCGTGTATCTCCTTAAGTTCATATCTTGGCATAACTTGTTTCACGATTTGAGACCTTTCTCGGACCGATATTTGGCATGTACTTCATACTTCAAATCTTGGGGAGACGTTCTTGAAATAATGGTCTTCTCTTTATATATTTGGAATTTCTTCACTTGACGTTTTTGAGAGATTCTTCATATAGGACCACGACTTCATCATTTTTCTTCAATCTTTACTTTGGATTTTGATATACAACGATCCGCCTCCTTTTCGGACTTGGATATATTTATCCTCATACCTTGTTAGGGTCTTTTTGGATAGACTTTCTCCATTCTTTAGGGGAGTAATTGCTTCTCGTCGTGTGTCTCGATCCTTCATATTGATTTAGGAATAATGATACTTCACATCATCTTGGATCTTTAGCAAAAATAGAGCTCCTCATGCCTTGTTAGGGCCTTTTTGGATAATCGCCAATCTTCGCGTCCCGCTTCAATAAGTTATGCCTTGGCTATGAACTCTATTCAACCCCGAGCAACTTTTAAACGATCTTGCGCTAGAGGCTAAGTAACCTTTCAAATCGTACGACCTTACTTATTGCAATTATGATTTATTCCTAATGCATTGATCTTATGGGAAGAAAAAGCCACAATTAAAAACATATGAGTTTTTGAAAGAACACTTTCATGTTCTACGTTTAGCATGATCACTTGTCTAACTCTATCATTTCTCGTTCTTCACTATATAAAGACCTCTAATTAAAGAGACTCGTGAATACTTAGCCATGCAAGTTAAAATTAAGCCAAATTTGGATTAGCTTTCATTAAGACTATATCAAATCAAAGTTTTGGGTTTTCAAGTCACCTATAGGATCTTGCACTTTCTTGGACTTTTTCAAGTTTAGAGAATGCGTTTTATAGTTCCCTTGATAAGTGACTTTCTAGAATCAATTATAGGAACTTGCGAAAAGTTCTTGTTCTTAACCCGAATGAATTAAGACTTTCGCGTTTTAAAGCTCCCTATATAAAAGTCTAGCAAAACTTGAATTGAGCGGGTTAAGGAATGTAAATGGCTCCAAATGCCCATCAAGTCAAAAATTAACTCTTATTCTACCATCAGAAAATATACATTCGTGTCTTAAAAACACTTATGAAAACTAAGAAAAATTTTAAAATTTGGTCATTTTTAGCCTTATTAGCAAAACAAAACATTGTGAGGGCGTAGCAAAGCAAGTACCTATTCAATACTCATCTCATATTTCTTGGTCATTAATTTAGCAAAACGTTTACTAAGATTGACATTTGTTGACCCAAAGATGATATCATCCACATAAATCTGCACAATGATGAAATCACTCTTGTCCTTGAAGGTAAAGAGTGTTTTATCAATAGAACCCCTGATAAATTTATTTTCAGTTAAGAAATTTGAAAGAGTTTCATACCATGCTCTTGGAGCTTGTTTCAGACCATACATTTCCTTGTGAAGTCTGTACACATGGTTGGGAAACTCGCTGTTCTCAAATCCTTCAGGTTGTGCAACATACACTTCCTCGGCCAAATCACCATTGAGGAAGGCACTCTTAACATCCATCTGATACACAGTGATGTTCATATAGGTAGCATAAGCAAGGAAGATTCTGATGGCCTCAAGTCTAGCAACAGGTGCAAATGTTTCATCATAATCAATTCCTTCAGTCTGAGAGAACCCCTGTGCTACCAGTCTTGCCTTGTTCCTGATGATGTTCCCAATTTCATCCATCTTATTTCTATAGATCCACCTAGTGCCTGTGATATTCTTTCCAGGTGGAGCTGGCACTAGTGTCCATACTTTGTTCCTTTTGAACTGATTGATTTCTTCTTGCATAGCAGCTACCCATCCTTCTTCTACTAGTGCCTCAGCAACTCTTTTAGGTTCAATTTGTGAGAGAAATTCAGCAAAGAGACATTCATTGGCTGAGGCTGACTCTGAGTCTTGGATTCGCTGTCTGGTTGTGACCCCTGCATTTGGTTCCCCAATAATATTGACAAGAAGTATGTGTTGATCTCTTGACCACTTATTTTGAGGAGCTGGGGATTCAAGGACAGGGGTACTTGAGGGCACAGCTGATGCAAGTTGAGTCTCATCCTGCTGACTAGGAGGGCTTTCTTCAAAGACTATTTCAGTGTCAGAGTCTTCTTCAGCCATTTCAAGGGAAGCTATTTCATTATCAGCAGGAGAATCTTCAAGGATTTGAAGAATTGGTGAGTCATCAATATCATGAAAAGGACCATCAGAGATTTGAGGTTCTTCTTCATCAAGTTCCTGAGAGGTAGGAACTTCTATGTTGTGAGTAGACAGAGGATCAAAAGCAGGGACATAAGGAGTGAGAGTGTTGGAGTGATGATGACTGGTAGGTCTAGGTTCTGTGAACTCATCACTTGGGAAAGAAATATTTTCATTAAAATCTATTTCATCACCCTCTGTTCCTGTTCTCTGTATGACTTCATCATCTTCATTGAATCTGACATGGAATGTTTCTTCTATTTCTTGTCTTCTGATGTTGAATACTCTGAAGGCTTTGGCTGTTGGAGAGTATCCCAAAAAGAAACCATCATCAGCTTTTTCATCAAACTTTCCAAGTTTATCCATGTAGTTATAAATAAACACAGGGCATCCAAACACATGAAAATAGCTGACGTCTGGAGATCTTTTTCTGAAAACTTCATAGGAGGTTTTACCATGTCTTTTGACAATGATTGACTTGTTTTGAGTGTAGCAGGCAGTGTGAACAGCTTCTCCCCAAAATTGCTTTGGTAAGGCTGCACCATTTAACATAGTTCTTGCTGCTTCAATCAAGGTCCTGTTTCTTCTTTCAGCCACACCATTTTGTTCAGGTGTGCCAGCTGAAGAGAAGTTCTGAGAAATCCCTTTTTCATCACAAAATGATTCAAGTTGATGATTCTTGAATTCTGTACCATTATCACTTCTTAGAGCTTTGACTCTAACATCATTCATATTTTCAACCTGTCTGATGAAGGACATGATGGTTTCAGCTGCATCACTTTTCCTTCTGAGGAAGAACACCCATGTATATCTTGAAAATTCATCAACTATGACCAAGGTGTATTTGTTGTGATTAATGGTTTGAGGTTTGACAGGCCCAAACAAATCCATGTGAAGGAGATGTAAGCACTTGTCAATAGAGAATGATTGCCTAGTCTTGAATGAAGACCTGTGATGTTTTCCTTTGACACAGGCAGAACAAGTTTTGTCTTTGGAAAACATTACTGAAGGTAGACCAGCAACCAAGTTTTGTGTGGCTATCTTATTGATGTTCTTGAAGTTGAGATGAGACAGTCTTTTGTGCCACAGCCAATTGACACTTTCAGAGGCTTTGGCAAGAAAACAATTTGAGCTGTCTTCAGAGCACACAGCCATGTTGATTACATAAACATCTCTCCTTCTAGGTGCAATCAGCACAACATCATTGTTTTTGTTGAATATGGTTCCTTGAGTCTTAGTAAACAAAACCTTATAGTCAGCATCACACAATTGGCTGATGCTAATAAGATTGTGTTTAAGACCATTCACATATGCAACCCTGGTAAATGTGATCCCATTGCAGTTCACTGAGCCATATCCTTCTGTGTCACCTGAAGAGTTATCTCCAAACACCACTTTGGGACCTGGCTCCTTTGAGTATCTGTGCAGGTATTGTTGAATCCCTGTCATGTGTCTAGAACAACCACTATCTAGATACCATACCGATTCCTTGAGATATTTCTGCACAGATACATAGAAACAGATTAGTTCCTATGGTGAACCCACTTTCCAGTGGGTTCCCTGAATTGCTTATTAGCAACTCTTGTGTTCCTGAAAAACTTTTGGCGTTGGGATGGACAATTCATTGTTTCATGGTTATAACTCCCACAGATATCACACCCAGGGAAGTCACCACACTCGTCTGAGTGATGGTCTGTGAACCCACAGAATTTACAGGGAGGATAAGGTTTGTAATTTCCCTGTTGCCTTTTGGAACTCTGTGATCTGTCCCTAGAGGGTGTCTGAGCTCTTTTAGCTGCCATGTGTCTGTCATGATCTAAGGTCGAATGGTGGAGCACCCCCCATACTAAAAGTAAACATTGTCCTCAATGTTTCGAGTCTAAAGGTGGAGCACCCCCATACTAGAGACGAAGAATCGAATGCTTAGGATCTAGCATGGAAAGGGTGATCAACAATATATCTAAAGCCGTTTATTAAGTATGCTAAAAGATAATTGTTAGAACAATAAAGGATATGTCATGGATTCGTGAAAAACTTCTTCAAATGAACGACGGAGGCTCACGTAAACGAACACGAGAGTCTTCAATCGTAGATGATGATGATGATCTAGATAACACAATCACAAACAACCACGAGACAACGAGTTGAAAGGGTACAAGTCCCCTTATTAGCGAATAGTGAGCATAAAAGATAAGCATGGGATCTCCCCCACGAGGCACCTCGTTTTTGATTACCGAGTCATGAGCTCGACTCGATCCCCTCAATGCTAATTATCATTGGGGAAGGTGTCTTGGTCGGGGGCAACCATTGAAGGAATTTCCCCACCAAAGTAGTGCTTAAGCCTATGTCCATTCACCTTGAAATTAGGACCATCATCTTGAGCTAGCTCAATGGTCCCATATGGAAACACTTGTGTAATGGTGAACGGACCCGACCAACGAGATTTCAATTTCCCAGAAAATATCTTAAGACGAGAGTTAAAAAGCAACACTTGATCACCAACGTTAAAAACCCGGTTTTTAATCTTTGAATCATGAAACTTTTTAGTCTTCTCTTTAAAAATTAATGAATTTTCATAAGCATTATCCCTTAATTCATCCAATTCATTCAATTGTATTTTCCGGTGATCTCCCGCGGTCTTCAAGTCAAAATTAGCGTGCTTAAGGGCCCAATATGCCTTATGCTCCAACTCAATGGGCAAATGACAATTCTTCCCATAGACTAACTTATAAGGAGTGCAACCGATAGGTGTCTTATAAGCGGTCCTAAAGGCCCATAAAGCGTCATCGAGTTTGTCGGACCATGAAGCACGGTTTTCTCCAATTGACCTCTCTAAAATCCTCTTCAAAGCTCGGTTCGAAACCTCGACTTGCCCACTCGTTTGCGGGTGATAAGCCGTAGAAAGACGATGTGTAACTCCATATTTCTTTAGAACCTTTTCGAATTAGTCATTACAAAAATGGGTTCCACGATCGCTTATAATAGCACGAGGGGTTCCGAACCGAGAGAATAGTTGCTTCAAAAACTTCACTACCACACGAGTATCATTAGTAGGCAAAGCCTTAGCTTCCACCCACTTAAAAAGGTAGTCCACCGCGACGAGGATATATTTGTTGCCATGAGACGATGGGAACGGCCCCATAAAGTCTATTCCCCATATGTCGAAAATCTCACACACTTGAATTATGTTTTGCGGCATTTCATCACGTTGAGACGATTTTCCTTGACGTTGGCACGAATCACACGACTTCACAAGTGCGTGTGCATCACGATAGATAGAAGGCCAAAAGAAACCGGCATCGAACACTTTCTTAGCTGTGAGATTAGCACCGTGGTGACCACCCGTGGGTCCCTCGTGACAAGCTCTAAGGATATTAGAAGCTTCGGCACCAAACACACAACGTCGAACGAGTTGATCCGCACAAATCCGAAAGAGATAAGGGTCGTCCCAAAAATAGAACTTGACGTCACGAAAGAATTTTCATTTTTGTTGTGTCGTCATACCCTTGATTATGAAATTGCCCGCATGGTAATTTGCAATGTCGGCAAACCATGGGGTGGTGTCTTTAGAATTTACTACACCGAGAGTCTCAAGAGGAAATGTTTCGGTAATTTCCTTGTTCTCGAAAACATATTTGTGAGGATCTTCTAGACGAGAGAGATGATCGGCCGCTAGATTCTCGGCTCCTTTTTTGTCAAGCACGGTGACATCAAATTCTTGGAGGAGGAGCATCCAACGAAGCAATCTCGGCTTAGCATCTTGCTTAGCTAAGAGATACTTGATAGCCGAATGGTCGGTATACACAATGCTTTTAGTCAAGACGAGATAAGGTCGGAATTTCTCAAAAGCATAGACCACGGCAAGGAATTCCTTTTCCGTTGTGGTGTACTTTAATTGAGCCTCGGTCATTGTCTTACTAGCATAGTGAATAGGACGAAAATGCTTGTCATAACGTTGCCCTAAGACGGCCCCTATAGCATAATCACTTGCATCACACATGATTTCAAAGGGTAATTCCCAATTAGGAGCAACAAGAATGGGAGCTTCGGTAAGTTTCCTTTTGAGAGTTTCGAAAGCCTTAACACAATCCTCATTAAAGTTAAAAGGAGCATCCTTCTCAAGAAGGTGTGTCATAGGACGAGAAATTTTCGAAAAGTCCTTGATGAAACGACGATAAAAGCCCGCGTGGCCTAGGAAACTCCTAACTCCCTTAACGGTTTTGGGATGAGGTAACTTGGCGATGACATCTACCTTAGCTTTATCGACCTCAATCCCCGCCTTCGACACCTTATGTCCTAAGACGATTCCTTGTTTACACATGAAATGACATTTCTCCCAATTAAGCACAAGATTGGTTTCTTCACAACGTTTTAACATTTGTTCGAGATTAGATAAACATGACGTGAACGAATTACCAAACACCGAGAAGTCATCCATAAACACTTCCATCGACTTCTCGATCATATCGTGAAAAATCGCCATCATACACCGTTGAAACGTACCGGGTGCATTACAAAGTCCGAAAGGCATCCTACGATAAGCGAACGTTCCATAAGGACACGTAAACATAGTCTTCTCTTGATCACGAGGGTCGATAGGGATTTGAAATTAACCGGAAAAACCATCTAAAAAGCAATAGAATTCATTTCCCGCAAGTCGCTCCAACATTTGATCCATGAAGGGCAAAGGAAAGTGGTCTTTACGAGTGGCGTCATTTAACTTTCGGTAGTCAATACACACCCTCCAACCGGTCATAACACGAGTGGGAATTAACTCGTTGTTTTCATTAGGCACAACGGTCATTCCTCCCTTTTTAGGGACACAATGGATTGGGCTCACCCATGGGCTATCGGATATAAGATAAATCATTCCCGCGTCAAGGAGTTTAAGGACCTCCTTTTTAATGACATCGTGAATTTTGGGATTCACCCTTCTTTGACTTTGAATTGCGGGTTTGTAGTCCTCCTCCATTAAAATCTTGTGAGTACAAAATTTTGGGTCAATACCCTTAATGTCGGATATTTTCCACGCAATTGCCCCTTTATGAGCCTTAAGAACTTTCAAGAGCTCGGTTTTTTCATCATTAGCAAGACCTTTTGCAATAATAACCGGCAACTTGTCATCACCTTCCAAGAATGCGTATTCAAGGTGAGAAGGAAGATCTTTAAATTCGAGGATAGGTGGTTCCTCGATTGAAGATTTTGGTTCAACACTCATAACTTCCATCGGCGAAAGAAATGGTGGAATAGAAATTTCATCACTAATCAACACCTCATCTTCATTGTCGATTTCATTTGAAGTGAGATCGCCTCCTTGGAATGGAGTGAGATTTGGTGTGGAATTAGCAAGAATCGGATCCAAAATAGTGGGATTGCCACTTGACGAGCTATCGGAAAAACCTAACACTTCTTGTGAAAACTCATCGCAAACCACATCAACGATGTCAATGTGATTGATGGTAGCGATTTCATAAACATGAGAAGGTTTTGAGTTTTGAGTAGCGTTTATAACAAGTTCCTCTTCGTTGAATCTCAAAGTGATAGTTCTCGCATGAACATTGATAAGCGATCTCGAAGTGTCTAAAAATGATCGACCTAAAATTAGAGGAACTTGAGGATCCGCGGGGATGTCAACTACTATAAAATCAACGGGATAGTAGAACTTCCCCACTTTCACGAAAACATCTTCGGCTACTCCACATGCCATAATCGTAGAATGATCGGCCATCTCGATGGACATGTTCGAAGGAATGAGAGCCGGAAGCGAAAGCGATTTCCAAATGGAAAATGGCATCAAATTAATGCTTGCACCAAGATCGGCCAAGGCGAGGCATTCTTTCATATCTTGTATGTCACAAGGAATGAGAAACTTTCCGGGATCACCAACTTTTTCCGGTATGCGGTTAAGATAAACCGAAGAACAATTAGCAAGCTTTGAAAGCTTTTCCTTATCGCTCATCATACTTTTAAAAGTGGAAGCGAAACGAGGCATATATAACAACGCGTCGGCTAAACTCACATCAAAATGAACTTGTTGAAACATTTTTATAAAAAGCTCGATTTGTTGTTTGTTACGTTCTTGCAACTTCTCTTTGTTTCGTCTTGAAGGGTAGGGTAAAGGTGGTGTGGGTTGGTCATTAGGCAACGGCCTTGGAAACTCGGGTTCCACAATTGGTATTGGTTCAACCGTAGGTGTGGTATGAGCGGTACTTCGTGGGATTGTAATGTGCTCCTTTTCGACCATCACCTCGGGTTCTTTCTCGATTTCCTTCTCCTTAGAAGTACTTGAACGAGAGATTGGTTCCTTGAAAGTTTTACCACTTCGTGTAGTAATAACCTTCATTTCTCCCTTCGGGTTTGCAATGGTATCACTAGGAAGACCACCCGAAGAAGAGGGCTTACACATGATTGCTTCAAACATCTTAGCCATTCGGTCCTCAAATTTTGATTGCCTAGCATCCGCTTTTAATAACTCTTGCTTAATCTCATGTTGTCCTAATTCCATCTTTTGTTGATTTTGTTGTAGACGTTGGACATTTCCTTCCATTTTGTTAGCATGAGTTTTAAGTTCATTAGCAAGTTCATTTTTAAGCTCGTTTTTCAACTCGGATCTTAAGCTAATCATCTCACGTTGCATATTATCAAATTTAGCATCATTTGCTTTTGCATAATCCAAAAATTCTCCTTGCAAATTTTTAGTGTGAGCATTTTGAAAACCTTGTGTAGTGTTTTGAAAATCACGGTTTTGATTTTGATTAGAGATTTGTCCATTCCCACTTTGATAATTCCCTTTGTTGTAATTGCGTGTGTTGCCTTGGTAATTACCTTGGTTGTTGTTTCGATAATTGTTAACATTTTGGTTTGGTGGAGCTTGATTTGGACGGGAACCTTGGCCGTTTTGGTTGTAAGTTCCCGTTGCTACATAAGCACTCGAAGTGTTACCATCCGCGGTAATGCACTCGGAAAGATCATGAGCTCCCCCACAAGATAAACAACTCTTAGCAACCGCTTTAACCGAAGCGGAGTTGGAAGCTTCTTGAGCCTTCCAATGGGACATTAGATTAGCAAATCTATCAAAAAACCGATTTTCCTCATTAGCTTCATCATGTAAGGCATTAATGCTACGAGACGATTGTGACGAAGATGACGAACCCATATTGGCAACACTCGGTGTGTTACGAGGGTTATAAACCTTAGATCTATTTTCAATGATTTGTAAAGCCTCATTTGTCGTCTTGCACAAAAAATTACCACCCGCGGTGGCATTTAAATAATCTCGTTCATGATCATTAAGCCCATTATAAAAAGTATCCACTTGATTCAATTCCGTGAAATCATGGTGTGGACATTCATGTAACATCTCTTTAAATCGTTCCCATGCCATTGAAAAACTTTCATTATTTCTTTGCACAAATCGTGAAATCTCATTTTTTAAGTATGTTGTTTTAGATGGTGGAAAAAACTTGTTCACAAACTTAGAAACGAGATCGGCCCATGTCAAAATCGAATTTGGCGGTTCTTTCTCGAGCCAAATTTTTGCGGGTCCATCCAACGAGTATGGAAACAACATCATCTTAATGGCGTCATGTGGAACATCCTTAAACTTGCTAGTGGCGGTGAGACGGTTGAAATTCCTAATATGGTAATGCGGGTTGTCTTTCTCGTGACCTCTAAACTTATTTGCTTGCAACATCGACATTAAACCCGTCTTAATCTCGAAATTTTCCGCAAGAATAGCGGGAATCACAATAGCCTCTCCAAAACCCTCGGTGGGTGCTTGTAGCAACTCCATCATAGTACGATTAGCCATGACGACTTCTTGTTCTACAATAGGTTCAACAATTGGAGGTTCTTCAACAATCAACGTCTCTTGATTGGCTTGCTTTTGGAGTCGTTTACGAGCTCGTTTTGCTTGATTACGAGTGATCATAAACTTCACGAAGAATGGGAGGTGAGCAAAGAAGATTCTTTTTGGGTGTTTTGTGAATTTTTAATTTTTTTGTGTTTTTGATGATATTTAATTTTTTTGGATTTTGGTGTATCTTCGTAGACAACAATCTACAAAATCTCTCCTCGAATCAAACTCTTGATTAAAGAAGCCTCAAAGGAATGAAAACGATCACGTGGAGTGAACGCCTTCGAATGACTTTAGAACTTTGGTGAAAACCAAATCGTTCAAGAGGGTTTAATCACAAAGAAAACCAAGCAAATATAGTATACGTAATAATACTTTGGGCGGCAAAACCCTCGATTGACCTTCAATCTCAAAATACTCACAAGCAAGCGGGGAAACGAGGCGGCGCGAAGCACTTAAGAGCCTTTTTCCTTAGGGTATATTTTATAATACCCGCCTTATACCCACCTTATAGTTTGTATTTTTCAAAATCGAGCTTCACGAAAGTATTTATCTATTTTTGCCTTTTCTTTTTGTTTGAGATTCGAATACAATAATTAGGAGATCAAATCCCAATTAAGGTTGTGTTTTCACACTTTTGGAGATATTGTAAATTTATTGTGATACTTAATACAATATATTAATAATATTTGTACAAGAAAAACCAAGAAAACCGATAATACGTATTAGTAGAGTTCTACTAATACAATTACTATTTGGTTAATATTAAAAACAACAATGCAAATTAATCACGACACACCTCCCCGGCAGCGGCGCCAAAGTGATTGGTGTAAAATACACCTCTTGTTTAGGAAAACAAAAGAGCGTATATGAGCGGTAAGTATTGAACAAATGACTTTAGGAAAAATCAAGTGTTAATGACCCGATTAAGTTCGTTTCCCAAGGAGGTATATGTGTGTGACTAAGATGTACAAGATTTGAGATTAATATTTGGTTTAGAAGGGGATTAGAAGAGAAAATGACGAAGTCGTAAAAATAAAAATTAACTCAAAATCACTATTAGAAAGTTAAAACGTAAAAACTTAAAAACCACCAAAATTAAAATAAATTCTAAAAATTACCAAAAATTCACCAAAAATCAAAAATAATAAACTAAGAGTTTACCAATTATCAAAACTTTTTCAAACCTTTTAAATAATTAAATATTTAATTTTTAAATGCTAATTAAAGCCCTAAAAATTAAATAAACTATCAAAAAGCCCAAATAAAGATTTTTCAATTGATAAACCTCGAAAATGACCTAAAATGTTTAAAAACTATTTTTAGAAATTTTAAAACTAATAAAAACTATTTAAAATGATTTAAAAACTATTAAAACTTAAAATAATTATAAAAATTAATCTAAAAGTGATAAAATTATTCTAAAAGTTGCTAAATTCCTATTTTAATGTATTAAACCTAAGAAAAATGTAAAAAGTTGGAAAATGTGAAATTTTAAAAATAATAATAAAATAATAATAAAATAATAATAAAATAATATTAAAAAAATCCAAAATTTATAAAAAATTCTAAAAACTTGCAAACTAGTTTATTTTAACCTAAATAATCAGAAAATGAAAGTGAAGTTACCAAAATACCCCTAATGGGCCCTCAAATGGGCCAAAACCAAAAACAGTCAACACAAATGGGCTTTTGGGCCCAAAAAGTCAAACTTGGCCCAATTGACTTGGAAAAGCCCTATCTAACTTAAAATTTAATTCTAAGAACAAAACTCTAAAGGCCTAAAAGCTGAAAATGTGCTTATCACAGCTTATTGAACACAAAGCTTATTCTTATTGGGCTTTTCAGCCCATTAAGCCATAAGCTAATGCCATAAGCTCTAATTTGACACACAACCCTCTTTTTGGATGCTTAAGAGATCTGTCAAAAGAAATTTCCAATAAGCTAACTCAATAAGCCAGAAAATAGAAAAGTAAAAATTCACAAAACGACAAAATAGTCGTTTTTGAGAAATACTCAACCTCAGAAGCTGATTCAACTTGCAAAAGCTTTCAAATGGACTCAATAAGCAATATCAATCAACAAAAATCCAATAAGCACAAGCAATAAGCCAGAATAAGCAAAAATGAACTTATGTAAAAGTCAAAGGAGTTGGTTTTCTAGTCAAACCTAAAAGTCAACCACCCGAATGCTCCAGGATGAACAAATGGGTCAAAATATGAGCACCTATTACAAAAACAAAGTTGTTGCTGGTTAAAATAAGCTATTATAGCTTATTGATAAGCTGACACCAAAGATGCACTATCAGTGGCAACCAGTAGGGGAAAGGAGTTCCCACTGCTTTGACTATTTGACCAAGCTTATTTGAGAGTTCTGGTTTGATTCAATTGGAAACAAAGGCACCCTTGTGATCAGTGAACCACAAGGAGTCAATAGCAACAATAAAATCACAAAATGATCCACACAATAAGCCACAATAAGCCAAACAGTCCACAGATATGCTCCAGATATGCAAATAAGCAGTTAAACACTTAATAAACAGATTACAGCAAAATAAGCCAACCAAACTTAACCAGATGCTAACATAAGCTATATAAACTAACAATGAACACAAAGCAACAAGAATTAAACACTGGATCAAAGTAAATAGCAAGATCAAAGCACAAAAAGTTACTGATGAACAAAGAACATATGTAGAAACAAGTTTGCTGATATACTTGACACTTGTTCCAATTTCAAGCCTCAAATCCTTCTACCCTGGTGTGATTAGCTATGATTTAGCACTTGTTACCCTTAACCTATGCTTAGATCTAGGTGTCCTCAAAATCCTAGCCAATTTTACCAAGTTATGAAGATTTTATAGCCAATCTATGAATCTATGTGTTCAAGACCTTAAAACCTGCAAACAGATGAACATATGCACCCAAATATCAGATACCAATACTTGCATACAACACACAAGCACTTATCAATCCTCAAATCCAACTTATGCAGTAATCCCAAACACCCTTTTAAAACTTATTTTCACAAATTTTCAAAGGATCATGAAGATTCAACCCACAAATTAGATCAGTAACACCTCATTAACATCAAACCAAGCCAAATCAACAATAAACATCCACAATAACACAAATTCAAGCACAAATCCACAAAAATCACAAATATTCAGAAACTTAAAGAGAAAATGAAAAGGGAAGAAGGTGCAAACCTCCAAGACCTACATCCAGGCCCTGGATTGTTTGAGCTGAGGTACTAGCAAAACAAGTACCAGCTTCCAAAGCTGCTAAGATGAACAAACACAAAGTGAGATCAAATATAAGGCCAACTTTCTGATTTTTGAAACCCAAGCTTTATCAACTAAAACCTTGCCTCAAAAACCTTCAAACATATAAATGGAACTCAGATTTTAGCTTCTCAAACACCAAACTTTTATAAATAACAGATTAAAACTCAGAATTTTAAGAAATTTAAACTTTATTTCATAAAAAGGAATTACAAAGATTAAAAGCTAAAATCTGGAACAAAGGGACTCTCACATGTTGAGGTCTCCTTTTATAGGCAAATGCCTGGCTAACACTATTCATAAACCCTAGAAGTGAATTCCCAAATGTGCCCTTGAGGTCTTCTAGACGCATTCTGATTTTGAGCTGTCCAATTTGATCAAGGCTGTTCCTTTTAGATTTGGAATGAAGCAAATGTTGTGGGCTGTTGATCTTGACACGTCACATGACTTGGAGGCTAAGTTGCTTGCTGATTGGTGGAAAGGGAATTGGGGGTGGGGTCCTTTGTGAGTGGGAGTGAGTGTTTTATGTGTGGGATGTGTTTAAGGTGAGGTGAATCAAACGTGTGCCAAGGTAATTGCAAATTACCCTTTGTTTTAAGTGATGTAATTCTGGGTGGTAAAAGGTGAACAGTAAGTCTGTTTGATCTGTTTTTGGTGGAGTGGAAAGTGTTTGGCGCAATAAACGTGTTTGAATGTTTCAAATGCACAAGTTTAGCCCTCCTCTTTCCTTTCTTTTGTCATTTGGATGCAAACTTCTATCAGCGCCCATTTTACATGTATCAACGTTTCACCATTTGTCACTTTTGGCACAAAACTTTATAGAAAGTGTTTCAAGGGTTATATTTGCCATTTTGAGATATTTCAAGGGCTGATTTTGAACATTCTTGATCTTCAAAGGTCTTCATTGTATCTTTGACTTTATGAAGGACCATTATTGGCAATTTTGATTTGTTGAGGGACTATTCTTGCCATTTCTTCAAAGTTGAAGGACCTTTTGTGTAATTTTGTCAAACTTAAGGGACCAAACTTGTAATTATGAATATACAAGGGTTTTAAGTGTCATTTCTTCAATAATTGAGGATCAATCTTGTTTGTCTTCAAGTCTTCAAGGGTATTTGTTGAAAATTCCATGATTAGGGCCCGGTTCTTTGTACGGCTTCGTTTCTCGTGTCCGTTTTTCCTTGTAACTTGTGATCTTTTGTCTTTTTCACGATATCCATACCTAAAATACACAAGTAAACAAACACAAGCATATATATGGTATTTTTATGACATTTTATGCATTTAAAGCCCGAAAAGAACGATGAGATCATGTATAAATGCCATCTCATCAAGTATGATGGGTGAATTAACTTACTTTTTGGGTTTTCAAATTAAACAATGTCCTAAGGGAATTTCTATTTGTCAAGAAAAGTATGTTAAGGATTTACTTAAAAAATATGACTTAGCTGATTGTGCATCAGTGAAATGCCCCATGCTTCCACCCAACAACTTGGGCCTTGATGAGTCAGGGGTCTCTGTCAATGAGACTTTATATAGAGGCATGATTGGGTCACTGATGTATCTAACAGCCAGTCGTCCAGATATCCAATTCTCCACATGTCTCTGTGCAAGGTACCAAGCTAACCCAAAAGAATCCCATCTAGTGGCTGTTAAGAGAATTTTCAGGTATCTCAAAGGAACACCATCCCTAGGTCTATGGTATCCAAAGGAATCAGGCTTTGATCTCAAGGCCTATTCAGATTCAGATTATGCTGGATGCTGTATTGACAGGAAAAGCACTTCAGGCAGCTGTCAAATCCTAGGAGGAAAATTGGTTGGATGGAGTGCTAAGAAGCAAAACTCTGTGGCTATGTCTTCAGCTGAAGCAGAATATGTCGCTGCAGCCAGCTGTTGTGCTCAGGTGCTCTGGATGAAAAGTCAATTGGCTGACTATGAAATCTTGTATGACAAAGTACTAACCTTTTGTGACAACACCAGCGCCATTGCCATATCCAACAACCCTGTTCTTCACTCTCGTACCAAACACATTGATATCAGGTATCATTTTATCAGGGATCATATAATGAAGGGAGATATTGAGCTGCATTTTGTTCCCACAGAGTTGCAACTAGCTGATATCTTTACAAAGCCTTTGGCTGAACCTTCGTTCAACAGGCTAGTTGCTGAGCTAGGGATGCTCAATATCTCAAAGCCTGTGGCTTGATATTAAATGTGTTCATTAAATGATTGATTCTATATTAAATGTTTTTCACATGAAACTAGGTAGTTACTTTCCAAGTAAATGCAAAAAACATTCTCAAATATTTAATCATTTATTTTTCGGATAACGAGGAGACAAACTTTTTGAAAGGTCAAGGGGACCCACTTGAGCAGTCATTTTCGCACCTTGCATTTAATACGGTTGAATAACTGTTCACTATATATTGTCTCCTTTCTCTTCTCACCCACCACCATTCTCAAATCTACTTCTCTCTCTAAGTTTTTATCTCTCTCAACCATCCGCCATTTTCGTTCACCTTCAACCTCAAATCCATGGCGTTTTCAGTTCCAAAAGCCTCCAATGTTAACTTCGAGATCAACGAGAGCATCCTCGCCTCCAACAACGCCATTGGATGGATTAAGGCACCAAACAGCACCTATTCAGATCTAGTAAATTTCATGCAGAATTGTGACCTAAATGAAGCCTTCACCAAATCTCCATCCACCTTTTACCAAGAATACCTTAGGAAATTCTGGTATTCTGCTGAAGTGGTAGAAGACACCATTACATTTAGCCTTTCATGCAATGAACACCCTTTTGCCTTCTCCCTTAAAGACTTTTCTAGTGTGGCCGGATTAAAACATGGAGATGAGTGCCTGAAGGTAGTTGACAAAAAGGCTGTCAAGGAAGCCCTGGCCACACTCAACCCTTGCCATGACGTTAACCCTGCCCTTACACCAGCTGAAGTCCTCGCCAAATCCCCTCTGAAGATTAAGTATTTCACTCCTATGTGGCGTGTCCTCTTCACCCACATTGTGAAGTCCCTGGGAGGAATGCAGGGATCACAGGATCAGATGTCGTTCAATCATCAGGCTATTGCGTATGGATTAATCTGGGGAGCTGATGTTGACGTTGGAAGCATCCTATTCTCAAACCTGGTAGAACAACTGAAGGGAAGGAATCAGGTCAGGGAAAAGAACATCTGTTATGTGCGCTTCCTGTCCCTGATCTTTGAAAGTCTGCTGGGAGATAACTACCACAACAAGGCCTTGACTGCTCTTAAGCCCTATCGCATCACAGGCGCCATATACAAGGAAATAGGAGCTGAGGATATCCCTGTCACCGCCCATATGCTGAACGTGGCCAACCAAGTACCAAACGCTGAGAAGCCCTTGCTCCCTTCCTCTGAGAAGGTGAATACTTCTAGTGTTGCTGGCAAGTCTATGTCTTTGACCTCTGGGCAGCACACTACTAAGTCCAAGGCTTCATCTGGCCAACAGCCTAAGAAGAAGAAAATCCCCTCTTCTTCCCACTCCAAAGCTGTTATTAAGGCCAAGGGAAAGAAGACTGACACCGCCTCTGGTCCAGATACTCTTGTGGATTCAGACTCTTTGGCTGACAAACAACAGGCGTCTAGTGTCTCTAAGTCAGCTGAGACAACAGGAAACCAGCCTGAGCAAGCTGATATCTCACAGGTAATCAGTGTACATTTTTAGAGGTTCACAAGCAGCCACTCTCATTTGTCTGTAGGAGAGAGTGGTGAAGTTAGGGTAATCCTCGACACATAGAAGTCTGTCAATACACTTAGAATACTTTAAGACTTCTGTACACCCTGTCTTTGCACCAGGGAATGATTCATTTATGTTTATAAAGCACCCCGATGACCATGAACCCTCTAGACAGTATTCAGGCTAACAACAACCTGAATACACTAATGTCTCAACCTTGATCAGCTGTACTTCACACAGCCTCTTGGTTCCCTCCTTAAAAGAGTCCCAAAGGATTTATCCTTTCAGGGGGAGCTGAATCATCACCCTCAGCTTTCCTAGGGGCAGCGTAACAGGCGACCTACAACAACATATGTTTCACTCTTAAAAGAGTCCCAAAGGTTTTAACCTTTTGGGGGGGCTGAATAATCACACTCAGCTTTCCTAGGGGCAGCGACTGGCGATCCATAAACAACATATGTTTCACAATCAAAAGAGTCCCAAAGGTTTTTACCTTTTGGGGGGGCTGAATAATCACACTCAGCTTTCCTAGGGGCAGCGAATGGCGATCATTAACCACACTTTATTCACACTTAAAAGAATCCCAAGGATTTATCCTTTGGAGTGGCTGAGTAATCACCCTCAGCCTCTCTGGGACAGCAAAATGGCGACCATTCCCTTTATATTTTTCCCTGTTACTAATTACAACAAATTTGCAGGCTGAAATTGTACAGCCAGTCATCGAATCTCAGGTACAACAAGAAAAGGAGGCTGAAACTATGACTCAGGACAAACCAACTGATGAAGAGCCTGTGTTTAATACTGATGAAGAAATGCTCTCATTAGAAGATTATGTCTCTAATATTGAGCCAATGCCTGAGGATTAATTCCCTGAGGGAATGTTCGATGAAGAGGATGAAGAAGATGAGGAAGACCAACTGTCTGTCTCTCCTCCTAAAGAAATAGTTGTGTCTACACCAGCTGGTAACAAGACTTCTCCTCTCAAGGAAGCTGTTGATACTCCAAACTCTGCTACCTCAACAACAACAGTCTTCCAAAGACCAACTTATGATCCAACAGCAGAATTTCTCATGTTTGATCATCCTGCCCAGACCAACTTTGACTTAATACCAAGGGGGGATGACTATGCTCAGCAAAGCCTCAATATCAAGAATCTTCAGCCAGTCCATCATCAATCTGATATTGAGCGCTTATCAAGGAAGCTGTATGTGATCAAGTCAGAGATGCATAACTTTACTGTGACATTTCCAGGCATCATCAAAAAGGCTGTGACTGAAGCTGTCACTGAGCCAATTCAGGAGGGTGCAAGAAAAGGTGTAGCCCAGGGACTCAGTCATCTTTCAACACGAATCAAGGATGCTATTGACTCAGTTGTCCCTGCTATGTTCCATGAACATGAACTCACCCTACAAAGGCAATTTAATGATGTTCGCAACAGGCAATACAACCATGCTAACTTTATTGTCAGTCGTGTTCAGGCAAATACTAATGCAAATGCCAACCTCCTGCTGAAGATTGCCAGGGCTTCACGAAAAAGACAACGTGCTATGGCTGCCTCTGTGGAACAGATTGCAAGGCGTTTTCAAGCACGTTCATCCAAACATCTGCAAAGTAAGGATAAACGTGAGGGGGAGAAGATTACAACACTCAGCCTTGCATCTGCTGAACAAGGCTCATCATCAGCTAGCCCCACCACTACACCTGTTCCTCTCCAAGTCATCACACCAGTTATAATACCTGATGATGAGGATGATACTCAGGGGGAGCAACAAACTCAAGATGGAGCTGACTCATCAAAGTCTCTGATCATGGTTAACGTCAGCAAGCCTGAGGATGATGATGAGCCAGCGGCCAAGAAATTAAAATTCACTGTTAGCTCTCTCCCCAAAGCTATTCAAACTCAGGCTCAGATAGCGTTTCTCAAAAGAGCTGAAGTTTTGAAAAACATAAGTGTGGAGTCCTCTGTCTCGAAGAAAGGAAAGGAGATAGTTTTGGTTGACACAGATACCAAACTTAAGAAGATAGCTGCGATGCTAGAGACAGGAGGATCCACCACAGACCTTTCACAATTCTCAACCTTTACACCTTCCGATGAGATTCCTTTGACCCCTGAAGAAATTGAGCAACAGGCTGAAGAATTCAAAAGATTAAGTGAACTCAAGACAGCCAAAGAATTAAATGAAGCGACTCTGAGGAAGATGACACCACCTGAAAGAGAAAAACAAAAACAAAGGTTGAGGGAAATGGAAGTAAAACGCGCTGAGGCCTTAAAGAAAGTCAAAGCTGACTATGATGCCTGCGTGAACAACAGATATGCTGCTGGCAAGATAACCAAGTTCAAATACACCATTCACAAATCCACAAACACCCCACAAATGATCTTATGGAGGGAAAACTAACAGAGAAATATGGATGTGTTTGACAACTTCAGGTTAAAGACACTTGGGTTATCAGAATGGTTTGAACTCGAAGCCTTAGCTGCCAAAAAGTCTGGACAGGCAAATTTCCTTCTGCTTAAAACTCTTAAGGCCAAGTTTAACTGGATCAAGGAAACAGCAGCCAAACTCAAGATTGATCCCCCACCACAGCTTTTTGAACAAGAACCCCCAAAGACAGGCAACAAAAGAAGAAGAATTTCACAAATTGTTAATGAAACTTTTGTTACTGAAGATGTTCATGTGGATGGTATGCACAGGGATTTGATCCTCCCAAATGGTATTGTTGGCCCTGTTGATGGTCAGACATACACAGAGCCTAAAAGAGGAATGGCGTTCATGAACAAGGCTTGCCAGTATGCTTTTCAGAGAGAAGATGAGTTGTGCTTGGCTTCAACTATTCAGCTACTCTGTCACAAGAAGTGTCTCAAGATCAACACAGAGTATTCCAAGAAGTTTGCAAAGACTTTGCAGGATGAAATTGATAACAGATTAGACTTGGCTGAAGCTGAAGAAAGAATAAAAAATGATGACTATTGAAGATGTTCACAACCCTTTTACCTTTATCTTTTATTTTACTTATGTAATGAACTTGTAATTTTCTTTAAGTCTTAATAAAATCATGAGGTATGTTTGTTTAGATCTGTTATGTGTAAGAAGAAGCTGTTAAACTCACTTACCTTAACTTAGTTAGATCTAGCATTATTTATGTTTAAATAGGGGGAGATTGTTGGGAATCTAAACTTGTTAGATTCCCTGATCATTGATTTAAACATAATTAGGCTGTTAGATAGTCCCTTGCATGTGCCTAGGAGGCAGGCAAGTTTCGCAAGACTCACAGAGATCCAAGTCTCTGTGAGCAACCTCAGAGGAGTCCATGTCAGAGACATTGTCAGGGAAGTCGAAGATTACCTGAAGACATACTCATTGGCTGTGATGGATAACAGCCAAGATGTATCAGGGAATCTGAGGGGTTGAGAGTTAACAGGGGTGGCAATACCCTGATAACTCTCAGCACACTTTGGACATGCCATTTGTATGTTCGAGACTATGAAGAATAAGGAAACTGTTTTTGACAACTGTTCCTTAAAGCATAATGGAAGACTACCAAGAATAGAAGGACATCATGTGACTGATGTGGGAACTTGTAAAAGCTTGTGTAGTCGACATCAAGTACTGTTTAAGTCAAACTCGTAACACTATAAATAGGATGTGTATCCATGCATTAATGTTCAACACTTTGAGATATTAAGAACATTAGTGCATATAACTTAGTGAATCAAACAGCTACGACTGTATTCATAAGTTAGGGTTTATTTTTGTTCAAAGTGTGCACAACACATTGTCATCAAACTGTGTCATCCATAACACTTGTAATTCTTTATTATACAATATTAAGATTACGTTTGAAAAGTAATACCTTGTGTTGATTAAGTTAAGATTAGGGTTTCTTGCATTGATTAGGGACTTTCACTATAAATACATGTATGCTAACTAATAGTAATAGTTAAACATGCAATGTGAGCTTAGAAATGAAACTTATATAAATAAGTTAAATGGATATTGATGTTGCTTGAACTATGGTCATTTAGATAAATACTATAGTGTGAATGAACTGAATAAAATCCGTATAAGCATACATATATGTTCTTTGTACTATCTATTAAGACTATACTATCCGATTAGGCATAACTTGGTGTGAGCTTTAATTGGATATCCGTGTTAAACAAGCAATTGCCTACTTCCAGGTGAGTTTACAGTCCCATTTAAACTTTGATAAAACTTTCCCTTTTTGGGAAAGGAAAATATGCAAACATATATTGGACACGTATGGATTGTATAAACTGGATTATGATTGCTTACTATTGAAACTGTTAAATTAAATCGCCCGAATGTTATAAATAGATCTATTAGGGATTGATCATCCTCGTCTGGGTGAGTCATGCTCACTGTGCCTTGGCCGGGACAACAGACGTATACCATGTTGGAACTGGAATGGGTGTCTTTCTGTAAGACACTACGTCCTCATCTGTTGAGGACTATGGGTTAAGCTTCAGTTTCTAATAATAAACAAATGTTATTTACATTTTAGTAAGAATGATTTGTGCATTATTACTTCTATGATTATTGTATGTCCAAACTAATTAATTGTTAAAATCTGTAAATTCACCAACTTTATGTTGACCCGTTAGTATGTTTTGCACAGGAATATGAAGTTAGTACGTGGTGTGTGCATGGCCTCCAGCATCTTAGAAATCTGCATAATAGGACTCGTCAGGGGTTCTATTTGGGAAATTCAAATAAACACTCTCCACCATGTTTAAGAAAATTTTTATTTATTTGTTAAAATAAATATGTAATCTGATTTAACTTACTTTTATCTTATGCTCTACGGACTATATGCTATCGATCCACCCTTGTGACATCTCCGTGGATATTTCTGCGTATTTTGACCCTACCCGGGGTGTCACAGTAACAATGACCAACACCATCTTCCACACATGGAAGAGGGTTTATATATGCCACGCCTAAAGAGGCTTTTGTGGGCTTGTTCATGGGTCGGGCTTGGCTTTGCTTGGGCTTACGCCCCTAACTTATACAATATTAGCTTAAAGTCCAAGCCCGGTTCACCCGAATAACCTATTACAATACAAGACCATTAATGACTAAGATGACCTATTACATTCTTGTTCGACTATATAAAATATACGGCTAACAATCTCCCCCAATGTATCGGTCATCTTAAAATGCATAAGATGATTGAGTGAATACATTATTGTATAGAAGATCTTCCTGCTTTGGTCTTGTATCTTGGTCTTGATCTTGTTTGTAACGGCTTTGTTCCTTCATGCTTTTGTGATATTTATCTTGAGCCTTTGTCATTTAACCTTGAGTGCTTGAGATCTCTATCCTGTGCTCCTTGTGACTAAGATGACCTATTACATTCTTACATTCTTCGGTATCTTGATTTTCGCCATCTTGTGCTCTTGTGACTTCTGAATCGACATGTTCATACTTTGTTGATTTTGAACGGCTAACAATCTCCCATTCAAATGAGGTTGTAGTTAGTCCTTCAAATATTCATAAGAGTTGCGGAAGACTTTATCTTTTAGTATAAACATGTGAAGACGACTTCGGTTAGTACACAACTACGCCACCATCTTGATATGCATCAACATATATAGACACGGACGAAATAGCTTTGAACATTTCACCCTAACTCGGTAGCGTTTTACCTCCGGTCGGTGAAGACCGTTAGATGGTATTAGATACCGTACATGTGATCGGGTAGATTCGATTAAGAACCTCCTTGATAGGGTTTCCCGGTGGTAGTAGCCAGTTCTCTTTACTCGACCGTCTCAAAGCAGACTGCGAACGTAAAGAGTGAATAATAAGGATAAATTATCCGTCTGATTAGAGTCGTCAATTCAGAATTCCTGGAACAAGTTTGATTCTAAAAGAATCACACCATTGTTGCTTTCTAGTTTGTCACAAGCTTGATTCATAGAGAATCTTGCGAGTTACCTACCGCAGTGCTGTTTGATGTTGACACTGGAAGGATTTCCATTCATCACTGTGAACACTAATGAGTGTCATTCTGAATGTTCTGGCAAGATCACACGGATTTTGCGAAGAAACCTGGAATCAAGTTTGAATCAATTAAGAATCCAAACTTAGTTGCTTTCTAGTTCTCACAAGTTTGATTCGTGTAGAATCGCACAAGTTACCTACCATGAGCTTGTTTGAGGTTGACTCAAGCAGGATTTCCATCTTCATTGTGAACCGTATCACTCAGATGTTCTGGCAGTACCACAAGGATAATGCGTAGGACTCGATTGTGTCCTGATGAGATGATAGATTGATCTCTTTTGGCTCTAGACTCGATAAGTGCATTTTGGTAATCGGAGGCTAGATCAGACTACCACCTTTCTAATATTAACTAACTCGGAGTAAGAAAGTCAATAGATACGTGTTGATCTCCGTGACAATGAGACAAGTTTCTTTTGAGAGAAACTCGAATAGCTGGGGAAGGGTTGTGCATTGTCACACCCCAATTTATCAGAGTAATGCAACGCAATGGGGTGCGACGGTAATGACTATCACAAGATATAGGTACAAAGAACGACTATTTAAAAGTCGTTTTAATTTAATTTAAAGCATAATACTTGTTCGGAAGCGAATTACACAGGATCATGATAAAAACATTGTTCCAAAAGACTTTAACATTGATCCAAATATCCATACACTAGTCACGACCATTTTTATTAAAAATCTCCCATGCACAACCATGCCACTCCTCCGTCTTGATACCTGAGAAAAACATTGCTAAAGCGTCAACACAAAGGTTGGTGAGTTCATAGGTTTAAGTTTAAATAGTGTGATAAACCAAAAGATTTTCAAGGCAACCAACATATAATCTTATAACAAATACAAGATTATAATCAAAAGTATACGTTTCAACAACCTAGGTCTAAGCTCATGACACCGAAGCGTTAACCAACCAACAAGATATAATGAGAGCCCGAGCAAATGCCTATCCCAAAGCATTCGTAACGACTCAAATGTAAGTGTATCTAATTTGGTCACACAACCAACATTAGATAGGGAGGTCAATCCCAATTTATCTATCCATAACATTCGCGCTTACACAGAGTAATTAATGGTTCACGATAGTGGGCTAAAGCATCTAGGGATATCGCTACTTAGACATCATGTAGGCAAACGTATCAAGTTTTATGTTCATTAGTTTAAAACAAACAATGTTCTCACCCCAAAATAGTTAAAACAATTAAAAGTGGGGCTATGAAACTCACCTCGATGAAGTAGTGAATATGATCAATAAAGATATCACAGAAAATCAAAGCACGCAAAACGATGCGCGAACGATCTACTAGTAACCTAAATAAAATATTAGTACTTAGGCTAAATACAAGAAATAATAACGTACAATGCACTTGATAGATAATTTATACTTGCTCTTGATTTAAAAAACGTTTTTATACATTTTTCATGTTCAACCATTTTAGTCACGGGGTCGACTTTGGGCTATAATAACTCGTTATCAATTAGTCCGAAAAATAATCAGGTTCTTGTTATATAAACTAGGCCGCGAGGTCTTCAACATTTGATAAATATCACATTTTTATGAAGTACTTAAGTCTAGCAAATAATTATCCAAAGTGGTACACTCACAAGTAAAAATAAACAAGTAAAGTTTAATTATTTATAAGTGTAAATCGACCATCTTTGGAAATTTATTGCGGGTTTGTTACTTAACTTTAATACAAACCGAAAGTTATTTTGAAAACTAGGCCGTGTCAAAATTTCACAAGGTATTTTTAGATGGTTGGGGCATGACCTTTAGGTCGGTTAAAAATAGGTGCAAAGTAGGGTAATCGGCTAAAGTTAACTCTTGCTATACTAGGTAGTCTTGGTATTAGAATTTTGATAATTGGTTTTACTCCTCTGTCATACATCCCAACCTACACACCCTTGCTAATATTATTTTATATTATGTCTTGTACTTTTCATTTACATTTACATGTACAGGAAATAGTAATTGTTTGTTCTTTCTAGTTTTGTTAGCCTAATTTTACACGCAACAAGAAATGACTCATTTTGTTTTTATCCTTTTTCATACGTACACATACATAGCATACTATCATCATATTAAACAAAGAGAAATGAGGGAGTACTTGTTGTTTTGGTCCACTGTAAACACAGGCAACAACATAGTAGAGATGGTGGTCCTCATTTGTTTTAACACACATGACAACATATACACACACATGCTTACCGTAACTAGTAAAATGAAAAACTCCCTTGTATGTAAACCCACTGTTAGCAGCTTTTGCCAAGAGAAGCAAGGGGGTCCTATTTGCTTTTATATTCTAGCATACATATGCATATACATCATAGCAAACACCTTCTCACATATCGTCTATTTATTCAATCAATAAGTCAAAAGAAAAGAAAGGTGTCTACTGTTGTTGCTGTTTTCGTAGGGTACCCCAAAGGGGGGTTATATTTACTTGTTCAACATATACATACATACATCCTTAAACATGGTAAGTCAAAAGTAGCCCACATGCCTGATGTTACATACATAGTACACATGCCTATTTTACATGTACTCGCAACACATATAGTTAATTGCTTTACATTGTCCCTGTCTATTTTTTTGTCTTACACCCATGTCTACACAGCCTATCACCTACACGCCACACACATATGCTATTATACGTATTTATCATGAAATGGAAATGAGACGCAGGGGTTTATGCAGTTTTTCTTGTTAACTTCACTCACATACTCACGAAACATATACATTCCACACTTCTTCGGTCCTTGTTACTATATTATATTGATAGGGTATGGGCTAGCTACTTCAACCATCCCACCCATACTCATGTGTACTATATATCCAAAACATTAAATGGTTTTGCTTACTAGTCTTTACACGTAATACCAATACACACACATCACACGAGTACTTCATGCAAATACAACGGCAGAGAGATTGATTTGGAGTTTTCATGCATATATATACAAGTAAACATGCACATAAAAATCATAAACTATGCACTTATGATGGTTTGCAAGCACATACAATGTAACAATATTGTTTTGTTCTATACTTGAGCATATGACATATCTTCTAAGAATATGAAGTTATGAGGGATTGACGGCAAGTGCATTATTGGTTTCAAAAGATTACGACCAAAGTTTAACATCATGCATGAACTCACTTTAGTACTCTTACTAGCTTTACATAAAGTCATACACCTTCATCCCATATTCGTTTCCCTCTAGGTCTGCATAACACGCATACCTTGTTTGTCAAGGTGTTGGTTCATTTGTTTTAGGTCATCAAGTAACCACCCCATTAAACCCTAGTCGTGACCCCTATTATTACCATTTTATGTTTAAAACTTAGCTTAGTTGTAGTTTTTTTAGATCGTTAAATGTTTTAGCAAGTACATTATCAACCAATATGAAATGAACAAAGTATAAGAACTTACAAAGGGTCCTAAGATAAGTTGATGAAGATGGGAATTAAGAACTAGGGATCAACTATCAAGCATGTACCCATATCAACAATTTTAGTGTTTTTAGCTTGCTTCAAAAATCAAAACGAACCTTCTTGCTTATTTATTTTCTGCCATGACTTTATAGTATCAACTAGAGGTTTGTGTTTTTCTTTGATGGCTTAAGTTTTGAGTGTGAGTTTACAAAGAGGAATGAGTGAGTATTTATAAGCAAGAGGGGTGGGTTTAGGGTTAAGTAGTTCTAATTAGGACTTAGTTAGTATGTTGGTTAGATTGTAACTAGGGTTTTTGCCTAGGAACTAAGTATAGGGAATTGCATAAACTTGGGGAAGATGAATCCTCACTCCTTGCGTCTAGGGCAGAATGAAAGGGAAAGGAAAGTACTTTGGGTTTGACTAGTAGTAAAAATGTTTGTTGTATGATAAAGTTTTAAGAATAAACCATGGAATAAGGTGAGTGACCATTGGTATTAGAAGAGAAAGAGAGAGCAAGGTACATGGCATTAATTTGTGGGTGAAGTACCAACTTGCTTGAATTTGAAATTGTGGAAATGCATAATAACGTGGCTTGTATCATTGTAAAAAGGGGGACCGGTTTCATGGTACAGTGTAGGAGAAGTTTTTGAGATAAATGTTGTGAGGAATATAATTTAGTGTAAAGGTAGTAAAATACTTAAATGTGTATGTGTAGTATGGAACTTAGGTAGTAGTAGTAGTTTCAATTAATTTTAGTAGATGGGTAAGTTCCTAAGTGTGTCGTAAGTGAAATGTTTTATTTGTGTAATAAAACTTTTAAACGGAATTACGTTGACGTAAATAAAAGTTGATTTCTAAGATGGAAATTCCTAGTACGTAACGTAAACGAAAACAATAAGTCAATCAAGTAGAAATTTATAGAATCGTTATTCATAAAAGTTCCATTTTGTACACAAAATACGCGTAAGCAATCGGGAGCATCAATAGACACACAAGTCTAACCCGAACTATCGCGTTTCACATAAATTAAATAGATTCGAAATTCACGTTTGTGACATTCGTAATCCCTTAAATTGAGTTTTGTCCTCAAAACTAGCACTTCCATGGCGTTATCAAAACAATAGGTCAATTAAAATTTTATCTTCCTTTCATGGTGTTCAATGCGTTTGTTTTTCTTTAGTTTATTGCTAAGATTAAAATTACTATAATCCTGTTAGGATTAAAACGAACGAAAATTTATTTCGACTTGTACATGGTTCTATAGCGTTCCCTAGGTCTTTTATTTTGTATGTCAAATTTTCTCGATGCCGTCGGTTTTGTTTAGTGAGTTTTCTCATTATTAACTTTCGTGTCGTCCCGCGTATTACTCCCACTTTAAAGTGTCACGTATCGTCATTTTTCGCCTAGATGACTATTTATCACACATTTTAAAATCGTTCCACATAGTTTGGTTAATCCCGTTCACATTAACCGTCTACTTGGTAGTGATAAGTAGCGTATGCGTCAAGGTTTCTTGAATCGATTTTCAAAAAATCTAGGACAATTGATCGTCCTACACATGGTGGTCAAGATGTTTCTTTTTTTTGTGACATTCAATACTAGATAATTTCGTTAATTAATCAACTTAGTTTGCGTTCCTACTCGTTTATCTCCTTTTTTATGGAGAGGAAAATGGGTGCACATTTTACAATGTATTTAAATCATAGTTCGTTCAGATTCCTTCTATGAAGAAAGTATATAATATTTCTTAAGCCTATGAGTATGGTGTGATGCTCAAACATCATTAGGTAAAATAGATTTTTGTCCAAGTGGTTTTGGTATTCCAATCATATACAAAAACATGCTAATCTTGACTCAATTGTTCTTTAACATGGGTTATGTTATGGCGAGTTCTTAATATCCGTAAAATTTGGATTTTACTCAAACGACGTTTCGTTCTTCTCATTATTATTTAAAAGTTGTTTTCGATTTTCCAACTCTAATCTATTTGGGTTTAATTGTCGTAAAAAACAAGTGGTGCTCTTAGTATTTGCATGTCATATACGCTTTTGTATGTAATAGTGGCGAAGAAAGTAATTATACTAGGTTTACTCGTATCGCGTACTTGACGCTTTTACTTAAGACGGTATAAAAATGTTCGACGTTCATTGCACATAATAAATTTTTCTTTGACGAATAGGGAAACTTGAATATATTTTACTAGTACTAATATATTTCATTTTTAAGATGACTACTATGAGCATACTTGCGTTCGACCACGATCATACGTAGTTGATCAGGCTACGTACATCTCGGGACCAACGGTTGCATCCTCCTTTTCATCATAATTTGACTCTTTGAGTTTGTAATTATATATTTGTAGTCCATAGTGCATTTCGTTCGTTACCGTTATTTACTTCCATAATCATCAAATTAGTCCATAGTGCATTTTATTTGTTACCAATGTTCACTTTTCACAATCGATAAAATAATTCCCATATTTTATTCGTACTAGTTCTTGTCAAGTTCATCGATAGTTTTTGTTCTCCACATTTGGTCGTCAAACCAAGTTCCAAAACTTTACATGGTAGTTCTTACCAAAAATATTTCGCTGTTAGTTGCGGCATTTGATTAATAATACCTTTACTGATGTTTCAATTTACCTTATCACGATCGTTATTATTCCCACTAATAAGTGTTTCCGGTGGTGATTTCTCATAGAAAAAAATATGATATTTTCTAAAGAGTATTTTACAAAAATCTTTTAGTGAAAATTTACTTTATTTATTTCTCTTTGATAGGTAAAGAAAATATAGTAGAAGAAAGCTCTTTCTTAAGTAAAAATTTTGGTGGATGAATTTTTCTCCGACACATGAAAAATAAAAAATAAAAAATTCTCGTTGGTTAAACAAAATAGGCTTTAAAGATAAAACAACCCAATTTATTTGAAGACTTGGAGTACGGTTATATAATTGAGTTTTGTTGGTGGTAACATCGACGGACGTCGAGTTACTTGATTTGCATAAAAATAAAATAGTTCATAATACATAAATTCCCATGCTCTATCCCTGATGAGGTTAGAAACCCTTGGGTTGATAGTTGAAGATTGTCGGCGCATCTTTCTTGAAAGACAACCGGTGTAAAACGTTGGTGGGGTATTGGACGCTCTTTGCCCCCGAGCTTCCTTCTTCGACAATTTCCTTCCTTTTTCGAAGTATTTCTTGTCTTAAACGGCATTCCTCCATGTAGCATTCCTTCATATTCTTCTCATGGGACTTTACCACTCGACAATCACCCTCCAAGTTCCCAAAGTCATCACAAAGCATGTGATGGTTCGCGCATCTACCTTTGTGGTGGTAGTCCCACTTGCGGCAATATGGAAGGTTGCCGAGATACTTCTTGTCCAAGATCGGAGTTGTTTTGGGAACATCCCCCGGGAAATTTGTCCTTGCACAACAAATAGAGGGTGGTAAGGTTTTTCCTTGGTGAACGCGTGGCGCTTTCCACGAGTGATTCTTTGGTTTGGTCATAGGGTGAAGTTTAAGTCTTTCGGTACTTTGCTTTATGATGTTCAACCTTGGGTGGTTTTTCATCATAGAGAACCTCCTCTCATAAGGCCCTTTTCTTCCACTAACAGAGTGAATCACTTTAGTTTTTGAAAGGGCCTTTCGAGGTCCAAAAGTGTTAACCGGAGTCACTTGTTTCCTTAGCTTTATCGTAAACACTAGGATCCATGGTTCGGTCGACCATGCGGATACTAGCCTCAAATGCATCAACGGCCCTAATGGCATTTTGGTATTGACGAGTGATGACCTCTTTGAGGTCCTTGCAACCTTATTCCGTCATTTCAATTTTTATGTGTACTATTAACGAGCAAACGATGTATATTTTTGTTAGTTCTTTAATCGTTATCAATTTTTACGATTGTTCAAATTTGACCGAGATTTTCTCACAATTATTGTAATACAATTATCAAGGGATCATATCATAAAAATTTGTATATTACATTCTTGAATTACGTTCCTTACAAAGTTTTGGAGCTTAGAGTACAAAATTCCCATTCAACTAATGAATGACTCCTTTTAGTCTTGACAAAACGTCATACATTTATTACAAAACATCATACTTTTATTAGAAAGGCGAGAAAATCCTAAAGGCCTAGGTGGCGTAGGATCTCTTGGATTTGGGCATGATACGCGGCTTGCCTAGCCTCGATATCATTGTTCCTCATTTGTAAAATTGCAATCTCGAACTCAGCAGCCTCAAGAGACTCTCATAACTCGGCTATCACTAAGTCCTTGTCTTCATCTTGCTCGATAAGGTGATCCACATCACCCACTACATCCTCCAGATGGCCTACCACGTGTTCTGCATCGAATCCGAGTGCTTCTGAAGTAGGCTCGTCTTCTGGGGAATGAGCAACATTAGGTGGTGGTGATGAAGCACGGTTTCTTTTTCTAGAAGTTTCAGGCATTTCTAAAGGTATAGGAGTAAATATTGGCATAGTAGTAGTAGAAATATTTGGGACGATGGAAGGAAGTCCCGTAGTGACATTTGGCATCATGACTGGCGAATCTTGCTCGTCACCCGAATTTATTGTGATTACGCTCTGGATGGGGGTAATTTCCTTGTCGGATTTGGATTGCAAGATGACAAACAGAATGAGAGGCATTTTTCCTTTTTCGCCTTTCACCAAATGTAAAACGACGGTTATTAGGTAGGTAGATACGAAGTATTTTTCTAAAGTTCTAAAAATAAATATGAGTTGTATGATGTCTTGTAAATTTTATTTTATTTAGAGTGAGTTCTCGTACATCGATCCATAAGTCTACTTAAATGTCCAAGTAGTCCTTACATGGAAAACAATAAGTAAATCATGGAATGTTAAAGTCCTCTAACATGCTCTTCCACATACTTATTATTTGTACGTTCTCTTAGTAGTGATTATGCACGGATGGATAAATACAATTATCCGTAATCAGTTCTTTCATCAGTTTAGGTCTATTCTGACGTTTATTTTTGTGCAATTTCCTCTCGTTAATCGTCTATTACTTGTAACTCGGATGAGTAAGCATACTTTTGAGGTTTAGACAGCTTACAGCTATTACGTAGGTCATACTAGTTCTTGTTCATTCATAAGTCTTTCCTTTACTTAGTATTGCTAGTTCGTACACTTTCGACAATTTTTACACCTTGAAAAATTGTTAATTTCATTTAAACGAGTCGAGTACTAAATTTTTATCACAAAAATTTCATCACAATAATTGATCCATTTGTTTTTAATCGGTAATCTTTCAAAATGTTCAATTCGAGCAATTACTAAATTTTATCACAGTATTTTTTCTGGTTTGGAATATGCCCCGTTATACCTTATGTGTTTCGGTTATTTTGTTCTCGTCTAGCGTTTGCTCGCAATCATTAGGTAAACATTACCGTCATTGATGTATATGTATACCTTGTATTTAAGATCTCAATATACGACCACATTTCGCATCTGGGGTTCTCAAATATCGCGCAACGCGATAACCCCTTTGATGTAGAAATTGGCATAATTGTTTAACCAATGGTAAACCCTTTAATTTTATATCTATATCGTAACTTCTAAATTTATAATAAAGTCATGATAACTTAGTCGCAACCAATGGACTAATAAAAACTTTGATTAATCTTTGCGTAATTTATTTCCAATAAAAAATTTCTTCGATAACCATTTGACTTACGCGTCAGCGTATTTATGGATAGTTCTTATATCGCGAAATTTATTCGTTCTTTGAATTGTAGTATTCTTTGGAGCATTACAAGATTAATACTTGTAATAAGTGTTTTATCGTCATATGTCATCTTAAATAGTGACGTCGTCGTCGTTCCTCGGTCGTGCTCAAAATAATAATTTGATATGATAACTTACGCATTCAATTTCAATTTCAAAACCGTTAATTAATGTAGGTCACTTTTCCTCAACCGAGTCTATTATAAATATTTAGTGGAGTAACAATTTACCGAACCTAATAAATAGTTGCTCCTCTCGACATTTATAATAGTATCGTTTGATTCAAGTATTATTACAATTTAACATACTACCAAACACATGGTAAATATTCATATAGTTTTTGTTCTAGGAATCATGGCGATACTTTTAATTTGGTGTATAGTGATATGAAACACACAAACGTTTCGATAGTCGATAATAGTCTAGCGGACTATCTAAAATGTGTTGAGCATAAGTATGCGTACGTTTAATCTCAAAAGAAAATATCTATATATCGCACAAACCATTCAAATAAATATGGCATAAACCATTCAGATAAAGATGGCACAAACCATTCAAATAAATATGGCACAAACCATTTGAGTATCGTAACAATCCATTCAAGGACGTTAGGCACTTTATTTCAACTTAAAAATCGTTTTATTACATATCCCTATGGGTATATTCAAACACGGGAAGGGGAATACCTAATCCTAATAGCACGCAGCAATCAAACTCAAAACTTAGCATTGCATAAATCATAAGCTATCTAAAGTCACAACTTACTTGTATCGAAGACGTAGAGTGAAGTGGTTCTTGGAAATTTTTGAGTTAGTTATAGTCTAGAATTATTTTCTCAAAATTATATTCTTGACTTACGTTTATAAAAATCATTTTATAAAATAACCTATTTCTCTATAACTACAGTCTCTGATACCAATCTGTCCCACCCCCAATTTATCAAAGTAAGGCAACGCAATAGGGTGCGACGGTCATGACTATCACAAGATACAAATACAAAGACCAACTATTTAAAAGTCGTTTTAATATAATTAAAAGCAGAATACTTGTTCGGAATCAAATTACACAGGATCATAATAAAAACATTATTCCAAAAGACTTTAACATTGATCCAAATATCCATACACTAGTCACGACCATTTTTATTAAAAATCTCCCATGCACAACCACGTCACTCCTCCGTCTTGATACCTGAGAAAAACATTGCTAAATCGTCAACACAAAGGTTGGTAAGTTCATAAGTTTAAGTTTAAATAGTGTGATGAACCATAAGACCAACATATAATCTTATAACAAATACAAGATTATAATCAAAAGTATACGTTTCAACAACCTACGTCTAAGCTCATGACACCGAAGCGTTAACCAACCAATAAGATATAATGAGAGCCCGAGCAAATGTCTATCCCAAAGCATTCGTAACGACTCAAATGTAAGTGTATCTAATTTAGTCACACAACAACATTAGATAGGGAGGTCAATCCCAATAGATCCATCCATAACATTCGCGCTTACACAAAGTAATTAACGGTTCATGATAGTGGGCTAAAGAATCTAGGGATATCGCTACTTAGACATCATGTAGGCAAACGTATCAAGTTTTATGTTCATTCGTTTAAAACAAGCAATGTTCTCACCTCAAAATAGTTAAAACAATTAAAAGTGGGGCTATGAAACTCACCTTGATGAAGTAGTGAATATGATCAATAAAGATAGCACGGAAAATCAAAGCACGCAAAACGATGCGCAAACGATCTACTCGTAACCTAAGTAAGATATTCGTACTTAGGCTAAATACAAGAAATAATAACGTACAATGCACTTGGTTGATAATTTATACTTGCTCTTGATTTATAAAATGTTTTTATACATTTTTCATGTTCAACCATTTTAGTCACGGGGTCGACTTTGGGCTATAATAACTCGTTATCTATTAGTCAGAAAAATAATCAGGTTCTTGTTATATAAACTAGGTCGCGAGGTCTTCAACATTTGATAAACATCACATTTTTATGAAGTACTTAAGTCTAGCAAATAATTATGCAAAGTGGCACACTCGCAAGTAAAAATAAACAAGTAAAGTTTAATTATTTATAAATGTAAATCGACCATCTTTGGAAATTTATTGCGGGTTCGTTACCTAACTTTAATACAAACCGAAAGTTGTTTTGAAAACTAGGCCGTGTCAAATTTCACAAGGTATTTTTAGATGGTTGGGGCATGACCTTTAGGTCGGTTAAAAATAGGTTCAAAGTAGGGTAATCGGCTAAAGTTAACTCTTGCTATACTAGGTAGTCTTGGTATTAGAATTTTGATAATTGGTTTTACTCCTCTGTCATACATCCCAAACTACGCACCCTTGCTAATATTCTTTTATATTATGTCTTGTACTTTTATATTATGTCTTGTACTTTTCATTTACATTTACATGTACAGGAAATAGTAAATTGTTTTGTTAGCCTAATTTTACACGTAACAAGAAATGACTCATTTTGTTTTTATCCTTTTTCATACGTACACATACATAGCATACTATCATCATATTAAACAAAGAGAAATAAGGGAGTACTTGTTGTTTTGGTCCACTGTAAACGCAGGCAACAACATAGTAGGGATGGTGGTCTTCATTTGTTTTAACACACATGACAACTTATACACACACATGATTACCGTAACTACTAAAATGAAAAACTCCTTTGTACGTAAACCTACTGTTAGCAGCTTTTGACAAGAGAAGCAAGGGGTTCTATTTGCTTTTATATTCTAGCATACATATGCATATACATCATAGCCAACACCTTCTCACATATCATCCATTTATTCAATCAATAAGTCAAAAGAAAAGAAAGGTGTCTACTGTTGTTGCTATTTTCGTAGGGTACCCCAAAGGGGGATTATACTTACTTGTTCAACATATACATACATACATCCTTAAACATGATAAGTCAAAAGTAGCCCACAAGCCTGCTGCTACATACATAGTACACAACTATTTTTAGGCAAGTTGCATTAAATTTGCATTTGCATTTACATTTACATTTAGCACAAAGCATACACATGCCTGTTTTACATGTACTCGCAACACATATAGTTAATGGAAATGAGACGTAGGGGTTTATGCAGTTTTTCTTGTTACTGTACTTACATACTCACGAAACATATACATTTCACACTTCTTCGTTCCTTGTTACTGTATTATCTTGATAGGGTATGGGCTAGCTACTTCAAACATCCCACCCATACTCATGTGTACTATATATCTAAAACATGAAATGGTTTTGCTTACTAGTCTTTACACGTAATACCAATACACACACATCACACGAGTACCTCATGCAAATACAATGGCAGAGAGATTGATTTGGAGTTTTCACGCATATATATACAAGTAAACATGCACATAAAATCATAAACTATGCACTTATGATGGTTTGCAAGGACATACAATGTAACAATATTGTTTTGTTCTATACTTGAGCATATGACATATCTTCCAAGTATATGAAGTTATGAGGGATTGACGGCAAGTACATTTTTGGTTTCAAAAGATTACGACCAAAGTTTAACATCACGCATGAACTCACTTTAGTACTCTTACTAGCTTTACATAAAGTCATACACCTTCATCCCATATTCGATTCCCTCTAGGTCTGCATAACACGCATACCTTGTTTGTCAAGGTATTGGTTCATTTGTTTTAGGTCATCAAGTAACCACCCCATTAAACCCCAGCCGTGACCCCCATTATTACCATTTTATGTTCAAAACTTAGCTTAGTTGTAGTTTGTTTAGATCGTTAAACGTTTTAGCAAGTATATTATCAACCAATATTAAATGAACAAAGTATAAGAACTTACAAAGGGTCCTAAGATAAGTTGATGAAGATGGGAATTAAGAACCAGGGATCAACTATCAAGCATGTACCCATATCAACAATTTTAGTGTTTTTAGCTTGCTTCAAAAATCAACCCGAACCTTCTTGCTTATTTATTTTCTGCCATGACTTTATAGTATCAACTAGAGGTTTGTGTTTTTCTTTGATGGCTTAAGTTTTGAGTGTGTTGGGTTTACTAGATGTGAATCTTGCAGCCTGTCAGGAACGGTGAACGACTTCTGTAATCACAAGTCAATTCACAGAGAGACTCTATACACAATATGAATGTAGAATACAAATATAATAAAGAAGAACAGAATAACTATAAAGACTTGATCCTTTCTAAGGATTTCTAATATTGATAATCACTAGAACTACATTTGATGAAGGTGTATCTAAGCCTTCTGCCTAAGGTTCCTTTTATACTACAAGGAAACCCTAATACAGCATTAAACAAAACGTGTAAAACTGATATGCATATCCTTTCCTAACATATCTCATGCATATCCTAACAGAATAATAAATAAATAATAAAGTTTGACTTTGACTAGGACCAGGAGCACGACTTGCTCCTACTACTACTAGGAACAGGAGGAACTACATACCTCCTAGTCTACCTATTACAATTAACTATTCCAATGGTCCTAACAATCCTCCCCTAAACTTGAATTTGACCTGTTGAGTTGAAGTTTCCTGGAAAACGTGCAATAAAGCTCGAGGATTGAATCAGCAAAAGAAATAGCAGCATCAGCAAGATAAGTAACAAAAGAACCGCCGCAACAGGAAACACTAAAAACTTCTCCAAAGCTTGAAACAAATCAGCATCGTGTTGAATCTTTACAGCAACATGAGCAGATTTGATGAGCCTTTACCAAGTAGCTGCTCGCTCTTGGGCTAGCCAGTCTTTCTGGTGGAATAAGCATCACCCTGGGAGACTAGAACCCAGCCCAACTCTTAGAACGTGAATCAATGGTGAGTGGGGTACCCTGATGATTTTAGGCAAACCATCACAGCCGTCAACGGATTTGATATGTCTTTACCAGAAGCCGTACCCCTCTGGACTCGCCAACTCTTAGCAATGAAGCATCGGTGAGTTAAAAACCTTATAGCTTTAAGCAAGCTATTACAGCTATCAACGGATTTGATAAAATCTTTACCAAGAGCCGTACCCCCTTGGATTAGCCACTATTCAGTCTAGGACCATGGCAAGTGAAAACCATCCAGTTTTGGGTAACCTGGCAACCATCAACGAATTTGAGAATCGCACCAGGAGCCGTACCCTCAAGGTGAATCAACTCTTTCTTGTCGATTAGACATGGTGAGTTGAGGACCATTTGTTGTGAGGACCAAGTCCAACACCAGATGAAACCAGTAACCAGCACAAGTATAACACAGCAACCAGAACCCATAGTTTGAATCAGCAAATGATATCATATTCACAAGTGTAAAATCCATGATATGTGTAAAGTATAAGCAGATATTATATAAAAAGTATTTTTTTATTTTTTTTAATTTATTTTTTTAACTAGAATTAATGAAATTCACCAATCACTTTACATATTGGTGAAAAGAATGGTAGTATTAACAAATGAACAAAAAACACAAAATAAAACTTACAAACCAACCATTTCAGAGACCAGAAGTAGCCTTCTTATCTGCTTTCAAACGAGCCTGGATCCCTTCCACCAACACAGTTGCCATAGTAGACTCATTCCCTGAGGGAGCATTTGAAATCTGCAAGTGACAAGCCAAGATAGCCTCCATCGAAGCAATCGTCAACGGATAATCCAAGTCTGTGAGCATAAAGACCATATGACCAGATTCCGACTCTAACATATGCACACCACATCCCGCATATAACTTCCATCGCTGAATAACCCATTGCATCTGATCCTTCCAGACACCAAAAACAGGAGCATGGGGAGGGGCATCAAGCATCATCTTTAAATCAGCCCATACTCGCAGTCCAGGCCAGGAAGACACAACAGTAGGATCCTCAGGCATGTCGGTATCCATAAACCCATATAAAGCCATAAGATCCTTACGATCCGCCCAAGACAAAATACCCTGCAGACCCGAAGCAAACCGCACAGACCCATCACTAAGAGTAATCCTATGAGATACCGTACCAGGAAGAGTCGTGGAACGCGCAACCGTCCAACCAGTAATATATCCATTTCCCAAAGGCAAATCAGAGTCACTATCAGAAGCTGCATCAATTAGATTTTCGGGAGCACGCTTCTCATAGGGAACGGTCATGCCACGTCGAGCCAATTTCTTGCGAAGCGAACGGCGAGGTGTGGAATCACTAGGCGAGGGTTCAACCTTTACCTTTACCTGAGCAGCAGAAGTGGGAGCAGTAGAAGTAGAATCAATAGTTTGCCCACCCAACGGATCAACATGAGCTGCACTAGAAGAAGGAACAGGTTGAGGACCAGGCACTGGTGGTGATGGGGATGCCATAGCAGGTGTAGCAGCAGTGGTGGTTGTGGTAGCAAAGGTGGTGGTGGTAGCATGTGTAGTGGTGATAGCAGGACCTGAAGAAGAAACCGGAGGAGCAACCGAAGGAGAAGAGTACCAACTGTAGAAGCAGCAAAAACCGATGGAATAGCAGCAGAACCAGGAGTAGGATCAGATGTAGGACCAGTAGTAACAGCAGGTGAAGAAGTGGTCACCACACGTGGAGAAGGACGATAGATAAATCGCTCTGGAATTGGGGTGCTTTGATGCTTGACCGTTCTTTCATATAGTGCTTTAATTTCATTAAAAGACAAAGCCCGAACCCTGTCCCACTTCCAACCAGTAGTGAAATAAGTAGCTGACTGATACTTCACATATCGCTGCATCTGCTTTCGCTCCTCAGTTCTCGACAAAGGTCTGTTCTGACGCTTCTCACGAAGCTGTGCAGCAAGCGCCAACTGATGCTTGCGCATCAACACCATAGCCCGAGGAATACAGTTATGCTCATCCACATCTGAACCCAAAAGATCAGTGAACTGGGAATAATCCCTGGTAAGAATAGTCAACACCTGCATCCAATCGCTATCATTCCAATGCATAGCATCATGCTGCACTTGTTCACGTCTCTGCTTTTGAAGCGCTTCCTCCTCAGCCCGAGCAGCTTCATCAATTTCAGCTTGCATCCTTTGAGCAGCCTCCTCACCCAACCTATCCTCCTCAAGCTGTCTGCGTGTACGCTTGCGAGGTGGTGAGGGAGCATCAGTCATGGGAGTCTTCCCCTTTAGATCATGGGATGGACCAGCATTGGAACCAGCAGTAGGACCAGAAGCACCATCCATTGGTGTGGGAATAGAAGCAGGAGAAGGAACACTGGGGGAAGTCAGAGGAATCGGCAAATCATCATACAATTTATCAGCAAAGGAAGCCTTTGCCAACAAAGTCAAACCATCCTCAACACGATCCTTAACTTCCTCATCAGAATCAGATCAAACCACATGCTTCTTTCGTCGTCTTTGCTGAGTCTCCAAAGCTTTGATGCGATCAGCCATGGGAAGAACAAACTCCCTAGTAAGCTTCCGGTGTTGATTCAAATCTGCTTCCAAGGAAAGAATCCGGGCATGATACCTGTGCATAAGATCAAGTAGAGAAGTAAGTGTAATAGGCTCCTCCGCTTTCCCACCAAGAGGACTTGGATCAGGGAAGGCGTCATTGGAACTAGAAGCAACAAATGGGTCAACATTAGGAGCACTAGCACCAGTAGGCTTATCAGAAGAGTGTGGAGCAGGACTAGGAGGGGGAGTCTCCACAAATGGAGACGAATGTGGCAAAGAAGAAGGAGCAGCCTTGGAAGTGGATGGCCTTTCAACCACCACTTCCTCAACCAGCTCTTCCTCAACCACATGAGGTCCACCACCAGCATGATCCTCCTCCTCTATTGGTTCATCATCTAATTGTGGTTCCTCCTCGGCTTGGTCAACCGGAGGAACAACACCAGCAGGAGGACCCTGAGCCAGCCCCAACATGGCCTCAGTAAGGGGCATCCACTCCCCGCTAAACCCATGGACCATATTATAATACACTTTGGCAGTAAGCTTAGAAGGCACATGTTCAGTCCTATCACGAGGAATACAAACCAGTATTTGTTGTAAAAACCTAGGATACATAAGAAACTTCTTCCTAGAACCAGCACTAGATAGATTGCTAACCATCCCCTCAAACAAATAACGAGAGAAATTAAATACCCTACCCTGGGCTAAGCATATGAGACCAGTAGCCAAAGGAGTAGGGAAAGCATCCCAACTCCCAGACTTGGGACTTAAACAATGAATCAGAAAATGCACCAGAAGCTTCCATTGGGGGGAAACCGATTCTTTTTGAAGTTAAACTTCCCCCCATGATTATACCCTATAGCAGCCATCCCCTCCAACACCTCCGCATTGGGGATGGAAACAACCCCACCTTCATCCTGAAGATGAAGGGAACTGTTAATGCAATAATGACTAAAAACGTTACTTGCATTTTTCGGTCTCGCTTAGTTTTGATTACGACAATATGTAAAAACAAGCATTTACGAAAACAACGAAAAATGAATTCTTGAGTTCAAGTATTTTTCATTTTACCCATTTTCACTTAAGGTATGGATAAACAAGTACTAACCTTAATCAAGTGATCAAGTGATTTAATCTTTTCTTAAAACTCCTTTTTATTAAATGTGACAAGTTTTTATTAAACTTTATTTTTAAGAAAATATTTTATTAAATTAATTATTTGAAATTTGAAAATGGCATATTCTTATTCTGTTAAGAATATCCTTTCAGGATATTTTTATACCCAGATAAGACCTCCACCACTAAAAGACAAAAAGGAGCAGAGTCTAGTCCGGCGGTACCTTAGCGCCTAGGCGGTACCTTATCGATAAGGTACCGCGGGCTGTGATAAGGTACCGCGGGCAGATATAGCCGTTGGCTCCTTTATCCTTTAAATAGTGGACCATTCTCAGCTTTTCACCTCACCTCTTTTGCACATTTATTTCCAGATTCAAACCCCTTCTTTAATCACTCAAATCTTTGATCATTTGTTTGATTATTACTTGTTTAAGAAGTGAATCTTGTTCTTCCATCCCTTCCTCTCCAAGTGCAAAGAGAAGAACACTATCCTAGTGAAGTGTTGAGTCCACCACCAAAGATCCATTGAAGATCAATTTTTATATACTTGTAGTTGTGTCATAGTTGTGAAGATCCAAGTAGTTGTGTCTATTTGGAAGTTGTGTATGTACTAAGTATAGTTGTGTAGATTGGTCCTAGCTACGATTAGATCTCGACTTTTAGCTTAGATTCGGAAATTGGTTAAGCGACGTGTACGGTTTTCTCCACCATAAGGAGCTTGTTGTGTAGTGAACTCTCGAGTAAGGAGTACTCGAGGAGTGGAGTAGGAACGAGGAGTGAGCTTCGTTGCCGAACCACTATAAATCCTTGGTGTTCGGTTTGATCTTTCTTTACCCTTAACTCTTTACATTCCTTATTCTCTTTGCATATACATGTGTTAATATTAGATTAGCTACACTATCATTCTTTATTCTTTGTGGATATATTTTTGTTAGTATTAGTTTAGTTACACTATCATTGTTCATATTTGTGCATAAGAAGATTTCACATATTTCCTCAAGCCTAAGTTTTTTGAAAAAGGATTTTTGGAAACCATATTTTAACAAGTAAATTATAAGAAACTATTCAACCCCCCTCCCCTTCTAGTTTCTACAATTGGTATCAGAGCGGGTTGCTCAAGAATTTTTAAAGTATATTGTATTTTAAAACTTGAATCGATCTATGGATTCCAACAAGTACCTAGAAGGGCAATCTATGCAAAGACCACCACTTTTTGAAACCGATAGTTTTATTTATTGGAAAAATAGATTTGAAACTTATGTGAAATCAAAAGATTTAGATCTTTGGCATGTTATTACCAATGGTGATTTTTTACTCTTTCAATTTAATGAAGTTTCTAAAACAAAAGAATTAGTCACTTTTGACAAAGCTAATGATGATACTAAAAAGAAACTTTCAAAAAATAATGAGGCTAAAATGGTGATTTATAATGCTTTGCCTAAGAAAGAGTATGAAAGAATTTTTATGTGTGAAACCGCTAAAGATATTTGGAACACTCTTTTAGTAACCCACCAAGGTAATAGCCAAGTCAAAGAAAGTAAAATCGATCTTCTTGTCCAACAATATGAACAATTTGTCATCTTAGAAGATGAAACTATTGATAGTGCGTTTGCTAGGTTTAACACCATTATTACTAGTCTAAAAGCACTTGATGAAGGTTTTTCTAGCAAGAACAATGTTAGGAAGTTTCTAAGGGCCTTACATCCAAAGTGGAGAGCAAAAGTCACGGCTATCGAAGAGTCGAAAGATCTCTCAACTTTATCACTCGATGAACTCATAGGAAACTTGAAGGTTCATGAGATGATAATTTTGAAGGACTCGGAATTAGTAAAAACCAAGAGTGAAAGGAAATCTCTTGCACTTAAAGCCAAGAAGGCACAAAGTGACCATGATAGTTCCTCGGAAAGTGATGACGAGGAGTATGCATTGGCGGTGAGAGATTTCAAGAAGTTCTTCAAGAGACGAGGTCAACACGTTAGGCAACCAAACTATGACAAGAAACCATTGTCAAAGAATCGGTTTGTCAAGAACGAAAAAGGTGATAGGAGTTGCTTTAGATGTGGTGATCCAAATCACTTCGTTGGTGATTGTCCAAAGCCCGCTTGTGATAAGAACCACACGGCATTCGTTAGTGGCGCTTGGAGCGATAGCGGTGAAGATGATGATGACAACCCCAAAGAGGAGAAATGTCTTATGGCTCACACTACTAAAGAGGTACATTCCGAAACCGAATATTATAGCAATGATAGTTCCACTTTAGATGATATTGAATTTGAAGGAAAATATGATAGCTTACACAAACTTAGTCTTAAATTCATAGAAAAGAATAAAACCTTAAAATCAACCAAAACTAAGCTTGAAAATGAGATCAATGAACTTAGGGAGAAATTGGCTAAACTTGAGAAAAACAAAGAGGTTGAGTTAGGTTGCTTAAGTTGTGAGAAACTTAGATTAGAGAATGATGATCTCAAGAGCACCTCCATTAAATTGGAAAAGTTCATGAAAGGTACTAGTGCTCTTGATGATATGTTAAACAAACAAGTTCATTCTAAGGAAAAACTTGGTCTAGGTTTTAACTCAAATGAAGCCTCAACTAGTGAACCAAAACAAGTCAGATTTTCACAGAAAACACCTTCTGGACGCGGTTCCACATTGTATGGCGCGGTTCCTTATCACTATGGAACCGCGGCCACAGATAAGGTACCGCGGCCAGAAGTTGATTTTTGTGAAAACTCTGAACTTTCTGAAAAATCTAAGTTAAATGAAAAACCAAAGCATCTTACTGTTAATAAGGTTCAATTACCCATACTTGACGACAATGCTATTAGTAAGTTCTATAAGCCGTTAAGTAAACCTCTCATGGGAAATAGAAGTTTATCTAGACTATCTTCTACTCCACCTAGAGTACGGAATGACTCTAAGCCTAGAAGTAGAACGACAACGCCTACAAGAGATAATCAAAACAACTCACGACCTAGAAGTAAAACTCCAACACCTAGAAAGAATAATAATAACTCTAAACCTAGATCAAACACACCTAGGAGAAGTAATGAACAACAAAATGGTTACATGAATTACTACCCTCCTCCATTTTGTTCTCCATGGGGAATCCCCACCTCATTCATACATCCCAACCAAATGCAAGGGATGTTTGGAACTAACAATTTTGGACCCATGAGATACTGGGGACCAAATGTTTGATCTTGTGTATTGTTACCTAGATATGCTTGGGAATTGATTTGGAGCCCGATGAGTGGATTAAGGATAGTGGATGTTCTAAACACATGACGGGTAATCGAAGTTTGTTCTCTCATTACAAAGCATATGATGGAGGTAACGTCACATTCGCTAGTAGTCTACGTGGTAATATCATTGACAAAGGTACGGTTTCTCTTGACTCCATGACCATTGAAAATTTTGAGCACGTAGATAACTTAGGTTTTAACCTTTTAAGTATAGGTCAAATTTGTGATAAGTGTAAGGTCATCTTTTCGGAACATGACAGTGAAATCGTAAAAGATGGAAAAGTCATTGGAAAAGGTGTTAGAAAGCATGGGCTTTATGTCATGAAGGTTAATAAGAAGTCAAAAGACAACATATGTCTTGCGACTATAGATGATAGTTCTACTCTTTGGCATAGGAGATTAGGTCACGCTAATATGCGTTTAATTCAATCTTTAGTCTCTAAGGAGTTGGTAAGACACCTCCCCAAGATTAAGTTTGATAGCCACTTTTGTGATGCTTGCAAAGTTGGAAAGCAAGTTCACTCAAGTCACAAAGCCAAGAATTTGGTTTCGACCTCTCGGTGCTTAGAGCTCCTACATATGGATCTCTTTGGACCTTCCGCCATACGGAGTTATGGAGGTAATCTTTATACCCTAGTTATAGTTGACGACTATTCTAGATTCACTTGGTCTAGATTTTTGGCATCTAAGAATGAAGCTTTCGATCACTTCGAAATCTTTAGTCAGAGAATTCAAAATCAACTAGGATGTTCAATTGTTTCTATTAGGACGGATCATGGTAGGGAATTTGATAATGAAGTGCAATTTGGTGCCTTTTGTGAAGCTCATGGTATTACCCATAACTTCTCGGCTCCTCGCACTCCACAATCAAATGGGGTAGTTGAAAGGAAGAATAGGACTCTCCAAGAGATGAGTAGGACGATGTTAAACGAGCAATCTTTGCCTCAAAAGTTTGGTGCAATGCCGTAGATACATCGACTTATATTCTCAACCGAATTCTTATTCGACCTTTCCTAGGAAAGACCCCCTATGAGATTCTTAAAGGTAAGAAACCCTCATTAGAATACTTTAGGGTGTTTGGAAGCAAGTGCTTTATCCTCAATACCAAAGACTACCTTACCAAGTTTGACCCAAAGTCTTATGAAGGTATCCTTTTAGGTTATTCCCAAACTAGTAAGGCCTACATAGTCCTAAATAGAACCTCAGGGGTTATTGAAGAATCACTCAACGTAACCTTTGATGAAACCCCTCCTTCACCCAAGACACCACCATTGGTTGATGATGACTTGGATGAATTAGAAGTAGTTAAAGCCAAAGAGGTTAGAAAAATAGGAGTTGAAGACCTTAGTGTTGAAAAGGAAGTAAACATTAAGGAGTCTATGGATCATACTCTCAATAATGTCATTGGTGACTTAAATCGAAGGACCCTAAGATCTCAAGTCCAAAACCAAAGCAACTTCTTTTGTTTTGTCTCCTTGATTTAACCTAAGAATGTTAAAGAAGCTTTGACGGATGAGAGTTGGGTCATTGCGATGCAAGAAGAATTGAATCAATTCGTTGCCAATGATGTTTGGGAACTTGTTCCTCCACCTAGAAGTTCTACCATTATAGGAACCAAATGGGTATTTAGGAATAAGCTAGATGAGAATGGTGTTGTGTCTCGTAACAAGTCTAGACTTGTAGCTCAAGGCTATAATCAACAAGAAGGGATTGATTATGACGAGACATATGCACCGGTAGCTAGATTAGGATCAATTAGAATCCTTTTAGCCTACGCTTGTGCCTTAGATATTAAGCTTCAACAAATGGATGTAAAGAGTGAATTTCTTAACGGTTTGATCAATGAGGAGGTATATGTGGCTCAACCTCCCGGCTTCACTGATTTTGAGAAACAGGACCATGTTTACAAGCTTAAGAAAGCACTTTATGGACTCAAACAAGCACCCAAAGCTTGGTATGATAGACTTAAAGTGTTTCTTGTTAAACATGAGTATACCATGGGTATGGTAGACAATACACTCTTTACAAAAAAGAAAGGTCTTCACCTCATAATCGTACAAATATATGTTGATGACATTATATTTGGCTCAACTTGTCAAGAATTGTGTGATGACTTTGCCAAAATCATGCATGATGAGTTTGAAATGAGTATGATGGGAGAACTTAACTTCTTTTTAGGACTCCAAATTAAACAAATGGACGATGGTATTTTCTTTAGTCAATCTAAGTACGCTAAAGAAATGCTAAAGAAATTTGGATTAGAAGAATCTAGACCAATGAAGACCCCTATGGCCTCGGATACTAAACTCACCGTAGATGATGATTGTGAGTCGGTAGACAACACCAAATATAGAGGTATGATTGGTAGTTTGTTGTACCTAACGGCAAGTCGACCGGATATCATGTTTAGTGTTTGCCTTTGTGCTCGCTTCCAAGAGGCTCCCAAAACCTCTCACCTTGAAGCGGTTAAGCGTATCTTCCGATACATTAAAGGCACTATACATTTGGGATTTTGGTATCCTAAAGGGACCGGCGTAGAAACCATTGTCTACGCGGACTCGGATCATGCGGGAGACTATGTGGACCAGAAAAGCACTAGTGGAGTTTGTACCTTCATGGGTTGTTGTTTAACTTCTTGGTTCTCCAAGAAACAAACTGCTCTTGCGATATCCACCACGGAAGCCGAGTATGTGAGTGCCGGTAAAGCATGCCAACAAGCTCTATGGATGAAGCAAGCGCTTGTTGATTACGGGATTTCTCTTGATGATGTTCCCATCATGTGCGATAATAAAGGCGCTATAGACCTAAGCAAGAATCCCGTGCAACATTCGCGAACCAAACACATAGAAATTAGACGCCATTTCCTTAGAGATAATGTTTAAAAGGGGAACATTACTATCGAAAAGGTGCCCTCCGAGGACAACTTAGCCGATATCTTCACTAAGCCACTTAAGAGGGAACCTTTTTATTACTTGCGTCTAGGTCTAGGATTAATGGAACATCTTCCTTAAATTCTTTTCTTCTTGTGTGTTTTATCTTACCACCTTGAGTCCTTGAGTCTTTTAAGATTCTTTTGAAAAATCTTCTCATCTCCTTTTCAAAACTCTTAAAGTCTCTTTCGAAAACGGTTGAGAAACTCGTTTGACATTGTTAATTCAATCTAAAAACGATTTTTCATAGATTCTCGCTATTAATATAGAGCTTACATAATTCATATGTATGATTCTCTCAAACATAGCTAGAAGAAGATTGAATCATGGAGGATCATTGTGTCATAAGGTCTTGTCCTACACACCTCCTACATTGATTTTTTTATGTATTTTGGTCAAATCTCTATTTGGTAAGTTTGCATATACTTTCCTTGTCTATCTTAGCTTTTAAGCACATCCCTCTGATAAGTTAGACTAGAAAAATAAGATTTGCTAAAAAATCTTTCTCCAAACACCAAACCCTGCTTCTGCAGGCGGTTCCATAAGTGAGCCGCGGTACCTTATTGATAAGGTACCGCCACCATAGATAAGGAACCGCCTACAGTGGCCTTCCTTTTCGGTTTTTTGTCTGAAACTCCAGATTTGCTCCAACCTTTTTGAGAATCTTTGTTTCAAACCCTTTGACCACCCAAAATATACCCTAAGCCTTCCCTATTTAAACCATAAGCATTTTGCATTCTTCACATCCAAAATGTCCTATTCTCCAAATGAAAGCCTTGAATCTCCTCCATTTTCTCCAATTGCTTTCAATCCAAACCCACCCAAGAACACTCTTAATCACATTTCTCCTACCAAGAATGTTGATTGTGGAACTTCCTTTCTTCCACCACCACCCTTTAGTGTTCTTCCTCCTTCTCATGATAATGTCATGCACCATGGAACATATTGTCATTGTTGTCAATATCAACATCTTGCTATGGCACACATCTATGAGGAGTTGAGCTACATTAAGAGTCTCTTAATCAAGCCTCCTCTTCATTTTGATTATGAGATCTCCAACAAGCCACCACCACCACCCTCCGCTATTACCTTGTCTTTCATATAAGCATTGGTTGCTTATCCTCAAGACACCAAATTCAAGCAAATCTTAGAATTCTAGAATAACTAGGATTAGATTTATGCTTTTAGCTTGTTTTTTTCCTTTTTTTTATACTTCCTTGTATGATGTTTCTTTAGTAACCTATCTTGGATCTTTGTCATTGTGTTTTCTTCTCTTTTAATTTTTTTTTGTGACCTATTGCTATATATTGTTGGTTGTTTCTTTTGTTCAACTAACCCTTCTATGTAGCTTGTCACCATATCTCGATTCCCCGGTGCCCCAAGCTAGGGGGAGTAAGCACCAAGGGGGAGTCTTTGCAAAGTCGTTTCTTCAACACCGGCTTACGCAACCTTTTTGCTTTGACAAAGGGGGAGAAATGAATAAACTCGTCTTTGAAAATTTTGTTTTTTGTGTGATTGAGTTTATGTATTGTCGAAATAAAAAAGGGGGAGATTGTTAATGCAATAATGACTAAAAACGTTACTTGCATTTTTCGGTCTCGCTTAGTTTTGATTACGACAATATGTAAAAACAAGCATTTACGAAAACAACGAAAAACGAATTCTTGAGTTCAAGTATTTTTCATTTTACCCATTTTCACTTAAGGTATGGATAAACAAGTACTAACCTTAATCAAGTGATCAAGTGATTTAATATTTTCTTAAAACTCCTTTTTATTAAATGTGACAAGTTTTTATTAAACATTATTTTTAAGAAAATGTTTTATTAAATTAATTATTTGAAATTTGAAAATGGCATATTCTTATTCTGTTAAGAATATTCTTTCAGGATATTTTTATACCCAGATAAGACCTCCACCACTAAAGGACAAAAAGGAGCGGAGTCTAGTCCGGCGGTACCTTAGCGCCTAGGCGGTACCTTATCGATAAGGTACCGCGGGCTGTGATAAGGTACCGCGGGCATATATAGCCGTTGGCTCCTTTATCCTTTAAATAGTGGACCATTCTTAGCTTTTCACCTCACCTCTTTTGCACATTTATTTCCAGATTCAAACCCCTTCTTTAATCACTCAAATCTTTGATCATTTGTTTGATTATTACTTGTTTAAGAAGTGAATCTTGTTCTTCCATCTCTTCCTCTCCAAGTGCAAAGAGAAGAACACTATCCTAGTGAAGTGTTGAGTCCACCACCAAAGATCCATTGAAGATCAATTTTTATATACTTGTAGTTGTGTCATAGTTGTGAAGATCCAAGTAGTTGTGTCTATTTGGAAGTTGTGTATGTACTAAGTATAGTTGTGTAGATTGGTCCTAGCTACGATTAGGGCTCGACTTTTAGATTAGAGTCGGAAATTGGTTAAGCGACGTGTACGGTTTTCTCCACCATAAGGAGCTTGTTGTGTAGTGAACTCTCGAGTAAGGAGTACTCGAGGAGTGGAGTAGGAACGAGGAGTGAGCTTCGTTGCCGAACCACTATAAATCCTTGGTGTTCGGTTTGATCTTTCTTTACCCTTAACTCTTTACATTCCTTATTCTCTTTGCATATACATGTGTTAATATTAGATTAGCTACACTATCATTCTTTATTCTTTGTGGATATATTTTTGTTAGTAATAGTTTAGTTACACTATCATTGTTCATATTTGTGCATAAGAAGATTTCACATATTTCCTCAAGCCTAAGTTTTTTGAAAAAGGATTTTTGGAAACCATATTTTAACAAGTAAATTATAAGAAACTATTTAACCCCCCCTTCTAGTTTCTACAGGAACTACGGATAGAAGCCTCAGAAACCACGTATGAACGTCCATCTATGGTAGCATGGAGTTCACGTGGACGACCAACCACAACCACAAGACGAGCAGAAGCCCAAAACTGACGAATGACACTATCATAAATAGTGGGACATACAGTAAATGCATACCTGAGGTTGGAAGCCTCAATAAAATCCAGAATGTCAGTGAAATCATCACGATGTGGACCATCTCCTAGATAGGCGACCTTGTTGTGAGCAGGTTGGTATACCAGTGCAGCCATGGATCTTGATTAATTGAATGGGAGATGATGTTTGTTAGGGTTGAGAGAGTAGGATCGGTTGTGTGTGTGTTATGAGTGGGATGAATGAGTCAAGGGGGGGTTAATTGACCATAAATAATGGTGGGAGTAACTGTTCATTGACTCCTAATAATGGGGGGTTTCCCTTTCAAATTAGACAGTTATTACATAGTAACCACTTGCCCCTTTTAACATTATTTCCAAATTCCAATTTACCAAAGTTAAATAAGAGTATAAATACCAGAATTTGAATGCGTTGACTAAAAGTCAAAGCGCACAATGATCAATACTAGAAGCAAAATGTGGTCAACAGAAGTCAATAAGATGAACAGTGTCCCAGACCAGTACCAGAAGCCAACCATCACTTGACAAAGAAGGATTTTTAACCACCAGAAGCCAACCAATAATGACTAGAAGCTAACCAATGAGGACTAGAAGCCAGTCAAGAAAGAATATAACCACCAGAAGTGAGCAAAATCCTCCACCAGGAGTAACACACACCACCAGAACCAATGCAATATGTTGTTAAAATCTACCAATATGTTAGTCTGTGCAAAGTAATATGTACACGAAGCCTCCCCTTAGGCGTAGCCTCCCCTCAATCCTAGACCTCAAGGATTGACCATCCCAATGTGAACCACCAAGTGGTTGAACCGAGGACCATCAAAGGCTTTTGTCAGCAAATCAGCAACATTATCATCCGTATGAACTTTAAGAACCTGTATCAACTTCTTCTCATTGGCATCCCGTATAAAATGGTGCCTAATTTCAATATGCTTTGTTCGCTGATGAAAAACAGGATTCTTCACAATGCAGATAGTACTTTGATTGTCAATGAAAATTTTGGTGTTCATAAAATTGAACCCATAATCCAACATCTGGTTTTGGATCCACAACACTTGTCCACAACAGCTAGCAGCAGCAACGTATTCAGCTTCTGTTGAAGAAGTAGCTACGATCGTCTGTTTCTTGCATTGCCATGAAATAAGTCGTCGACCCAAAAATTGACAACCACCAGTAGTAGACTTTCTGTCATTATTAGCACCTACATAGTCACTATCACTATATGCTTCAAGAACAAAAGGTGATTCTTTAGGATACCACAAGCCCAGCTTGGGTTGAGCCTTGATATACTTGAAAATCTTCTTAACTGCATTCAAGTTAGAAACCGTTGGAGCCACCTGATGTCTATAGCAAGCACTTACTACAAACATGATATCCGGACGGGATGCAGTCAAATACATGAGTCAGCCAATCATAGACCTGTACATGTGAACATTGATCGGGGGATCTGGCTCATTCTTGAGTTTGACTTTAGCAACTTCATAAGGAGTTGATGCTGATCGAAGAGGATCCATGTCAAACTTCTGAAGGATCTCGTGAACATATTTATCTTGACTGATGAAGATGCCATCCGACTGTTGCTTGACTTGAAGGCCAAGGAAGAAGGAAAGCTCTCCCATAGCACTCATCTGAAACTCGCCTTTCATCAAGTGTTCAAACTCATCACACCATTCCTTCTTAGTAGAACCAAAGATAATGTCGTCCACATAAACCTGAACAAGGATAATGTCCTTGGTATTCCTCTTAAGAAATAGTGTTTTGTCAATATTACCTCTTCTATAGCCATTCTGTAACAAGAAAGTTGAAAGACGCTCATACCAAGCTCTAGGAGCCTGATGTAATCCATAAAGAGCCTTGAACACCTTGTAAACTTTCTTGGGATGAAGTGGATCTACAAAGCCCTTAGGTTGAGTGACATACACCTCCTCATCAATTTTGCCATAGAGAAATGCACTCTTGACATCCATCTGAAACACCGTAAAGCCCACATAAGAAGCAAAAGCCAAAAACAGACGAATAGCCTCAATCCTTGCAACTGGAGCAAAAACTTCAGTGTAGTCAATGCCCTCAATTTAAGTGTGGCCCTGAGCGACAAGCCTAGCTTTATTTCTCACGACAATTCCCCGTGCATCCTTCTTGTTCTTGAGAATCCATTTGGTATTGATTGCTGTCTTTCCATCTGGTAAGTCAACTAGAACCCAACCATTCTGAAACAAGAATTGTTGCATTTCCTCCTGCATAGCCTCCACCCAGCTTTGATCCTCAAGAGCATGAGAGACTGACCTAGGTTCCACCTGTGAAAGAAAACAAGCAAACAAATAGTGTTGAAAGTCCGTATGATTATTACGCTTTTGATCTTCAATATAGCTCACAAGAGCATGATGATCAGACGAGGCCTTCTTCTGCATTATACGTGTCTTGACAGTAGAACCAGGATCTCCAATGATTTGGGTGGTAGGGTGATCTTTGTGGGATTGCAACACTGGATTGGAAGTTACCTCCACTTCTGGTGCCAAGTTATTGAGATCCCCAACAAAGTCAGCATCATATGAAGCAGCGTTGAAAATGCCATCTACTGGTTGTTTATGAATATCATCCAGCTTGGTAGAAGACTTCTTTTGATGGTTCCCCAAATCAGAAGGACTGGAGAATCGAGTATTTGAAGCAGACTCACTAGCTGGAGTACCAATAGGTGATAAGCTAGCACTAGGAGCAGAAGTTGGGGTACTAGGAGCAGCTTTGTCATTAGGCGTATTCAAGGGAAACTCAAAGCCACCTTGAGCAGCTGCTGTAGTAGCTTCTTGTTGTTGTTTGAGAAGGGTGTCAAGCGCTACTTGTGAATCCAATACATCCAATGGAGTTGCATCACTAGGAGGAGTAGGAGAGACGGTGGTGGAGTAGGATGGAACCACAAAAATATCTACCTCGTCATCTGAATCCGAAAGACTAGAAGGAACACCTATACTAGAAGTTTCAAACACTTGTGGACCTGCATCATGGTTAGTTTTGAAACGAAAATATCCTAATGAATCACTAAGATAATCAAGATCAAAATACCATTCAGGACCCTTGCCTTGGATGTTTGACTTCTCTTCAAAATACCTGAGATTTATAGTTTCAATGACCCGCTTGGCTTGGAGATTGTAGACACGATAAGCCCGAGAGTGAGCTGAGTATCCCACAATGTATCCTTCATCTGCCTTGCCATTAAACTTCCCCAAATAGTCACTAGTATTCAGAATGGTGACAGGACACCCAAAAGGCTTCAAATGAGCAATGTTTGGAACTTTTGCCGTTAGGAGCTCATAAGGTGTCTTCTTGTGAGGATTGGTAACAGAAACCCTATTCAAAACATAACTTGCAGTAACTTCTGTCCAGAACATGGTTGGAAGCTTGGAATCGGCAAGCATTGTTCTTGCTGCTTCTATTAGAGTCCTGTTCTTTCTTTCTGCCACGCCATTCTGTTGAGGAGTTCTTGCTGCACTATAATCTCTTTTGATGCCCTTAGCATTACAAAGTGCTATGAGGTCTTTATTTTTGAACTCAGTTCCATTATCACAACGAATACCTTTAACCTTCTTGGACAACTGGTTCTCTATAAGGGTAAGAAAATCTCTAAGAATTGAGTAGGTCTCACTCTTGGCAGCCATGAAGAACACCTACGTAAACCTGCTATATCCATCAGTTACCACCAGACAGAATTGTTTGTGGTCAATGCTCCTAATGGAAGTAGGACCAAATAAATCCATGTGTAGTAGCTGCAATGGTTCAGTAATAAGACTAAGAGCAGTAATGGCCTTGAAAGATGCCTTATGCTGTTTGCCTTTGCTGCAAGTGTTGATGCAAAAGTTGGTTGATCCTTGCTAGACCCGAATTAGGCTTAATTCGGGTTGGCTGGGCTCCGGCTCCTGCACCAAGTGAATTGTTTGGTTGGGATCCTGCACACTAAACAACACGCGTTAAGCTTACCGTGGGAAGGTTTCCCACGATTAGACTCCGGCGTGAGAGTAAGTAATCGATTTAGGGTTATATGAGTTTAGAGTGAGTCGTAATACCTCTGTGGAACCCTTGGGGGTTCCTTTTATAGGCAGTGAAACCCCAGTGGGCTTTCACTGATCCTTCGGCCCCAAGGAAGAGATAAGCACCGGAATTAGAATGATTGTTATCTTCTAATTCTGGTAATGAATATCTCTTCGTATTGGGACTAAGATATACCTAGACAGAATATTATTCTGTCTGATCTTATGTCGGCCGCCTTGGGCCGTGGGCCGCACATATGTGCGGGCACTGTTCACTCAAGCCCATAAGCCTGAATGACATTTATCCACCCATCTGTGATGGGCCGGATATGGGTAGTACCCGTGAGCCGAGCTCATGACCCGGTTGGGGACTATACGTCATCATGTCCCCCCAGTCTAGTTGTTACAGCCGTAGGCGTAACCTCTAGACTATCAAGCTGCTCTCCGGTCATATCAAGAAAGGCCTAGGAAATGACACTGGAAAATTTGTTCCGGCCGCACGTGGCAACCGGTCGTAGGAATATACTTTAATGAATACTACCTCAGCCGCACGTAATGGCCGAGACAAATTAAATGCAACATTTAATACGGTCTTACGTAAGAGCCGCATAACCCGACAAGAATCCAGTCGCATTAATGATATTCAACAATCCAGTCGCATGTCTGCAAAAAGTGCATGATTACTGACCACCCTTGAGCCACGCGAAACTGTTTAAGAAGTGACCCGTGGGTCCCCTACTGACGTTACAGAAATGTCAGAAACCCTATCCATTGGATAGGGAATGTGACTGACACGTGTCAAAGATCCACGGCACCTCGGAAACCGAGGCCACCCTATATAAGAGTGAGTATGCGTGTATGTTACACACACAACTCACTCATTCTTCCGCCATTGTTAACTTCAAGCTTTTTCCTTCAAAACTTTTGCCTTCTCTTCCACGGATATCCGTCACCGCAGGTTAGATTACCACGCCTTTAAAAACCTTTTCATAAATTATGGTCAAGGATAACCCCCTCATCACGGACGTCCTGAATGTGATGTCGGGGGAAAAATACCTCGACTTCCTGTCGAAGTATTATGTGCCCGAAAGCGTACATCCCACCTTTCCGGGTGATGGTGAAGCTATTACGGACGCACCGGCGGGGAAAATAGGCATATACACACGCCTGTTTGACTCAGCCAACTACCGTATTCCGTTGTCTAAGTTCTTAGTAGACCTTCTTTTGTACTATGACTTTCATATCACCCAGCTCCACTGTATAAGGGCGTGTAAAATCAACCAGTTTGAGATTACATACCATACCTGCAGGGTAACCCCCACCGTAAACCTGTTTAGGGCTTTCTACTTTCCCCAGTTAGTGAACGGGTGGTTGTCGTTCAAGAAACGACCCGGCAATGCCCCGATGACATATAGGAAACCCCTTGACTCCCTGAAGAATTGGTACGACCATTACTTCTTTGTAGATGAGAAAGTATTCCCCACCCCCTTCGTACTTAAAACCAAGGCCCCAAAAGACTATCCGCCCAAATCCAAAGATTATAGTAGCCGGGACCTGAAAATACTAGATACCCATCGCACGGAATTTCATAGAGGGTTGTCGGAGAACTTTATGTGCTTAGTAGGGATAAGCCGCCGTTACTTTGGGAGGGATGACTTATATCCGTGCTTCTTAACGGAACAGGGCGAGGGTAGGTCATACATTTCTTGTAAATTTGATCTATCACATATGTGTAAAATGTTACTAACCCATATACTTCTACAATCATTTGCAGAGATGAACCTCCACGGATTACTTCTTCAAGGCGACCCCATGAAGGTGAGGGAAGGATTCCGGCCGTTAAAGCCGAATGAGCTCCCCTTGCTAGAAGCTTTAGCCGACCGTACGATTCCACTGGAGGAGACAACCGAACCCAGGTCGGACGAAGAAGAGCCTGTTATCGAGAAGTCCCCATTGGACTTTCATAACGAAGATGGCGACGACCCCTTGCTGGAGGGAGGCACCATCAACCAGGAGGAGGAGCGCGATCCGAATGAAGACACCACGCAAGCCTCCGGATCCACCACACTTACTTCAAAAAAGAGAAAAACAACCAGGCGTGTGGCGAAGAAGACTGGGGAAGATGCCGGAGTTGCAAATGCTCCTCCCAAGAAGTTGCGGAAAGACCATCCTCAGTATCAAGAAGAAGGCAGCACCATGACTGGTCAAGCCGACCCTACCCCGACCATGGAAGGGCCAGTTCTGCGAGTCGCCCCTGTGAGCGCCGTAGCTCCTACCGGTCCAGACCCTGCTCTTGGCACCTCGTAAGTACCCCTCACGATTATAATTTGTATCTTCGTATGATATATGTAGACTAAAAAAAAATTTCCCTCTTTTTTTTTTGAACGACAGGGTGAATCCGGCAGTCGCAGCTCAAGGAGAAGAAGTGGGGAGAAATCCATCCACTGCGGCTACTAACAATCCCCCTTCACCCATCACCACCCGTGCCAAGGAACCGTGCCCCGAGGGGCCAGAAGAGAGCTTGCGTCTAGCATGGAACCTATCAAGCTTGACACGGTTGGAGGCCGAATCAGAGTGTTTGGAATTCATCGAACACATCACCCCGCCTGCCGTCGCACAGGATTTGGATGAACTAGACCATGAGGCCCTGATTGAACAGTTTGATGTGTCATCCGCACATCAGGTAACGGTGGGTGCCGCGCTGAGACGCCGACTGATCAAGGCCCTCACCAATGTGAGCCGTGCCGACAAAAGGATAGCCCGCCGTAAGGCATTGGTCGTAAAGAACGAGAAGACCATCACATCCTTGCAAGCGGCGTTATTGACTGCTGAGGCAACGGTGAAGGAGCAGGCGCTTCATGCCGAGACAAGAGAGAAGCGTATCGCTGAGTTGGAGGCCCTCGTAGCCGCATCAAACGAGAAGGTAAACTTTCATACATGTTGTTCATATATTCCTACTCCTTGTGTGTATGTAGCTCAAAAATATATATTCGTGTACTAACTCCAAATTTCATACGCAGGTGTCTGCGGCTGAGGCTGCTACTAAGGCGGTGACCGTGCAATCATTCAGCATTGCTCAGGAGCGTGACGCACTGAAGGAGGAATTGAAGCAGGCTCAAAACAACCTTGAAAATCAAGTTGCCGCTGCTGATGAAGAGTTGAGCAAGGTGGTCGTCAGCTGTGCGGAGAGAGTATGCCCCCCCCCCTACTGACCGCGTCAGCCGGTCGTAGGTGGATTATCGGGCAAGGACTGCGGCTTGCCGTAAGTGGGGCTCTTAACGCTCCACATCTATTGCAGGCCTTTGTTGGGGTTGTATCTGACGGGATCGACCGTGGAAGGCATGAAGGCATGGTCCAAGCTGCGGATATGATCGCAAAGAATGAGGATATCACACAGCATCCGTATCACAACCCCTCCGCAGCGGGTAAGATGACAGCGTCCATGGATGCCTTGGCAGAGCTTCAACACCCCCTCCTTGACGAGCTTGAAGCCATGAAAGATGCTCCCAATGAAGCAATAATGTCCCGGTTGAGTGCTGATCCACTTCCCTTGACGCTGGCTACTTATGATTTCGTATCCAAAGCCATGTCGGGTGAGAAGCCGCTTGGTGAGGCCTTAGACGCTCTTGCAGTCAAAGTTCAGGACGGGAAAGATGCTCGCGGGGAGGCCCTTCGTGCTTTAATTGAGGAAGGGAAGAAGGATCTAGAAGAATTCCTTCCCCCCTTGTAACTGATATGTTGTAAACATTTGTAACTATATTCGTCCGTGTATGTACACGGCTAAGACATATATGTAATAACTTGTCCTTTTATTTTATTAAGTCCGTGACAACCACGGTCATTTTGTTTATTGTTAATTTTGAAACTTGTGTATTTCATTGTATTCTAATGCCGCGTGACGTATCACGTCTTACACATAAAGAAAAAATACATACAAGTCTATAATTTACTAGACATGCGACGTGCGTCTTTACTATGCAGAGTACCGTGTGGATACGGTACACAAAAAACTTACCCCAACGTCTTGTGAGTAAGGTGTCTAGTAAGGATACATGATCCGTGCGGCTGGGGTTGCATCCCTCTTACGCGGCAAGTTGAATTAGTAGGTTCACTTAATCCTCTTACCCCACCTGGGGGCGTATAGTACATGTACGGTAATTTGAGAGAATGCATACGAATGAAACATGGCATATTATAATACAAGTAAAATTCATACGGCTAACAAAGAATCTAACAAAGAAAGGAAAATGATTTGCACGAAACAGGCCGTGGAGCTAGCTAGGCACCACGGTATTTTATTAGAACGTTTACACTTTTGTTTGAATAATGACGACAAGTCCTAAAAAACAAGAAGGGAAACTTAAACAAACATAAGAAAAACAAACAAAACAAATAACCTGCATGGTTCTTTATTAAGACCGCCTATAGCGAAGTACCCATGCGGAAGCCGTAGCTTTCAAAGATAGCACCTTTTGAGATTGGAGATATTCCATGTGCGCTCTAGGTCGCGGCCATCCATATCACGTAACTTGTACGCGCCTCGTCCCAAGGTTTCAGTGACTTCATACGGTCCTTCCCATTTAGGGCCCAGTTTTCCTGTATTCTCCACTCGACTCGCTTCATTAGCGCGATAGACGTAGTCTCCCGGTCGAAAAGAAACACCCTTGACCTTGGCGTTATAATAAGCCTTCATCTTAGCCTTGGACTTAGCCTCATTGATGGCTGCTATTTCCCTTTTCTCTTCCAACAGATCCAGGTTGATTCGCAGTTGTTCATCGTTTGTGACAACGTTAACTTCCGTCGTGCGGATGGTAGGCATCCCTATTTCTGCTGGTATAACGGCTTCAGTGCCGTAAGCCAACGCAAATGGAGTATCTCCGTTGGCTGTTTTGATCATGGTTCTATGTGCCCATAGCACGTGTGACAACTCGTCGACCCATTTGCCCTGTCGTTCATCCAGCCGCGCCTTGATTCCATTCCCCAAGCTCCTATTTGCTCGTTCGACAAGGTCGTTCGTTTGTGGATGCTTAACGGACGCGAAGCGCCGTTTGATGTTCAATGATGCACACCAATCTTTGAATGGGTTGTCCGTGAACTGCTTGCCATTGTCTGAGATGATTTCTCCTGGTAGACCAAAACGGCACACAATGTGTTCCCACACAAACTTCTTGACCTGCTTACCTGTGATAGACTTGACTGCCTTGGCTTCTATCCATCGTGTGAAGTAATCCATTGCGACAATCAAGAATTTAACCCCCCCCCCCCCCCCCCCCGCAGCTACAGGGAATGGTCCTGCAATGTCAATTCCCCACTTGTAAAATGGCCATGGGGACGTGATAGGTGTAAGCTCCTGCTGCGGGTGCCGCGGTACTGGCCTATGCACTTGGCAATCATTGCACTTGCGAATCATGTCGCGCGCGTCTCTGTGCATGGTGGGCCAATAGTATCCTGTTCGTAAGGCTCGGGCTACCACGGATCGTGGGCCTGCATGCATGCCGCACAACCCTTCATGTATGTCACTGATGACGTAGGCCGCCTGGCGTGGTCCAACACACCGCAGCCACGGCTGCAAGAAAGAGCGCTTGTAAAGGATGCCTTCTCGAAGTTCAAAATGTTGTGACTTCCTTTTAATGCGCCTTGCTGCTTTTTCCTCGTCTGGGAGGATTTCATCAGTCAAATAGTTGATGATTGGAGTCATCCACGTGGGTCCCTCCTCCTCAACTATAGCGGCTATCTCCCCTTCCGTAATAGATTTCTCCTTGAGTATTTCCACCAAAACCTGTTTAGACAAGTGGGCGAAGCTCGTGGATGCGATCTTGCTGAGAGCGTCCGCTTTCTTGTTCTCGCCCCTTGGCACCTGCTTGATGGAAAACTTACTAAAAGTCGCGATTAACGACTTGACTTTTTCCAAGTACCTCACCATGTTGTCCTCCTTAGCCACATACCCACCTAGAATATGGTTCGCGACAAGCCGTGAGTCCACGTAGGCCTCAAGGTTGCGGACTCCCATTCTAGCGGCGATTTTTAAACCCGCGATTAATGCTTCATATTCCGCTTCGTTATTGGTGGCCGTGAACTCAAAACGGAGGGCGTATGTGAATTCCATTCCTTCTGGATTCGTGAGGATGAGACCTGCCCCGGACCCGTCTGTACATGAGGATCCGTCCGTGAATAGCACCCAAGGTTCTGTTGGGGTCTCGTCTTGCTTAATGACTGGTTCTTCCTCATCCGGCTTCTCGATCAGGAAATCTGCCAAGATCTGGCCTTTAACCGCCGTCCTTGGTCTGTAAGATATATTGTGCCCCCCCAATAGGATGCTCCATTTCTCCAGCCTCCCTGCCACGTCTGGTCTAGAGATAACCTGCTTGATTGGCTGATCCGTGATTACCACAATTGGGTGCGCCTGAAAGTACCGGCGCAACCGCTTTGTAGCAAATACTAGTGCTAACACCAATTTTTCCATGGAGGAATAATTCAGCTCCGCCCCCTGTAGTGTTCTACTTATAAAGTAGACCGGAGTCTGTATTGTATCTCTATCCGTCATAAGTACCGCGCTTATTGCGCCATGAGTAGCTGAGAGATACATAACGAGTTCCTCCTTTGGCCGGGGAGCTACTAGCATAGGGAGAGATGCGAGATGTTGCTTGAGTTGGCCGAAAGCTTCCTCAGCTTCCTTCGTCCAACGGAAGTCTCCCTTTCTAATACACTTCTTGAGTGTCTTAAATAGGGGTAATGACTTCTCTGCGGATTTAGACAGGAATCTATTCAGCCCGGCTAACTTCCCATTCAGGGACTGCACCTCCTTCCGTGTCTGCGGGGACGGTAGTCGTATCACTGCGTCCGTCTTCTCTGGACAAGGCTTGATGCCGTTTGGGTCAATCAAATATCCCAAGAACATTCCTTCTGTTGCACCAAACGTACATTTCTTTGGATTTAACTTCATGTTAATCCTTCTCAGCGTGTCGAATGTCTCCTGGACATCCCGGAGAAGTGCCTCCTCCGTGTGGCTTTTTATCACCAAGTCATCAACATATACTTCCAAGTTGCGTCCTATTTGTGATTCGAAAGCTTTATCCACCAACCGCTGATACGTAGCGTCGGCGTTCTTCAATCCAAACGGCATTTTCGTATAGCAATATACGCCCTGGCTCGTGTGGAACGCCGTTTTTTCTGCATCTTCCTCCGCCATCTGGATTTGGTGATACCCTTTATATGCATCCAAGAAGCATTTGAAAGGATATCCACACAAGGACTCCACCTTCCAGTCGATTTCTGGTAACGGGTAACAGTCCTGTAGGCAGGCCTTGTTCAGATCCGTGAAATCCACACACATGCGCCAACTTCCGTCATGTTTCTTGACCATGACCGGATTAGATAACCACTCGTGGTAGTATACCTCGCGCATGATGCCTGCGTCCACTAGCTTACGCACTTCCTCCAGTATCACTTGGCTGCGCTCGGGCGCCTGGCCGCGCTTCTTTTGCTTGATGGGTTGGTACCCTTGGCGGATCTGGAGCTTATGCTCTGCTATCGCACGTGGCACCCCCGTCATATGTTTTGGCTCCCATGCGAATATGTCCAGGTTTGCCCTTAAAAGAGAGCACATGGCCCTTTTACCGCTATCCGAGAGCGCCCCTCCTATGGACACCTCCTGTTCCGGATAGTCAGGGTGAATGGCCACCTTCCAATTAGGTGGTGGTGCCCCATCCTTGGGTGGGACAGGTGGAGGCGGTGTTGTCACGGTGTGACACTCGGATGTTGGTACGATTGTGTTGTAAATAGTAACGATTCCCCCCTCAACGGGGAATTTGATCATTCCGTGTGCCGTAGAGGGTACTGCCCGGATAGCCAAAATGCCTGGTCTGCCTATGATTCCATTATAGGGAGAGTGTGAACGTATCACCATGAAGTTCATCCACGTCGTAGTGGAATATTCCTCATTCCCGATGGTGACAAGCAAACGCAATTGCCCTATCGGCCAGATAGTGTCTCCACTAAAGCCAGTAAGCGGCGACGTGGCCGGTACTAATTGGCTTCTTATTTCTGGGCATAACTGCACAAAGCAGTGTTCATACAGTACCTCTGCTGACGATCCTCCATCCACATACATGCGACGAACATTGTGTGTTCCAATGCTTATCTCAATAGTGAGAGGCGCATCAATCACATCGCTTGCTGTGATGAGAGGGAATGAGATTTCCCTGCCGCGTGAAAATTTTTGGCCAATTTTCTGTCTCGTGCGGCGCTGTCTGGATTGGATCATGTATATGGTAGAAGGCTTGTCCTTTTGGGAATCCTTCTTATCATACTTCTTGTTGTTGTCTTTTCCGTCCTTCCAATCCTTAACTAGGTGCTTGAGTTTGCCTGATTTGATTAGCGACTCGATATGCTTCTTGAGCTGGATACACTCCTCCGTGCCGTGTCCTTTGTCATTATGGAACTCGCAGAAGCGACTTCCTTGCCGACGCTCCGGGGGAGTGGTCATTGGGGGAGGCCTTGGAAATTTTGCCCCTTCAGTCAACAAGATCTCCCGGTAGGACATCTTTATGGGAGTGAACTTGTCATCCGACCGTCCGCCTTTGCTTTGGCTCTTATAGTCCGAGCCCTTGTTATTGTTCTGGTTACCTTGGCCGCCCGACTGCCTCCGGGACTGGTCATTTGATCGGTACCCACTTCCTCGGGATGGGTAGGCCGCGGCGACAGCCGTTTCTCCCTCTATGAAATTTCTGACCCTTTCCATGAGGTCATCATATCTCTCTGGACGTTTGTCGTTGAGACGCCTGATCAGTTCTCTGTCTGTTATGGCGTGCATGTAGTCAGAGATTTTCAGGAGTTCTGGCATGGTTCTTGTGCGTGTGCACTCATCATTGAAGCGCTCAGTGAAGGCTTCTGTGGACTCCCCCGGCCGTTGCTTGACAGTTGCCAATGAGACCGGATCCCTATTATACTTCTTCCTTTGAGTATAATTGTTCTCAAACGCAGTGCGTAGTTCCGTGAAACTATCAATGCTCCGTGGGGGGAGTGCCTTGAACCAGTCACGGGCGTTTCCAATCAAGGTCGAATTGAACATTTGGCACCATATGGGCATGGGCCATCGCTCAATTTTGGCCTGCGTATCAAATATTTTGAGGTGATCCACATGATCACCGGACCCATCATAAGTCTTGATACATGCCGGCATGCGACGTTTGGTGTCCTCAGAATAGTTCCGTATGCGGAGAGTGAACGGGTCTTCCCTGGGATCCGCCCACGGCCGTGTGAGCCTAGGGTCATCCCATGGTTCGCACCATGGACGAGAGAGGTCCTCTGCTTCCGTATCCCGATAGTAAGGGCCACCATAATACTCCTCATTGTTGGGTGGTGGAGGCGTGCGCCTAGGCCGGCGGCGCTTAGGCGGATGGTCATCTGAGTCCTCCCCGGATGGATCTGGGGACGGTGGTGGTGCCCCGCCTTTTGAATAGGGACCACTTTTTTGAGACGAACCAGGAGCCTTTCTCCCAGTGTTCATTCTATCCCACACACTTGGGCGGCGTGTGGTTCTGGTCAGCTCTCGATCTGGCCGCTCGGGTGAGCCATCCGACCTTTCTCCTTCTTGAGACTGCGTTAATTCCTGTATAAGGCGATCTCCTATGCGCTCAAACACATTCCGGGGTTGAGGGTTTTCCTCAAAGGTTCCCTGCTCCTGAGGCCGAGTTCTCCTTTTTCTCCGGTTTTGGGAGGGGGTGGTTGGTCCACTGTCACCAAAGTTGAGTCTGGCTTGGAGGTTCCTCCCCAGACTCAATCTTGATGCGATCCCTGGGACGATCCTTTCGAAGTTCTGAGTGAGAACTCGAGTAAGATCCTCCTCACTGAGTGGTAGGGCTTCAACTTCTTCCTCCGTCGAGGGTCTGCGCGGTTCCTTGTTAGGAGGGTCTGGCGCACTCCCTGGATCAGGGTTGTCCAGGGTTGAAGTAGGCGGGGGTGTCACCGAGATCGTGCTCGTCACCCCCGCGGGTTGAAAACCGCTACGGTTACCCAGCCCGCCTGCGGGGCGGTTAGGTGATTGGTTGGGGATGAGAATCCCTTCCCCTTGGGACTTCCGGTTCCTAGGATTCACATTCCTGGGGTTAGTTGGCGGATGCCCCTTCGTCATTGGAGATTCGAGATGAGGTTTTGTTCTAGCTTAGTGTTATGGGTCCCACGGAAGGCGCCAACTTGTTGATGCAAAAGTTGGTTGATCCTTGCTAGACCCGAATTAGGCTTAATTCGGGTTGGCTGGGCTCCGGCTCCTGCACCAAGTGAATTGTTTGGTTGGGATCCTGCACACTAAACAACACGCGTTAAGCTTACCGTGGGAAGGTTTCCCACGATTAGACTCCGGCGTGAGAGTAAGTAATCGATTTAGGGTTATATGAGTTTAGAGTGAGTCGTAATACCTCTGTGGAACCCTTGGGGGTTCCTTTTATAGGCAGTGAAACCCCAGTAGGCTTTCACTGATCCTTCGGCCCCAAGGAAGAGATAAGCACCAGAATTAGAATGATTGTTATCTTCTAATTCTGGTAATGAATATCTCTTCGTATTGGGACTAAGATATACCTAGACAGAATATTATTCTGTCTGATCTTATGTCGGCCGCCTTGGGCCGTGGGCCGCACACATGTGCGGGCACTGTTCACTCAAGCCCATAAGCCTGAATGACATTTATCCACCCATCTGTGATGGGCCGGATACGGGTAGTACCCGTGAGCCGATCTCATGACCCGGTTGGGGACTATACGTCATCAGCAAGCAATACAATTTATATCATTTCTAAATGACTTGGGAGGTAAACCAGAGACCAGATCCAGATTTGCTAGTTTGTGAATGGTCTTGAAGTTCACATGCCCCATCCTTCTGTGCCATTGAGTGGCTTCATCTTCTGAGGCTTTAGCAACCAGACATGCTAGTTGACCAGTAGGGTTGACTTCATTTAGCTTGATGCTATAGAGATTGTGCCTTCTAGGGATTCTGAGCAGAATCTGTGAGTCATCCGGAAGCTGAAAGTCTTTGGAGAGCACAAGTGCATCAGTATCCGAGAAGAGAACAAACTGCTTCTGTCACAAATCTGAAAGACAGATATCAAGATGAAGTGCTGAAGTGCTTCCACATAGTAGACCTGCTCAAAATTTAGATTAGGCGTCTTAATTGTTCCTTTGCCAGTGATCCTGCCTTCACCTCCACCAAAATAGACCTTGTCGCCTTGAAATGGTACAAAGTTAGAGAGAAGACTTTTATTTCCTGTCATGCTCCTCGAGCAACCACTATCAACAATGCCTAAACTAGGATCTTGGTATGGAGTAACCTACAACAACAAGATAATAAAAATGCAAAAGTTAGTGTCTTAAGGGGACCCAAACCTTTTCAGGTTTGAGCCTGCCTTGTGGATCGTTAGTAGAGAGCCAAGAAGATTGATGAGATCCACCGTTGTTCCTTGGTTGCCTATGCATCACATGGGTATTATTGTTTGACCAAGAACAACCTGCTGAGGGCTTAACAACAGTTCCCAAACCTCCCAAACCAAAATATATATGGTCAAAATTTTGTGGGTAAATTGGATTAAAATTTTGAAAATAGTTACTTGTGGTTCTATTTGTTGATAATCCAATGTTTCTCCAATGATCAGAAGTTAATGGAGAGGACCTTCTAGAAGAAGTAAACAATTGAGCACTAGGATTGAGTCTTCTAGAAGTATATGGGGCAGCTCCTGGTGGACCAGGAGCAGGAAATGCTTGATTAACAGACGCATGTGTGTCATAAAAATCACAATCTTTAATCAAATGAAATGCACTTCCACAAACAAAACATGTTTTAATAGACCTTTTATTAGAATGACATTGTTTCATACTGCTAACATTATTACACACAATTCTAGGAGAATCAAATTTCCTAGGTCTCAATAAACCAGGACCAGACACAGTTGACTTAAAAGTAACTTTCTCTTCACACTTCCTAGCACTAGTAGCAGCATAATCATTCTTCTTGGAACTTGTAGGTCTTGACTCTTCACTTGAACCACTTGATGCAGAGTCACTGGCTTTGTCACTGAAAGTACACGAGACAAAGTCATTAGAATTAGTAGAACTTTTTGGGGACTCATGCATCTGTGATCCATCCAAGTCATTATACCTAGAGGTGGGCATGAAAGTTCCAGTAAGAGGGGGAGGGTCAGCATGCATTTCTGCTGCTGGTTTAAACCTATTGTAACTAGGTTCTCCCTCTTCCTCTTTGTCGGCATCAAAGACACTCGAAAAAGATAAATCAAACACATCTTCTGAATCAATATATTTATCAAATCCTAATCTTCTTTTAGTCCTACCAGACATGCTACTATCGATTAATTTTGAAAGATTTTTAGGTACCTTTTGCCATTTTTCAAATCTCAACATTGTAGCATCTAATCTTTCTTGCATATCCTGTTTTTCTTTGATACTGGCATCTTTTACCTTTTCTGTACATTTAAGCATATTAGTTGTGTTTTCTAAATCGATGCTTAGTATCCTAATTTTATCCTCATACTCACGTTGAGTATCTTGTAGCCACCTCTTTTGTTGTTCCAATGTGTTTAAAGAAGCCTTATAGGCTTGAACCTCTAAAAAATACTTATCATTCTGATCATTTACTTCATTAAATTAGGACAACAATTCTGAGTATTTATCATGACAACCTAGAGGACAATGTTGTACCTGAGGTGAGATGCCCATAAGAGCAAACTCGTCTGCTTCTTCTGCATCAGATAGATTCCCAGCAATCATTGCAAACACGTCAGTTGAGGATTCAGCTGATTCCAAAGTGGTAGTCTGATGATCATTCCAGTTGACCATAGAGTCAACAGATACCAATGCCTTCTTGTCATCTTTCACCTCCTGGACCTTAAAAGCTGAGTACCTGCTCTTCTCCTGGTCATTCTTGCTAGGGCATTCCCTTGCAAAGTGACCTTGTTGCTGGCAGTTATAGCATCGAACCTTGCTTCTATCGAATCTTGCTGGCTCCCGTGGGTTGTAATTGAATTTTCGACCTGCTTTCTTCTCAAACTTGTGAACCCTAAGAGTGAGCATGGCCATCTTCCATTTAAGATCCATTTCATCCAGGTCAAGTTTATCGACCTGTTTGAAGTCATCAAAAGCAAGTTGTTGTTGAGCATCAACATCAGCCACAAAAGAATGAAGAACGGCTTCTACCATACTACCAGACTTGGCAGTAGGATCAGGAGCAGAAGTATGTTGAAAAGTATGTTGAGAAGACACAGTATTGCTTGGGCTGCTAGCATATGACATGGGATTGGATGTCATAGAAATCACAAAGGCAGAATTAGCAGGAGTGGGAAAAGAATCACTTGAATATCCTCTCACATGAGGTTCAAAAGTTTTGAGCTTATGAAATAGATCATCAAAATTTAGATAGTCAAGCCCACCTTTTGCTTTGAGAGAGATTACCACTTGATTTTATGAGTAGGGTAAGGCTCTAAGAAACCTTGCATTAATATCACCATCGTCAGGCTTTGAACGAAGTTTATTCAATTGGCTCAATATCTTTTGGAACCTGTCATACCCTTGATGTAAACCTTCAGTTTCTAAGATTTTGAATTTGGTGAATTCATCTCTCAGCATGGATCTTCGCATTTTCTTTGACTCCTCATTCCCACCAAACCTTGCTTTTATACCATTCAAGATCTCTCTGGCATCATCCAAATGGTAGAATTCACCCATGTGATCATCAGGAAGAGATTGAAGCAAAATAGTTTTTGCTTTGACCTCCTTCTGAATAGCTATGATTTCTTCATGAGTTTTAGGGTCAAGAAGAGTAATATTACCATTCTTGTCTCTTCCAGTTAGCTTCCTGCTGTTCCCATTCAGAATAACCTTCCAAAGGTCTTGATCAGTATTGGTGATCCACTATTCCATCTTCATTGCCCAACTATCATATTCGTCCTTTTTCAGAAGAGGGAATTTACCATTCGTGTTGGAAACCGTATCAACGATCTGCTGAGGTTGCACAGTTTTAGGAGTGTTGTCTTCTCCTGTTTGAGTAGAAGTTGAGGCAGACATGATAAAACAAAAATGTCAGTAAAAGGAAAACTTGATTCTTCTTGTATAGAGACCCTCCCAGGTTCTGATACCACTTGTTGGGTTTACTAGATGTGAATCTTGCAGCCTGTCAGGAACGGTGAACGACTTCTATAATCACAAGTCAATTCACAGAGAGACTCTATACACAATATGAATGCAGAATACAAATATAATAAAGAAGAATAGAATAACTATAAAGACTTGATCCTTTCTAAGGATTTCTAATATTGATAATCACTAGAACTACGTTTGATGAAGGTGTATCTAACCCTTCTGCCTAAGGTTCCTTTTATACTACAAGGAAACCCTAATACAGCATTAAACAAAACGTGTAAAACTGATATGCATATCCTTTCCTAACATATCTCATGCATATCCTAACAGAATAATAAATAAATAATAAAGTTTGACTTTGACTAGGACCAGGAGCACGACTTGCCCCTACTACTACTAGGACCAGGAGGAACTACATACCTCCTAGTCTACCTATTACAATTAACTATTCCAATGGTCCTAACAGAGTGTGAGTTTACAAAGAGGAATGAGTGAGTATTTGTAAGCAAGAGGGGTGGGTTTAGGGTTAAGTAGTTCTAGTTAGAAATTAGTTAGTATGTTGGTTAGATTGTAACTAGGGTTTTTGCCAAGGAACTAAGTATAGGGAATTGCATAAACTTGGGGAAGATGAATCCTCACTCCTTGCGTCTAGGGCAGAATGAAAAGGGAAAGGAAAGTACTTTGGGTTTGACTAGTAGTAAAAATGTTTGTTGTATGATAAAGTTTTAAGAATAAACCATGGAATAAGGTGAGTGACCATCGGTTTTGGAAGAGAAAGAGAGAGCAAGGTACATGGCATTAATTTGTGGGTGAAGTACCAACTCGTTTGATTTTGAAATTGTGGAAATGCAAAATAACGTGGCTTATATTATTGTAAAAAGGGGGACCGGCTTCATGGTACAATGTAGGAGAAGTTTTTGTGATAAATGTTTTGAGGGATTTAATTTAGTGTAAAGGTAGTAAAATACTTAAATGTATATGTGTAGTATGGAACTTAGGTAGTAGTAGTAGTTTCAAATAATTTTGGTAGATGGTAAGTTCCTAAATGTGTCGTAAGTGAAATGTTTTATTTGTGTAATGAAACTTTTAAACAGAATTACGTTGACGTAAATAAAAGTTGATTTCTAAGATGTAAATTCCAGTACGTAACGTAAACGAAAACAATAAGTCACTCAAGTAGAATTTTATAGAAGCGTTATTCATAAAAGTTCCATTTCGTACACAAAATACGCGTAAACAATCGGGAAGCATCAATAGACACACAAGTCTAACCCGAACTATCGCGTTTCACATAAATTAAATAGATTCGAAATTCATGTTTGGATCATACGACTTAGTAATTGGTCCGCATTCAGCTTCATTCAACTCTATCTTTCCTAAGGACAACTATTTCTAGCTATGGAATGTCCTTGGGTAGATCCCTCCGGTTCTGGTTGGATTATAGGACTTAGTTTCCTATCCTAAACCACCTTTTGACTCCATCATTCCGTCATGGATAGTAGGTTGTTTTGGGTATAGATCAAAACCATAAAACCATTAAAAAAACCATTCAAAGTGCATGATAAAAATCAAAAATTTTAACACTTTGAAAGTTTTACATTTCCGAAAAGCTCCCCTACACACATGCATCGATATTCGAAATAGCTTAGCATGTGAAGGAAAGAGTTGCACTTGAGTATTTAAGATCACGTGTTGCGATATATTACATTTTAATCACATTTTCTCCCTTATCTCTAATATAAAAACATAATATAAGAGATACCAATTTATTAAAATGTGACAATTTCTAAAAACCGATAGGAGAGAAACATGTGTACACGCATGAATCATGGAACTTTTGTAGTCGGGTAGCTCCCCCTCAACAATATATGTGTGTCTTAAAATAACATTTGACAAAAAAACGACACCACAAAATATGATGAGGTACGGAGATGAGATGCCTTTTCCGATATAATATATTACATTTGACAATTTCATATCATTTTCTGTTGGGTCAGTATTTACTGACCCTGAAGCAACTCTAGGATTTGAATATAAAATCCCCCTAAGTACTTCATGCTCAGTAGTAAGGCCAGTCTGCTGAAGGATGACCAGAGGAACAAAGTTCCTACTGAAGAACTTATAGCTGAAGAAAGTTCAGCACTCCCCTTCCAGTGAACTTAAAAGACAAAGGAGTCTTCGCTTCAAATACTAGGCGGTCTAGTTGTTGAAGAACATAGATTGAAGAAGGGCTTTCAGTTCAGTTTGGCTTTACAATACCAAACTAAATGATGTCGATCTCCTCTAGGATACTGAAGACTCTTCAGTATTCTGATGGTTTGTATTAGGTGGGAAAAGATAACTTTAAGTCAAAGTAGGTTGCTTGTATACTTAGATATAAGTACAACCTTTATCTTTTCTAGAATAGTTTATTAAGTACTTTTTACTGTTTATCCAGCATGGTCATCAACCACCCACTGGATAAACTCATGCATTGGTACATGCAAAATGCAAACCCTAATTTACACTACCTGTATAAAGGAGTGTACATTGTGGGAGAAAGGCAACCAATACAAGAGCTTAAACTCTAGAAAACCTTTCTCTCTCGATACCAACTAAACCATATAGCCAAAGAAGCATATGAACGTTTAGATTGGAGCTTAGACTTTAACTTTGGTTAGACGTCTAAGTAGAGGAGATCAAAGCCCATTGTCATTCAAACACTTTGTTATTCCGCAAACAAAGTGGGTTATACATTCTTTATTTTATTCTAATAAAAGTCTATACATTGAAAAGTATATTGGTATTGTTGTTTTGATCTTTCATAGTTCTTATCTATTGTTAAAACAACGCACTTGAGTCAAAGTATTAGTTATTACTTAAGTTAATAAGTAATAACGAATTACAAGGGACCAACAAGCGGTATCAGAGCAGTTTGATTAGTTAAACTCTTATTTTATTAAACTGCTCATTTAAAAGTTTTCAAATCAAGATCCAAAATGGCTCAAGTTATACCACAAACCCTAGAATATAGGGGTGGTCAACTCAATGCTGCTCTTGTACTAGAGGTAGCCAACTTTACAAATTGGAAGAAGAGGTTTCTTGTCCACATGGTTGGAATTGAACCTCAATTCCTTGGAATCATTGAAAATGGTCCTTTTGTTCCCATGGTTGGGGACAATAAAAAACCTGAAGTACAATGGACTGCTGATGAGAGAAAAGCTGCTAACCTTGATCAGCGTCTCAAAAGTCTCATCATGTCTGTACTCCCAGATGACCAAATGAATTCTGTTGTAAATTGTAAAACAGACAAAGCAACATGGGAGGACCTTATTCTTTACCATGAGGGACCCTCTGATGTAAAAGAAACCAGAATCATGGATTTAAAGCTTCAATACAACACCTTCAAGCACAAAGAAGGGTAAACCCTCACGCAGACATTCACCAGATACAAAGCACTGATGAATGAACTTGTGAATGATGGTGTTGAGATTTCAAAACTTGAAATCAACACAGTTTTTGTTAATTGCATTGCCAAAGAAGTGGCTTAGTTTCTGCCAAAGCTTGAGGAATGCTAATCACATTTAAAGATTGTGATCTAGCTTCTCTTTTTGGAAAACTAAAATATGAAGAAAACCTGGTTGATAGGATTTATGAAGGCTCAAGCAAGAGTAAAGCATTAACTATTGCTACACCCTTGTCCACAGCCTTCTTCAGTGAAGCTATCATTCAAGACTACCAAGATAGTCCTGATGATGAGGAAGATACTAGATCTAGTGAGGAATATCTGAATGACCTCAAAGAGGAATTTCATGAAAGAGCACTTCTGGCTAAGTCTATAAGGTTCTTTAAGAAAGGAGGCAAGTTCTCTAGCTCCACAAAAGCTTTAGTTGACACTGAATGCTACAAATGTGGGAAGACTGGTCACTATGTTAAGGATTGTTATTCAAAAACATCTCTCCCTTCATATTCCTCACTAGCTCAATCAAGACCAACTGGTCAATCATCATTTCAACCAAAACAAATTTCTTCTACTCCATTTCAGCAAAGCAGGGTTGAACTCAGACCAGCAAAAGACTTTGAGGCCAAATATAGAGAAATCAAAGCAAGATTAGCCTTAATGAGTACTGAAAGTTCCTCATCCAAGACTCCCAAGCAAGACAAGAACAAAGGACTTGTTGCTGAAGCCTATGAATGGGATGAAGAAGATGTTTCATCAGATGATGATGAAATGGTTAATGTAAAAGTGTTGATGGCACTTGCTGATGATGAAGGGGCCAACTCAAATGTTGTCACCAGAGAAAGTGCCAGAAATGGAGAATGGGTCAATGTCACAATCAAAAAGGTACAAACTCTTCTTGAATTAGAAGATAAAGATGACATTAAATTTGTCTTTGATTACTTGTGCATTGATCTAAAATTTGTTGAAGAGCAAAGAAAAAATTTGCTTGAAAAATTTCACAAACTTGTTCTACAACTTGAAGATTTTGAAAGTAAGCAAATAGAGCTAAAATAAGCTAAACTTGATATTCTTACTTTTCAACAATTGAACAAAGAAATTTTGGAGGAAAATAACTCTCTTAGAGTGGAACAAAAAGAAGCAAAAGACATTGTTAAATCTTGGCTTAGAAACTCCGATAGGGTAAATCAATGCATAAGTGAAAAAATACCTACTCAAAAGAAGAAAATGCTTGGTACTGAAGGATCCTCCAGCACCAAATCTATTGTCTTTGTCAAAGCCTAAAATGAGCGTGGTAGCTCGATCCCTGACACTGAAAGGTCAGGTGAAGAGAATTTACCCAATCATGACACTAGACGAATCCTTCTTCCTGAGTTACAAGCATGTGTTGACACTTCAGCACCAGTTGAATCTTTAGTTACTAAGGATGACTTAGATGATGATATAGAGAATGAAGTAAGTACCCCACTTCCTCCTTTGGAGAAGATGACTGGTGTTGAACCCTCTACTGGACCCAAATCTATCCAGTCTATCATCAAGTCACACAGCACACACAAAGGTCCTTCTTCCAAACATGTCAAAATTGACACTTCAAAGAACTCTTCAGATCGTGCTGAAGGTTCACATATGGGAACTACCTCTTCAGTTTCATCAAATAAATTGAAGAATGCTAAATCTGAGGAAGATAAGAGAATGTCTCTTGTCATGCAAGAGATCAATGATCTTAAAATACAACTCAGGCATCAGCAAACACCAACATGATTCAGGGATGAACCTTCAGACTCTCCTCATTTAAAGTACAAGACACAATTCAAAAGAGCTTGTAAGTTGTGTGGTCAAAACAACCATCTCACTCAAACTTGCTTAAGAGTGATTTATTGTACTAAATGTGAAAGGACTGATCATCGCACTTGTGAACACACTCAGTATATGCTGGCCAAAACAAGTGTTGATGCTCACAAATCTAAAGCATCTCATCCAGGCGAAATATGCCTTTCCCAACATGCATTCATTGTGGTATGGGCAATCATCACCCAGATGACTGCCACTATTACCCTGTTTGTAATATTTGTGGAAGTTATGACCATGACACTCATGGAAATAATCGAATCATCTCACTCAGAAGAGGTATTAAACCAAGAAACCCAAACTCTATTACCAAATGTTTTGAGACTTGTGGAAGCGATGTCCACACTACATCTGATCACAACCATATAGAGTGGTTCAGAAGAGGTGAAGCCCTCCAGGCTAAGAAAGCTAAAGTTGTTCAGACCTCTTCTTCTTCTGAGCAATCACACATACCCTCTACAAGAGGACCCTTCAGATCTAGAACACCTTCTAGATCTAAAACCCCCACCCAACAAAGGTGGGTTTCAAAACAAAACTGACCATTTCCTTAACTTGTGCAGTATGATCTCAGGAAGCCTATTTGGTACCTAGATAGTGGCTGCTCAAGGCATATGACTGGCACCAAAAGTTATCTGCACAGGTATAAGGAGGAACAAGGTCCCAAAGTTGTTTTTGGTGATAACTCATCAGCTACTACTGAAGGATTTGGTTCAGTGAAATGCAATGGTATAGTTTTCTCAAGGGTAACATATGTAAATGGATTGAAGCACAACCTCATTAGCATAAGTCAACTTTGTGATGCAAAGTATCTTGTGCTGTTTGATGACAAAAAAGGTACAATCTTTAACTCCAATCATGAAATTGTGATGATTGCTCCAAGAGTCAAAGATGTTTATGTCATGAACATGAACTCTACTCAGGAGACATGCTTCTTTGCTAAAGCCTCCAATATTACCAATTGGCTTTGGCATAAGAGGCTCTTAAATCTCAATTTCAAAACAATAACTCTGCTAGCAAAACAAAATCTTGTTATTGGTCTTCCCTCACTTGTCTACTCCAAGGACAAACCATGCTCGGCATGTGAAAAAGGGAAGCACCATAGGGCCAGTTTCAAAACAAAGCAAACTTTCTCAATCAAAGAAAGTCTTCATTTGCTTCACATGGACTTATTTGGCTCAGTATCACCTAGGGCCATTGGTCATGAAAAATATACACTTGTCATTGTTGATGAGTACTCAAGGTACACCTGGGTATATTTTCTGACAAAGAAAAGCCATGCACCAGATGCCATTATGTCATTCATTAAAAGAGTTGAAAATCAAAATGACAATCATGTCAAACAAATCAAAACTGACAATGGCATTGAATTCAGAAATCACTCACTGATCAAATTCTGTGATGACAAAGGAATTTCCCAAAATTTCTCATCTCCTTACACACCTGAACAAAATGGTGTGGCTGAAAGAAGGAACAGAACTTTGATTGAAGCAGCAAGAACAATGCTTGCTGAATCTGCTCTCTCTAAGCATTTTTGGACTGATGTTGTAGCCACTGCCTACTACACTCAAAATAGATCCATTATTGTGATGAGACACATGAAGACTCCCTATAAAGTCTTCAGGGGGAGAATTCCGAACATTTCATTATTACATGTGTTTGGGTGTCCAATATTCATTCACAATCACAAGGATCACCTTGGAAAGTTTGATGAAAAATCTTATGATGGTTATTTTCTTGGATACTCCCTAGTATCTAAAGCATACATAGTCTTCAACACAAGAAGACAATGTATTGAAGAAACCTATCACATCACTTTCAATGAAAGTTCTAAAGCTCTCACTTTTTCAAATCCATAAGATGATGAACTTCGTATACATGAATCTCACAATTATCCATCTGATGAATTCAATCATTATGAGCCTTCTCAACAATATCAAACAAGCAATTTAGTCCCTCATATTGATCCATTTGAAGATATGACAAGTCCTACAAAAGGAAATCCTTCAGTATCACATACTGATGGCTGTCAATCAAATAATGATCAATCTCAAAATGATCAAAATGATCAGCAAGGAAACACAAATGACCAAAATGGTCAGTCTCAAAACAATCAGCATGCTGACACACATGATCAAAATGATCAATCATATGCAGCTGCTGAAGAACAATCTGAGCCCCTTGCTCAAAGCTCTCCTATCATCTCTAGGGAATTAGGTCTTGGATATGCTTCTTCTGACCAAGAAGGAATTCCTCCAATGATTGAACCCTTTTCCATTGAATATCCTTCAGTAGACACTAGAGACATTCCAAGTCCAAGTCCATGTCATAGACTTCCAAGTTCTAGCTCTAATCATGATACCAGAACCTATTATCCAGCTCCACAAAAATATTGGACTCAAAATAGTCACATACAGTTGGTGAACATAATAGGTAATCCTGGTGAAGGTAGAGTCACTAGATCTATGGCAAAGAAACTGAGTGCTGCTTCATTTGGAGAATGCCTTTATGAAAATTTTCTCTAAAAAATTGAACCTACAAAGGTTTTTGAAGCACTCACACACCCTGGATGGGTGGATGTCATGCAAGAGGAACTCAATCAATTGAAAGAAAAAAAGTCTAGAAATTGGTTCCTCTTCCATATGGTAAATCAGCCACTGGCACTAAATGGGTTTACAAGCTCAAAAGAGATGAAACCAATGCAGTGACCAAAAATAAAGCTAGGCTAGTGGCCCAAGGATTCAATCAAGAGCCTGGTGTTGATTTTGATCAAACCTTTGCTCTAGTTGCACGTATGGAAGCCATACGAATCTTCCTTGCATATGCCACTTACATGAACTTCATCATCTACCAAATGGATGTCAAAATTTCATTCCTAAATGGTGACCTAAAAGAAGAAGTTTATGTTACCCAGCCTCCTGGCTTTGAGAGTAGTAAATACCCAAATCATGTCTACAAGCTTTACAAATCTTTGTAAGGACTAAAGTAAGCTCCAAGAGCATGGTATGAAACTCTCTCAACTTTTCTCATTGAATATAAATTTGTCAGAGGAAAAATAGATAGCACCTTGTTCATCTATAAATCTAAAACTGACACCATTCTGGTACAAATTTATGTGGATGACATAATCGTTGGTTCTACAAGCCTGAAACTTTGCAAACAATTTGTCAAGCTTATGACCAGCAAGTTTGAGATGAGTATGATGGGAGAACTCACATAATTCCTTGGTCTTCAGATTAAACAATCTGACCAAGGCATCTCCATCAATCAAGAAAAATATGTCAAGGATCTGCTGAAGAAGTATGATATCAGTTGTGCTTCAGTGAAGACTCCAATGGTATCCCCTAACAACTTAGGACCTGATCTCACTGGACAATCAGTCAATGAGACTCAGTATAGAGGTATGATTGGGTCACTCATGTACTTAACTGCAAGCAGACCTGACATTCAATTCTCTGCCTTTGTGCAAGATACCAAGCAGATCCAAAGGAATCACACCTTAATACTGTAAAGAGAATCTTTATATACCTAAAAGGTACACCAAGTCTAGGTCTTTGGTACCCTAAATCCTCAGGTTTTGATCTAAAGGGGTACTCAGATTCTGACTATGTTGGTTGCAATTTGGACAGAAAAAGCACTTCTGGTGCCTGCCAATTGCTAGGTGGCAAACTTGTATGTTGGAGTGCTAAAAAGCAACAAACAGTTTCCATGTCTTCATTAGAAGCTGAATATGTGGCAGTTGTTGGATGTTGTGCCAATGTTCTTTGGATGAAAAGCCAACTGGCTGATTATGACATAGAATATGAAAAGGTACCAATCTTCTGTGATAACACTAGTGCTATTGCAATATCTAATAATCCAGTCCTCCACTCAAGAACTAAACACATTGATATCAGATATCACTTTATCAGATATCACATTGTGAAAGGGGACATTGAATTACATTTCATCCCCTCTCAATACCAATTGGCTGATATCTTCACCAAACCATTGGATGAAACAACTTTCAAAAGATTGATAATGGAGCTTGGTATGCTGAACATTGATGATACAAAATCTGAACCTTTAACATGTACTGAAGAAGCTTGAAGGTTCAACATTTCATAAAAGAATTTGATTAATGTTAAGTAGCATTGTCTGAGTAAAGGAGTGTGCAATGTCATGTGTCTATTTCACTTTATGTGATTGTGTATATGATGTTTTGTCGCCTTATCTGATTCACTGAAGCTGAACAAATAATCATCAGTCATCAAAAGATTCCTTCAGCAATGCTGAATTTTTTTTTTAATACAACTGAGTAGCTAGGCCTGAGTAGAGGAGCGTGCAATGTCATATGTCTTGTTCACTTATGTGAACATGTATATGGGGTTTTGTCGCCTCATCTGACGCACTAAAGCTCACAAGTATTGCCATCAGCTTCAGCATATCTGAGCAACAACATTTAAAACCTATCAATCATGTGATTCAAAATAGTTAATGGAATTAAATTTCTTGTGAATAAAACAAACATTCTTTCAAAAAGGTGTCATTTGTTAATTAAGGAAATTTCAAACGTCTCCATCCACAGTCAACAACTCCCTGACACATGGGGCGTTTCACTGTTCAAAGCAACAGAAAATCATACCTTTTTGTAGAACATTAACGAGAAAGTTTGTGCCAAATGTTCAAAAGAAACCCTAAAAGATTTATAACTTTTTCAAATGGTTTTAAAAACTTTTTACAAATCAGTTAAAGTTTTTATATAATCCCTAACAATTGGATTTCATTCCACGCTTACAAATCTTTTCATCTAAAACACACACAACCTTTCTCTCTTTCAAAACACACACAGAAACATAAATGGTTGAATCATCTTCCACCCCCAAGATTACCAAAATCACTCTTAAACCATCCACTCATGTTAACTATCCCATTGATGACATCTTATTCAAACCAAACAACATCACCTTGCTTAAACCTGAATCCATTAAGTATGTTCCTGGGGAACAAGTTTTGACTTATCTAACCAAAAGTGTTTTAAGGTATGCTTTATTTGAGGATCCTGGTATGATGTTTCAAAATGTGCTAAAAGAATTTTGGTTTACAGCAGAGGCTTCTAACAACAAGAAGTCCATTGAGTTTGATTCTACCACGATGGGGATTCATGGTAGATTTAGGTTAAAATCATTTAGAAAAGTTTTCGGGTTAGATTATTTGGAAACCCTAATGAGTATGAAGCAGTACCTGATGATTTTATGGTTGTTAAAAATTTCTTTAAAGAAATTGGGTATACTGAAGAAATTTCTGAAAAAGGGGGGTTAAAAAGGAGTGCTTTGCCACCAAGATGGAAATTATTGATGACCATTCTCATAGAATGTTTGGGGGGGGGGGAAACTAGAGGTCTTGACCAGATCAACCAAAAAGATGCTATCATTTTATATTGTCTGGCCAAGGGGGTCAAAGCTGATTTTGGGAGGCTTATTTTTGAAGATCTCCATGGGAAGCTGGAGAAAAAGACTAGAGAGAAAAACGTTGTGTACACTAGATTTCTATCTCTCCTTTTTGCTGACCATCTTGGAAATGATTTTTCAAAAATAACAGGAGAGAAACTAATTTTTAAGACCTTTGATCTTACTCGCTGGAACATTCCAGTCAGCACCATTGATCCTCCTCTTACACGACCCATGTTGGACATCTGCTCAGCAGATGGTCCAGTAGTGTACAAAGCTCCCAAAGACACTTTTCCAACTGGAGAAGGGGATCTACAAGGCAAAAAACCTGGAGCTTCATCTGGACCTCGTCAGAAGCAAACGTCAATTAATACCAAGAAGGTTAGACGTAAGTCCAGAAAGAGGAAAGCCCTCACACAATCTTCCTCGAAGAAGATTGATGATGATTCCCAAAGCCATTCTTTGAAGAAGACCAAGTCCCTGGCCAAGGACAAGAACCCCAGCCAACCATCACCTTCAGTCTCTGCTGGAGGAGATATGCATAAAGAGGCCCGGCAAGTAACCCATCTCTCAACTTCTTTAGGAGAGAAGGGTGAAGATGGAGCTCACCCTCAACTCAGTAGTGTGGAGTCAGCATTGGTAAGTACTTTCATTCTGAATACAAGTCATACTTCATTACCAATTTCTATCACTTGTCACTCTGAGTCTGCATCAGGGAATGATGTGTCAGCAAATCCAACAGCTGATGCTGACCCTGGCCTATCTGTTTCTAATGAAGTAGCTCCCCCACAACAGGGTTCTACTAAAGGAATCAAAAATATTATCATTGATCTAAATTTATCAGGAACTCTTTCTCAGGATCCATCAGGTCAAACCAACCCTGGTGGTGAAGGGCTTGAAACTGATCCACACACTCATGATGATGCTGCAAAGATTCCCAAGGAAGTGCATCTCACCACTGGAGCCAAGGTGGGACACTTGCCTACTTTTGTTGTCAGTATGTCAGGAGATGATCTGGAAAAAGAACTTGGGTTCAATGAGAGAATTCCAGTCAATCTAGATGACAGTGATGAAGAACCTGCTAATGCAACACAAAACCCACTTTCCCCAAGAACTGAGCAGGTAAAAGAATTAACCAATCAAGTGTTGATTCTTCAACCATAGGTTGCCAGCCTGAAGGAAGAAAAGGTGCTTGCTGACAACGAAGTCTCAACTATCAAAGCAAGACCACCTCCTCCTTCTGTTGAACAAATTAAGGCTGTCATCGTTGTTGCTTTAAAGCCCTTAGTCTAAGATGTGGCCACCACCACTTCCTTAAAGCAAGAGATGTTCTCTCTAATGGAGTCCATCAACGGTGCTTCCATGGAGTTTCCACCAGAATTCACACCAGTTCCTGGCCAAGTTAATACCCTTTGTGATTTTATGTCCAAAATCAAAGATAGAGTGGCGTTGCTGGAGAAACAAAAGCTGACCATTTCTGAAGAGGTTCAGCAGAAGCTAAATGCCCTTGAAATTGTTCCAGCCATGCTGGCCAAGGTAACTACCACTCTTGATCATCTTTGTGGCTTCTTCCTTGCTGGTGGGTCATCAGAAGCTGTTGGGCAGTCTTCTGCTGAGGGGGAGAAAAACACAATCCAACAGATCTTTCAAAAACATGCCCAAAAGAAGGCTCAGAAACAATCCATTGAGTCACCTATTACCGAAAAGAGCCCAGTAAAGGGTAAGGGGGAGCCATCAGCCAAAGATGATGATATGCAAGGGCTGACCACAAGTGGGGAAACAACTGATAGTGGGTCACCTCCCTTTATACCCAAAAACAAAGGAGACCTTGTTGGGAATAAATTATGGGTCAGTTCACTAGACGCTGATAAGAAGAATGTCAACGCTGATAGGATGACATTGGACGCTGACAGCCAAGCGTTGACATTGAAGAAGTCAACGCTGACAGCCTTGAAGATTAGCACTGATGGAATATATCTTCATACGAATCTTTTTGTTTATTTGTTTCTTTATTTGTGTATGGTAAAGATAAGCTCGACATTGTATTTTCCATTATTATCTTTACCTAGAATAGTTGATTCGTAGCTTATTGTACAAGACTTCTTGTTCTATAAAAGAAGATCTTTTAGGTTAAAGTTATATATCAGTTTTCATAAGTTTTCACAAGTTAAACCTCTTTTATTGTAATCAAGTTTGATCATTCTAATACAAGTGAAAGTTTGTTTAACATCTTTGTGTTTTAGATCAAGTGTTAATTCTGCATAACACTTAGTTACTTTATTCATAAGCAAAGGTTTCTCTACGTGTATTACTTGATCTAATCTCGTATACACAAAGCTTAATCGATCTAAGTTTGGGATCAACAAGTGGTATCAGAGCTTGTTGAGAAACTTTTGATCTTTAAGTAACGCAAGAACCCTAAAACACCAAACCCTAAAAACCCTAAAATCTCTCAAAACCCTAAAAACATCATGTCTGGCACAAATCAGCCTTCTGCTTTGCTACAAAACAACTCCACAAACCCTAGTATCAAAATTCCCATGTTTGATGCCAGGAACTTCGAGCTTTGGAAGTCTAATTTTGAGCAATATATAGCCATCCATGACTACACTCTTTGGGAGATTGTTGAATATGGGAACACATTCAACAAAGCTCAAAAGATTGCTGCTGCTATTGCCGCAAGGGTAGCTCTTCCTAATTGTCCTGAAGCTGATAAGAAGGAAAAGCCTGAAGATGGAAGAGCTGTCTCTGTTGAAGATATAGCCAAGAAAAGGGTGGACATGAAAATCTTGAACATCATGAAACATGCCCTAGGTCATGAGAATCAGCACAAGTACAAACGCTTTGAGTCTGCAAAAGAGCTTTGGGAAGCTCTTGAAGTAGCACATGGTGGCAATGCTGACACAAAAGATGAAAAGAAGAAGCAACTCATGCATGAGTATGCTGTCTTTAAGGCTCAACCAAATGAGAATCTCAGCAGTGTGAGAAGTAGATTGCTTGACATCACAAGTCAACTTTCCTTCATGGGAACACAGATTGATGACCCTGACCTGAATGCTACTTTTCTCAAAAGCCTTGGTGATGTATGGAAGATTGAGACAAGATCCATTCTTGTCAATAACACCCACAAGACCTCCAGGTTTGATGACATCTTCAACAAACTAAGACTGTTGGAGAATGAATGGCTTTTGGATAGTGATAATAAATCTTCCAGTAGTAACATGGCCTTCTTCTCACAAAGTGAAGGCCAATTTGATTCCATGAACTTCTATGGACATCCAGCCACTGGATCTCAATGTGTCAACGCTGGATCTCAGTCTGTCAGCGCTGGATCATATCCTGTCAACGCTTTATACTCAAGCGCTGACACACACAACTTTGGCGCTGATAGAATTAAACCTGCTGGTTTAGATCTAGATACTGTGTGTGCATTCATTGCTTCTTTGCCCAGTGATTCAAGGATTACATATGAAGATCTTGAGCAGATAAGTGATGAACAATTGGAAGAGATGGAAATCAAGTGGACTATGGCTCTTGTAAGTTTAAGAGCAAACAGGTTTAATAAAAGGTTCAAGAAGAAGATGACCTTTAATGCTAAGGATGTTGCTGGATTTGACAAGTCAAAGGTTGAGTGCTACAATTGTCATAGGATGGGGCACTTTATGAGGGAATGTAGATCTCCAAGAAGATCTGATGCTGGTAAGCCTTCAAGCCAAATGGTTAAGAGCCAAGATCCCAAGGCCATGGTTGCTGTTCAACAGATTGATGGCGTTGGAGGATGGGACTGGAGCTGGAACTTTATGGCTAAGGATGAGGAAGAGGACAGAGCTTTGGTTGCTGAAGTTAAAGAAGAGCATGTTGAATATGCTCTCATGGCACACTCCTCCTCTTCATCAGATAATGAGGTATATGATGATGCTTTCTGTTCTAAGGGTTGTCGTTTAAATACTGAAAAACTAAATCAAGAGATAGTAAAATTATTAGATGAGGCAAGTACTGAAAGATGCAAAGTATCTAATTATCAAATTGCTCTTACCCAAACAGAAAAGACAGTAGCTGAGTATAAGAAAATGGAGTTTGATTTAAAGGATCAAATAAATATCTTAAAACATGAGTTACATCAAAGTAAAGATTGTCAAGATATAGTAAACAGGGTTAATCTTGATTTAATAGCTCAGTTAGAGGAGGCTAACAAAAATAAAGATAATGTGAGTCTTAAAATCCAGAGATTTGATAAGGCCACACAGTCCCTAGGAGAGTGTGTTAGTAAACAAAGAGACTCTAAGGACATGAGTGGAATTGGGATGAAAGATTATACTGGTGTTCCACCACCAGCTGGGGATTTCTATGGTGTCCAATCAAAGGACTTATCTTGGACTGGCTTGCCAGAACTCCAAGAGAAGGAATTCATTCCTCCACCTAGAGTGACTTCCCCAGTTGAAGAATACAAACAGAAACTGACTGACCTAGATGAGTGGAAGAAAGCTAACCACACCTTGTTTGTTAAGGGAGGGTTGTTGTGTGAAAGTCCAAATGAGCCCACACCAATCATGAGCCATAATATTGTGGAGTCCAATGATCCTACACCTATTAAAATCACACACCCTACCACTGGCAAAGCTGTTGACCTTGGCCCACAAACTGTTAGAAAACCTAGTGTTAAGTATGCAGAGATGTATAGGAATACTAGGTCACCAAAAAGCCAAGTTAGTAACCATGGAACAGGCTTCTTTGCTTCTAGACCTAAGAAAGCTTGTTACACATGTGGTAGCTTCTCACATTTGGCTTACAAATGTGTCAACGCTTCCAATGTCAACGCTGATAGGAACCATTTCAGCGCTGACAAAAGTCAACACAGGTCAAACACTGACAGACCCAATACCTTTATGAACAAAAGTTCACAAGTTGTTAGACCAGCCCCATTCTTTTCTAGAGGGTCTAACACACAAGGCCTAAGACCTTTTCAAAAGTCAAACACTTGGTCCAATAGGCAATGGGTTCCTGTAGCAAACCCTAGGTTCAACGCTGATAAAGGCAATCGGGGCGCTGACAAGAGCAATTTCAGCGCTGACAGACACACTATCAAACCTAGGTATTTGCAACCACAGGGAAATAGGTCTAAAGCTTCTACTAGCTTAACATGGAGACCAAAACAAGACCAAAACTCTAATTCTACTGGTGTTTCTATGACATGCAACAGGTTTCATTATATTTCAAAGGCAATGTCAACACCAATTGGGGTTAACTGGGAATTTCATTCAAAAAGGGATGAAAATGGGGTTGTTATGAGAACCAAGTCTGTTCTTGTTGAACAACCAGATGAATCCAAGTCTTCCAAGGCTTGGGTTCCCAAAGAAAACTAATGTGTTTTCTTTATGTGCAGGGCATTCAGAAGAAGATCAATGATTATGGATACTGGGATAGTGGATGCTCAAGGCACATGACAGGAAAGGAAGACTATCTGACAAACTTCACTCCTATTCAAGATGGTGATAAGGTATACTTTGGAGGGGGCTACGGCACCATCACTGGAAAAGGAACCCTTGTCACCAACAATCTACGGTTTGAGAATGTCTTCTTGGTAAAAGAACTGGATTATAATTTGTTTAGTGTATCACAAGTGTGTGATAACAAAAATAAGGTTCTTTTCACAGATACTGAGTGCTTGGTGTTAAGCAAAGATTATAAGCTCCCTGAGGAAAAATACATAGATTTTAGAACACCAAGGCATAAAGACATATATAATGTGAATCTTAATGGAATTAAGGTAAATAATAAAATGATGTCATGTCTTTATGCTAAAGCCTCAGTAGATGAAAGTAATCTTTAGCACAGGAGATTGGGGCACATAAACTTTAAGAATATCAATAGACTGGTGAGGCTTGGTTTAGTTGATGGTTTGCCTGAAAAGGCTTTCCACAATGACCACACTTGTGTTGCATGTCTTAAGGGCAAGCAACACAAGGTCTCATTCAGGTCTAAACAGGTGCACTCTAGTTCTAAACCACTTCACTTATTGCATATGGACCTCTTTGGTCCAACTAACATAGAAAGTTTAAAGGGTAAATCATATTGTTTTGTCATCACTGATGATTTTTCCAGGTTTACATGGACTTTCTTTTTAGCCAAGAAAAGTGAAACTGCCCAAAGTCTGATTAATTTCATTACCCAGATTGAAAAGAAGAATGGTAATGAGGTCAAAATTATTAGAAGTGACAATGGGGGTGAGTTTAGAAATCAGTTGTTAGATGATTTTTGTGCCAAGAAAGGGATTACTAGGCAGTTCAGCATAGCTAGAACCCCACAGCAAAATGGGGTTGCTGAAAGGAAGAATAGAACCCTTATTGAAGCAGCCAGAACCATGTTGGCTGATGCCCACTTTCCTATAGCCTTTTGGGCTGAACCTGTTAACACAGCTTGTTATGTTCAAAATAGGGCATTGGTCAACAAAATACATAATAAGACACCTTATGAGTTACTTTGGGGAAGGAAGCCAAATATTGGCTTTCTCAAGCCTTTTGGTTGTCATGTAGTTGTTTTAGAAACTAGTGAAGCCCTAGGTAAATTTGATTCAAAAGGTGATGAAGGCTACTTCATGGGTTATTCAGTGCAGAGCAAAGGATATAGGGTTTACATTAAAAAGGAAAAACGTATACTTGAAAAAGTACATGTTAGGTTTTTAGAGAGTAAACCTAGTGATCCTGAAAGTGGTCCAAATTGGTTGTTTGACTTAGAACCTTTATCTAGAGCTTTAAATTATATGCCTGTTACTGATCCAGACATTGTGAAGGTAACTTCAAGTGTTTTGGAAAAGAGAATTGGTAATGTTTCAGGTATACAGGTTGCTAAGGAGGATGGACCACCAGCAGTTGAATCATCTCCCACACAAGAATATGTTACACTTCCTATATGGACAGATGAGTATTATGCTGCTGCTGCTGCTGCTAGAAAAGATAATGGTGGTCTCCAAGTACCACCAAATACAAACATGCATGGTTCTTCAGGCGCTGACAAAGGGAAATCAAGCGCTGACAAGAGCAATTCAGACGCTGATGGATCAGACGCTGACACCAACAGTTCAAGCGTTGTTAGCCCAAGCGCTGACAAACAAGGATCAGACTTTGACAACACCTTTGCACATCTTTTCTCTTCCCATTTTGAACAAGGTGTTTAGGCACAAAGAACATGAATTAAAACAAATGGATTGCTAATTATATTAATAATCAACAATCACTAGGTGTGTGTACATTGAATCCCACACCTAGTCGACACACACTTTAGGTTTACATTGTGAATGATTGATATATATAAAACCTAAGACTCTTGTTCCTTTTATAGTGGAAGGAACAGAATCTACAAGAGATAATATCAAATAAACATCTAAATCTTCTATTTAGATAAACTATATATTGTGTATATCATAAATAATATACTCAATATATTCCCTAAATAGAATTCTCCATCAGCGCCGTAGACTTCCGTCAGCGTCCAAATATGGCGTGTCAGCGTCTAGCATGTTTTCTTCGTTTTGGAGTTTCTGCCACATCAACTCATATTAATTTTGACCCAACAATCTTCCCCTAGTTGATGTCGGCAAAACTCTTTGTATATCTCTTGTAAGTTGTACATGATCTTCAAATTGCTTCCCCTCAAGTGTAGCATGTATTTTCTTCCCCTTTTTGTCACATCAACAAGGAAGTAAACAATGTTGCAATGTTGAAGATTCTCCAAAAGTAGGCTCTGAGTAATGATCCTGAAGAAAAATAAATAAAGTATCTTTGATGTTGAAGTAGAATAACCCAATCTTATGTTCCATGTCTTGTTTATCCACGTGATGAAGAACTTATACTCATGCTATAAAGTATAAGTAGACCTCGATCCATTTGTCAAAATCCTCATCCTTTGTGAGACACTGAGCACGATAATGTAACTCCTTCAAGTGATAGCAATTGGGTTGCTAGATATGACAAGTCTTCATCACCAACCATGTAAGCACGAACAAGTTACCTTTAAAGTCAGTGGCTGGAAGTCCATGACTTTAAGATATGATAGAACACAAACTCGCGCAAATCTTCTTCAATCATCAATCTTACCATAAGAATTCTTCCCCTTAAGCTAACACCTCTTCATGAAGAATCTTTAATCTTCATATCATATGTAAAAGCATTAAGACAGATAACTCTTTTACAAGGCTACCCCGATTACATAATCAAATCCAATAAATTACCTCACGAATTGTTGCTAACTCGCATTAAAATCATTAATCCCTTTCAAAATATCCGAGCCATAAATATCATCATGATATTCTAAATTAAAACGGAGATTCCATGTACCTTTGTGTGTATTTTCCTCCTTTTTGTGTGCTAAAAACGTACCAGTTTTCTCAAACAGCAGCAAACAGTGTGTTGTCCAATAACCAATTCTGTCCAATATCTTCATCAGATGCATTGTCCGATATTGGACGATACTTATCAGCGTTGAAATAGCATATATCGGACAACACTGTCAACTTGACAGTGTTGACTTATTCCTGTCAGCGTCGAAACTTCCTCTCGTCAGCGTCTCATTTAAATCTGTCAGCGTCTATACACTTGCTGACGTCATCTCACATCCAAAAGTGGCGTATTCCATAACTTTTGCATTCTTCGTGTGAACACAGTAGATGTAAACCAATCAAAAGCTTCCAATCGTGTGAACAACAAAATATATCTATGTGAATGCAAACTTGAATAGCCAAACCGTGTGAACACAAATCCTTTGACCAATGAGAATTGAAGGCTTACGGTAATACAGTGGAATAGCATGTATAGGATCAAGGCTTTAGATAACAACTTAGGGTTTTGGCCGTGTGAATGCAACGATTTCCACCAATAAGAAGCAAAGCTTCGTGTGAACACAAAGCCATCATCAAGCAACTTTCGTGTGAATAGAATCTTGAAACATATACGTTTAAACAAATACCCCATGAGCAATATTTGCTTGTTTCTTGCTCTGCTGCTATCCTTCGTCATCTAATTATATGCCTTGCTTCCACGTCTGATCAACAGTAATAAGCAGTCATGAACCTGTGACGTCATAAATTATGACATGCTGCTAGGATTTATAACAAATCCATGATGAGTCGATTTCCAAAGCTAACAGACCATCGTTCTTGATTAGCACAATAAATGATGGATCTAGGGTTTTTAACATTATGCATCGAAACCCTAATTAGGGTTTGTAAATTAACCTTAGATCGTGAATCTTCACACGTTTTAACAGCCACGAACTGCAATTCTCCCTGCTTTTAAGTAGATCTAGGGTTTGAGGAACCCTAGTTCATGATTTTATGTAAAAGCAGAAAACTGAAAATCAACCATCAGCCAACTTCGACGCTTAATAACTTTTGCCTGGGAATAAAACTCGACAATCCCTCCGGTGGATGTTTAGATCTATGTATGTAGAACACACATATAAAATTTCGTGACGATCCAACGGTTCAATCAAAAGTTATGACCTTCTGAATACTACTGCGCACACAAAAACGTCCAGAAAAACTCTATACGAATTTTTCTTCTTTACGATACACGAACACCTCGTCGGACCTAGATATCAAGAGCCTTAGGCTCTGATACCAATTGTGGATCCCATTGATCGTTAGACTCAATGGTTATGAACCATTATATCTAGGTTGATCATCGTTCATATGATAACATAGCGGAAAAGAACAATGATCATGAACAAGGTGTTTAGGCACAAAGAACATGAATTAAAACAAATGGATTGCTAATTATATTAATAATCAACAATCACTAGGTGTGTGTACATTGAATCCCACACCTAGTCGACACACACTTTAGGTTTACATTGTGAATGATTGATATATATAAAACCTAAGACTCTTGTTCCTTTTATAGTGGAAGGAACAGAATCTACAAGAGATAATATCAAATAAACATCTAAATCTTCTATTTAGATAAACTATATATTGTGTATATCATAAATAATATACTCAATATATTCCCTAAATAGAATTCTCCATCAGCGCCGTAGACTTCCGTCAGCGTCCAAATATGGCGTGTCAGCGTCTAGCATGTTTTCTTCGTTTTGGAGTTTCTGCCACATCAACTCATATTAATTTTGACCCAACAGACCTTACTATGAATGATCGTTTGATCAGCGCTAGAGTGGCTACTCAAGAAGAACTTAACAATCTATACAAGCTTCAGCAAGAGGAGAAACTAAGAGAACTGAAGCTAAGCTTGTATGAACAAATTGGAAAAGTTGAAGTAGAAAGTGTCTTCAAGAAGAAAGTGTTATATGAAAAGTTTTGTATAACAAGGTTTAACAAAATAAATATCTCACCAATCACCAATGTTGACATGTTGACCAATAAAGGCGACATCAATCTCAAGTTCTATAGGGGTGATGGAACTGATGAGATACTTGAAAACTTTCAAGGAAAAGAACTTTCTTACTCTGAATGGATGGAAATGAGTGTGATGATCGAGAAAATAAAATCCAAGAGATGGGATAAATTTCGCACCAGAATCGAGCACTATATGAGAAATCATGAAAGATTAGGTGAAATTCTAAACATCAACACTCAAGTTTCTCTGGAAGATCAAGATCCAATACTAGAGCTGAACAAAAGGGAAAATCTGATACAACCTGAAGTTGGTGACATCTTTGTCACTACAAAGAAATACAAAGGCCTTGTTCAGTTTCAAAAGCATCTCCCTGGTCATGTATTGGACGAACCAGAACTAGGAATGATTATGTTCAATCATCAAGAACGTCAAGACTTTGTGGGCATAAGTGATCTTGATGAAATGAACAATGAACTTCTCTTGAATGTTCAAAGGATCTTTTACTCTCTTCATGGTGGTCCAGGACTTACTGATGCTGCTAAAACCTTCAGCATGTGCTTGCTTGCTATATTGGACCACAGAAACTCAGATCCATTAACTCAGACTTCCATCATTGAAGAACTTAGGCCAAAGGAAAACTGAATAATCATTTGTAATATTTTGTTGTAATTTGTAATGTTATTGAATAAATGATTATCTGATGTTTATAAGTTATTAATTGATCAGTGCAAGTAAGAAGACGTTGTTATGCTCACTTACTACTGACATTAGTCTTAGGCTATTTGTATATCCAAATATGGGGAGATTGTTGGGTCAGTATTTACTGACCCTGAAGCAACTCTAGGATTTGAATATAAAATCCCCCTAAGTGTTTCATGCTCAGCAGTAAGGCCAGTGTGCTGAAGGATGACCAGAGGAACAAAGTTCCTACTAAAGAACTTATAGCTGAAGAAAGTTCAGCACTCCCCTTCCAGTGAACTTAGAAGACAAAGGAGTCTTCGCTTCAAATACTAGGCCGTCTAGTTGCTGAAGAACAAGGACTAAAGAAGGGCTTTCAGTTCAGTTTGGCTTGACAATACCAAACTGAATGATGTCGGTCTCCTCTAGGATACTGAAGACTCTTCAGTATTCTGATGGTTTGCATTAGGCGGGAAAAGATACCTTTAAGTCAAAGTAGGTTGCTTGTATACTTAGATATAAGTACAACCTTTATCTTTTCTAGAATAGTTTATTAAGTACTTTGTACTGTTTATCCAGCATGGGCATCAACCACCCACTGGATAAACTCATGCATTGGTACATGCAAAATGCAAACCCTAATTTACACTGCCTATATAAAGGAGTATACATTGTGAGAGAAAGGCAACCAATACAAGAACTTAAACTATGGAAAACCTTTCTCTCTCGATACCAACTAAACCATATAGCCAAAGAAGCATATGAACGTTTAGATTGGAGCTTAGACTTTAACTTTGGTTAGACGTCTAAGTAGAGGAGATCAAACCCCATTGTCATTCAACCACTTTGTTATTCCGCAAACAAAGTGGGTTATAGATTCTTTATTTGATTCTAATAAAAGTCTATACGTTGAAAAGTATATTGGTATTGTTGTTTTAATCTTTCATAGTTCTTATCTATTGTTAAAACAACACACTTGAGTCAAAGTATTAGTTATTACTTAAGTTAATAAGTAATAACGAATTACAAGGGACCAACATTTTCAGAATGTGTTGGATACATAAATTGTGACAGCTTCAGAGAGGTACCCAACAACATGAAAGGCTTGATTTTAAAGCGCTCCCCCTCAATAATTGATCAAAATAACATATGACATTTTTGAGATATAAAAAACCATATTATGAGGAAGGGAGTGTTGAACACACAATTTTGAAAGATTTAGAAAAATCTTTTGAGAAATTCTTGAAAATTTGTGTTCAACGGTTTTAAAATGATCATGATAGAAGACTTATCTTCTATTGCTTTCGGAAAGCGCACTGAAGCGTACACTTCCCTTGCGGGTCCGATTTTCATGAGCTCAAAACTTTTATTGTTTTGTGACTAGCTCATGACCGAGAAAAAATAATTTCTCGTTTTGAAGGATAAGTTATCACCGTGATGAACTTTACTTAAGTTGAAGTTCGAGTTCTAAGCTGACATTTACTTAGAAGTCGTTTTTCATGAACTTAAAAACTTTGAATGTTTTTATGAGAAGCTCATGAACGAGAAATATTAATTTCTCGTTGAGAAGGATAAGTTATCGTCTGTGATAAACTTTCCTTATTTGAGGTGCGAGTCCTAAGCTGTGATGCGCTTAGAAGTCATTATGAGAGAACATCAAGCAACTTCATTTTCCAAAACCTCCAAGTCTTCTGGAGTCATATACGTCATACCAAGACGGCCAACGAGATACTGAAACCTATTTTGAGATAGGGCTTTAGTAAACAAGTCTGCTATCTGGTACTCAATTCTGACAAAGTATAATTCCCCGATAACACGTTCCACTTGTTCCTTAATGAAGTGATATCTGACTGCGATGTGCTTGGTACGGAGCGTTGAACCAGATTGCAAGAGATGGCTATGGCCAACTTTAAGTCACAATACATAGGTATTTTATCAAAGTGGAAGCCACAATCTGTGAGTTGAGTTCTCATCCAGATGAATTTAGCACAACACACGGATAGAGCCACATATTCTGCTTCAGTTGATGAGAGCGAAGTGCAATCCTGCTTCTTTGACGACTAGCTCACAAGCTTGTCTTCCCCTAGAAATTGTACGCTACCAGAAGTGCTTTTTCGACTATCAAGGCAACCTGCGTGATCAGAATCTGAAAAAGCTGTTAGATGAAAACCGGCTTCCCTCGAATACCAGAGTCCCATGTGAATTGTATTCTTAAGGTACTGAAAGATCCGTTTAACCTCTTTGAGGTGCTTTTGAGTAGGTCTGGATTGATATCATGCACAATAGCATGTGGCATGATGAATATCAGGCCTGCTGGCTGTAAGGTACATAAGTGACCCGATCATACTGCGATATCGCGTTTGATCTACGGGATATGAGTACAAGTCAGCGTCTAGGGATTTGGTCGACAATGGTGTACCAACGCGAGCACATGATTGCATACCATGTTTTTTAAGTATCTCTAGAGCATACTTAGCTTGGTTAATAAAGATACCACGTGGGGATTGATGAATCTGGAGGCCTAAAAAGAAATTTAGCTCCCCCATCATTGACATTTCAAATTTGTTGTGCATTAATTTTTCAAAACGTTTTGAAAGTTTTGGGTTCGTAGAACCAAAAATGATGTCATCAACATAAACTTGCACAAGCAATATGTCATCCCCATATTTATTAATAAAGAGAGTATGATCAATGGAACCTTTGGAGAATCCTTTGGATGCCAAGAAGTTTGATAGTTCATCGTACCACGCCCTTGGAGCTTGTTTGAGTCCATATACTGCCTTCTTGAGAGGGTAGACTTTGTCAGGATGATGAGGATCAACGAACTCTTCCGGCTGATTCACGTATACTTCTTCCTTTAAATGACCGTTGAGAAAAGCAGTTTTAACGTCAATCTGATAAAACGTGAAGCCTTTATGTGCAAGATAAGCAAGGAATATCCTGACAGCTTCCAAACGAGCAACTGGAGCAAATGATTCATCAAAATCTATCCCTTCTTGTTGACGATATCCCTTAACAACAAGAGGAGATTTGTTTTTTATGATGGTTTGTTCTTCATCCAGTTTGTTTTTCCAGATCCATTTGAAATCTAAAAGCGAAATTCTATAGGGTCTGTCAACAAGTTCCCAAACATTTAGGCGTTCAAACTGATGAATTTCATCTTGCATTGATTCAATCCACGCATGATCAGTCATGGCTTGCTTGATGTTTGTAGGTACAGTTGAACTCACGGTGAGTGCATACATACACACATCGCCATCGGTTTCGAGTTGTCTGCGTGTTCGAACCGGTTGTGAAGGATTTCCAATAACTTGTTCGAATGGATGATCACGTGTCCAATGGTGAGTGGAGGGATATCTTTGGTAGAATGTATGCATGTTGGACGGATCAACATGTTGAGTAGAAGACTCTCCGACTTCGTGTACCGGTGTACCGAACGGATTGATAAATTCTTCGTCAGATTGTGCATCAACTGCTTGATTGTTGTTTCCTCCTTCAGCATTGACGGTTGGTGATGTTGGTTGTATGATGGTTTCTTGAGTTTGTTGAGTATCCAATGGAATAGTCTCTTGAGCAACGGTTGCTGAAGTAGATGCAGTTGTATCTTGTTGACTTTGTGCGGGTACATCAGCAGTATTGACAACGGAAGGCTTTGATACAACTTGATTGTTTCCATAGTAATATTCATCAAACATTGGATCATATAAATCAACCAAATCATTCATTTGAGTCGTATCCGTCGAGTCTGCTGTAGGAGTACTTTCTTGACATTCTTGCACGGGACGTACATTGTTTTGTGTAGGTGCCATTGCTGGACATTGAGGTGCGGGACTTGAGCTGTTGTGATCAAGTACCATTTGCGGCAATTCGTCAAAGTTCACATGAATTGATTCAACAATAATCTTTGTTCTCTTGTTATAAACTCGATATCCTTTCGACAATGTAGCATATCTCACAAAAATACATGTATCACCTTTTTCTTTCATCTTGTCGAGATTCTCACCGTCTTTAAGAATGTAGCATAAAGATCCAAATACGTGAAAGAATTTAACAGTAGGTTTCCTACCATTGATGATGTGGTAAGGTGTCTTTTCATGTCGAGGGATGACGAGAGAACGATTCTAAGTATAACAGGTTGTTGCAATTGCTTCAGACCAGAAGAATAGTGGTAACTTTGATGCAGAAAGCATTGTTCGAGCTGCCTCAACCAAAGTACGGTTCCGTCTTTCGACAACCCCGATTTGTTTAGGAGTTAGAGCAATAGACGTTTGATGTTCGATACCTTCTTCATGAAAGTAAGATTGCAAAGTCTTGTTCGAAAATTTAGTACCCCTATCCGTTCTTACGGTTAAGAATTGAGCTTGAAGATTGCGTTGTTTCATCTTGAGAAAGTTTTTGAGAACCTCTGGTGTTTCATCTTTGGACATTAAAAAGAAAGTCCATGTGTATCTAGAGTAATCATCAACAATCACGAGAATATACTTTTTCCCGTTAATACTCTCTACACGCATGGGACCACATAAATCCATGTGTAGAAGTTCCAATCGTTCTTTTGAGCTTGGGGTAGTCTTTGTTTTGAAGGACTTTCGTTTTTCTTTTCCCAACTCACAAGAAGAAAGAAGATGGACTTTGACGAATTTTAACTTTGGAAGACCGGTCACAATATCATTCTTCGAAAGCAAGTTGATGGTGTCAAAGTTGAGATGTGACAATCGTTGATGCCATAACCAGGCTTGAGAGGATGAAGCTTTCGCCATTAAGCAAATTGGATTTGATGAAGATGTGTCTTGAAGAATTACTGTGTAGAGATCAGAACCACGAGAACCTATTTGAAGGTCATTCCCATCGTGTTCTCTAACATAGCAAGTAGTTTTCTGAAAAGCCACTTCCAAATCCGCATCACAAAATTGACCAACCGAGAATAAATTGTGATTCAGTCCCTCGACGTAATAAACCCGTTTTATAGTGATATTCCCTTGAACCAAATCTCCATATCCGAGTATCGGTGCAAACTGATCATTTCCAAACCGTACCGTACCCAGAAACTTCTCCACGAAGTTAATTAGATGCTTGAGATTGCCCGCCATGTGCTTTGTACACCCAGAGTCCATTATGAAGAGAATGATCTCGACGAGCTGCATAAGAATTAGAAGACAATGTAGAGTTTGACAAATGGGAGCCCTTGATAGAAGAGGGTTCCAAAATATTAGTAGGCCTAGATACAGATTCTAAAGGCAAGCTAACATTCATAGACCCAATTAGAATAGTGGTGGTCTTAGGTACCCATTTGTATCCGGATGGTGTAAATCTTGAGTACACCCGTTTACATGTCCTACTCACGTTCTCATAAAGCTTCTTTAACATGTTTTGTTTACGTAGAGTAGTGGATTCTAACGTACTTAGTTTCTTAAGTGGTTGAGCAGTGGATTGGTTCAAAGTTCTTATGGGTTTTCTAGTACTAGTGGGCACAAGAATAGGCTTCCTAGTTCTAGCATTCACGCCATTATGATTAAAAGCACAAGCATCATGATTGAAAGTACGAACACATTTTCCACATTTAACACAAACAAATTCAACATTCGAAGTCTTAACATTCAAACTGTCATTACATGCAGTTACAGACGTTTTATTCTTGGAAAACTTAAAATTCCTACGATGGTCTTCTACTTCCATCTTCTTCCCTTGACTATTGTTAGGCATGACTCTATCTTGAATTCTATTGCTCTTAAGCTATGGTCCGCTAACGCTAGTAGTGGGAGTTACTCCTGTAGAAGAAGACACACGTTGATTAGTTTTCCTAGTATTCTGAGGTAACTGCGATGTTCCAGTTTTAGTGGACCTAATGTTCATCTTATACATTATAGGGGCTATCACATTTGTTCTCTTATCAGTTCCTATCCTAGGCAAAGTCTGTGGGGGTTTGCCCAAAATAGATGATTTAGGGCATTTAACCGCATTCGGTTGACGAACGGCGGATGGTTTACCCAATTCAGACTTTCCTTTCATTTTCTCAATGAGTTTTTGTAGCTCACTGATGTCTATGTCCCTTTCTTGTAGTTGAGCTTTCAAATCATTTATTTCGAAACCTTTTTCCTTTAGTTGACGAACCAAAGAAGCTGCCATTTCTTGACTCTTTTTATGACTATGAGATTTTTCTCCATTTTGTAAAGCTAGTTCAAGAGAAATGGAGTGTTTCTCAAGTTGAGAAAAACTTTTTGAAAGTTTGTTATATGACTGAATTTGTTTCGAAAGCTCTACTTCAAGATTGCGACATTTCTCGTCCGTTTCTGACACTAGACATGCTACATGACAATATCGATCAAGATCGGTATACACACCAAGTATAACATTCATATGGTCAACATAAAAGTATTCCTTAGAAAGTCGATCAATTTCGTTAGAAAGTTGGTGTTCTTGTGTCTTTAATTTAATTTGAAGAAAATCAACTTCATCTTCAAGAGATTTAACATATCTTAAACCAGTTGTCATTTCCTCAGTGAGAGTGTTATAAAACATTTCCACATTATTTAAAAGATCATCGATTGTTGGAATAATACATTGTTGAATGACGACTTCTACTTGTGGGTTAGGTTTAATATTCCAAACGGTATCTCTAGAAACTTTTTCATAATCGACGACACCTTTTTACAAATTTAAATCCCCTTGTTTTATAAACTCAAATTGCTGAACAGTTTTACTTTTCTCATCCCATTTACGTTTTTCATCCGAAATTTGTTTTTCTAACAAAAGTGATTGCTTTTTGAAACTCCTATTTAAAGAAACTTTCTTTTGGGGTTCATCACTTGGTGGTTGAACACTATTATACATCTTTTGTTCTTTGGAAAGTTCTTTTTGAGGAACAAACTTAATATAATGATCAGAATCAGAAAGGTTTATTAAATCACTTAAGTTCGATCGACTTTCTTCTTGATGACGAATGATTTCGTCACAGTCAGGGGAAAGCATAAGAGCAAGATTATCAACATAACAACCGATATCATAAAGAGCAGGCTTGGTACTTTGAACTTTCTTGAGATATTCAGGCTTGACAAAACTTGTTTTCATATCTCTATTGAGCATATTCATGGTTTGAATAGACTGACCCGTTTTGTAAACAATGTTGTTTAACGTTTCGACTCTCTTTTCCAAAGCAAGAATTTTTTCAATATCCTTTTCTTCACGAGTTTTATAAAGCTCAGTTTGATCTTTGTTAACCGACTCTAATTCAGTACTCTGGAGTTTATGTAGCAGCAGTTGTTCTTCAAGTTCCGATATCTTTTGTTTTGACATATGAATTTCATGTGTTACTTCAGAACAATATTGTTCGTTGAGCACCTTACGTTCATATACCAAACCATTAGCTATTGCAACTCGTCGATCAACTTCTTTTACATAATCACACTCTTTAAGCCTATCTATCTCCTCGGCTAAGGATGTGTTTGCTTGCTTCAAACGTTTATTAGCCTCTTTGTTTTCCTCAATTTCATGTTTTAAAGAATCAATTATAGACGCAAGCAAATCACGGTCCTCATCCGAGTCAATATCCTGAGCAGCATTACCGTCATCATTACACATATGTTGTGAATCCGTAGAGATATTGCTATCCTCCGTGTCCATTACATATGTGTCATTGATGCTTTCGGGTTGCTCAGGATGCCGTCGTTCATTAGCAAACACATTATAGTTATCATATGATGGTACCTTTTCAATTGGCTCAGTATCAAAGATAGGTCCAGAAGTATCAGCAGTCTCTGGAATCACTTCTTGAATCTTTGCCAATGACACATAATGTGCCTCCAACTCTTGATCATCGGCTTCATCATCAGTGTCATCACGCCAGTCAACTTCATCTGCTGTGAGTGGAATCCATGCTTCTTCTTTCTTACACAACAACATCTTTTCCTTGTGATATCAAGAATCCTTAACCCGTTTTGGCTTCTTGCATTCCCTATCCATGTGCCCAAATCCCTTGCAATTGAAGCATTGAATCCCATTATTCTGCACAACTGGAGTGCCTACAGTATCTCTAGCCCCAACTTGATTTGGCATCCTCTGATTATCATACCTAGCATCACGATCATACCTAGGTGCATGATCAACTTCTTTATATCTAGCATTGGATGATGATCTGAGGTTGTTGTTGGTAGGTTTGTAGATCTTCTTATAAGTTATGGTGAGTAAAGATATGAGTTCTTCAATATTCTTGTCCCTTGAAGTTTGTTCATCATCAATGTCTCCATCTGACTCGGTGTCATACTTTGGAGGTGGAGTGGGGACAATTGCTTTTGATTTGTTTTTAAGAGTAGCTAGAGGTTTGGTGGATGAGCTTGATGACTTTGAGGAATGAGTAGGTGTTTGATGACGGTGAACGGGTTTTGTTGAAGTAGCAGCCACAAAAGCAATAGAGTTAGTAGACTGTTCTACCTTTTCAGCCCTTAGTTCATTTACTTCATTCTGATGTTGTTTCAAGATATCATAAAGTTTGTGATAGGAGATGGTCTTGATATCTTCGCTTTGTTTAACCAAACTCACAAACCTTTGCCATTCCGGTTTGAGTTGAAGTAGAAACTGAAATTTGCATGATGATTGGAGATGGTGCACTGATTTCTGACAAGCTCATTCATCATTTTGTAGAATCTCGAGTAATATGAGTCAATGGATTCACCATCTTCAAATGTGAATTTTCCAAACTCCCAAAGTAAATTAGTCTCGAGATCTTGAACATTGATCTACTCACCTTGCTTCAAACGATGAATTGCATTCCACATTTCCATAGCATTAGGACATGCATCAACCGTGGAATAGATATCGTTGTCAATCCTAGTGAGTATATAGTTAACAGCATCAGCTTCAGCTTGGAGGAGTTTCTTCTTCTCAGCAGGACATGTATCGAAATGCTCAATAGCTCGTATTGTTGATGAAGTACCATCCTCTGCTTGTGTGGTAATGGGTCTGAATTCGAAAACTGGAGGTGGATTCTCAAGGCAGTGACGAAGAGCAGTTCGGTACTCTTTTTCGTCAAGAAATCTGAGAAAATGAGATCTCCATTGAACGTAGCAACCAGCAGTGAGCACATGTGGATTACTGTTGCCACCTTGTTCCAAACGAATTTGACTGACAGTCGCATTGCTGATGTTGTTGTTAGACATTGTCGATGATTGTGAATAGATTAGGATCTTAGTGGATGTGTTGTGATAAGGTGTGGTTAATGTTGTCGAGAAAAGATGTTAAAATCCCCTAAGAATTGTCTCTCCATAAATCAAAAATTCCAAGGCAAAAAAAACTCGAAATTTCACTTTTTCGGAATCCTGCACTTTTTCGGAAAAAAACCTACATTCGGATAAATGTTCGAATTCGGAATAATTGCACTTCTTCGGAATAATGAGGATTTTCGGATAAAGTAGTGTTTTCGGAAAAAGTTGGGTTTTCGGAAAAAAAATGTGTTTTCGGAAAAAATTGGGTTTTCGGATAAAGTAGTAATTTCAGAAAAAATGATTTTCGGAAAAAGAGATATTTTCGGATAAATCAAGTTTTTCGGATAATTGAAAATTTTCGGAAAAAACTTGATTTTCGGATAGTCCGTATTCAGATAAATGCTATATCTTCGGATAAAACTTGATTTATGGATAATATCACTTGCTTCGGATAAAACAAGTGTTTCAGATAACTCAAATTTTCGGAATAATGCAAGTTTTAGGATAAATGTGGGGAATTCGGATAAAGTGAAGATTTTCGGAATATATTTCTTCGGATAAACACCTCTTTTCGGAATAATCTTCTTCAGATAACCACCCCTATTCGGAATAAATCTTCGGAATAAAGTATTATTTTCGGAATAACAAACCCTTTTCCGAAAATGTTCACTGTTGATCGACAAACCCTTTTCTCGGATCAAACTTGTAAAAAAAGGTAACTTTTGCCAAAAATTGATCCAAATACCCAAAAAATTTGTGTTTTTACCCAAAGAAAAAATACCAAATCTCTACCACTACTATGTAGAAGATTTGTATCAAGATTAAACCATAAAAAACACAAAAAAAAAAAATTGGATCAAGGATTATGGATCAAATACCTCACAAAATCAATAAGAACACAAACCACGAATCTTCAATCACCTATCCACTATAGGCTCTTGATACCAAATGTTAATCCCACTTCAATCCATAACACAATATTTAGAGAGAGAAAGAGAAGAAAAGTAGAGAGAGAAACTAGAGAGAATTTGGAAGGTAAATGTTTACTAGAGAGAGAAAGTAACAATGACCAACACCCTCTACCACACATGGAAGAGAGTTTATATATGCCACACCTAAAGAGGCTTTTGTGGGCTTGTTCATGGGCCGGGCTTGGCTTTGCTTGGGCTTACGCCCCTAACTTATACAATATTAGCTTAAAGTCCAAGCTGGTTAACCCGACTAACCTATTATAATACAAGACCGTTAACGACTAAGATGACCTATTACATTCTTGTTCGACTATGTAAAATAACACTGGGTGATGAAGGTATAGATTGTATCTTCATTGGGTATGCTGAGCATTCCAAGTGTTACAGGTTTTATGTTATATAACATAATGATTATATGTCGGTGAACTCTATAATAGAGTCAAGAGATGCAATATTTGATGAAGAACGTTTTTCATCTATACCTAGACCAAGAGGTATGATAAAGCCATCTTCAAGTGAGATAGTTGAAGATGTGATTGAAGGTACATATTATGTACCTAGTCCATCGGTTCCTAGGTAAAGCACTGAAACAAGAAAAGCTAAGTCTTTTGGTTCTGATTTTCAACTTTATTTGGTTGAAGGAACGAGAGATAAGACTGTATCTCTACGTTAATATTGTTTCATTATTGAGGAGGATCCAAGGGCCTTGAGTGAGGCAAAGGTGTCTAGGAATGTCGCCTTCTAAAAAGAAGCAATTCAAAGTGAGATTGATTTCCTCATGCAAAATGATACTTAGGAATTATCTGTTTTACCTCATGGATGCAAGGCATTAGGATGTAAATGGATCCTTAAAAGGAAAATGAAAGTGGATGGAAGCATAGATAAATTTAAAGCAAGATTGGTGATCCAAGGCTTTAGACAAAATGAGAGAATTGACTTCTTTGATACTTATGCTCTTGTTGCTAGGATAACTACTATGATTGTTATTAGCTATTGCAGCTATTAATGATCTTGTTATTCGCCAAATGGATGTGAAAAATGCATTCTTGAATGGTGATTTGTATGAGGAAATTTACATGAAACAACTTGAAGGGTTTGTGATGCATGGACATGAAAACAAGGTATGTAAATTGAAGAAATCGTTGTATGGTCTAAAACAAACACCAAAACAATGGCATCAAAATTTTGATGATGTGGTGTTGTCTAATGGTTTTTCTTTAAACCAGTTTGACAAGTGTGTGTGTATAGCAGATTTGATGCTTCTGGTAAAGGAATAATAATTTGCTTATATGTAGATGACATGTTGATCTTTGGTACCGATCAAGATCAAGTTGATAAGACAAAGGAATTTTTGTCATCAAAGTTTGATATGAAAGATCTGGGGGAGGCTGAGGTGATTTTTGGTATTAGAATCAAACTAGGAAACAATGGTATCTCCACTTCTCAATCTCATTATATTGAGAAAATACTAGCAAAATTTAACTTTGCTGATTGTATTCCTGCTCATACTCCTGCAGATTCTACTGTGAAGTTGATACCTAAGAAGGGAATTGCAGTGTCTCAGCTAGAATACTCTAGTGTTGTTAGATGTCTTAGTGTATGTCATGATTAGCACTAGGCCAAATATAGCTTTTGTTGTAGGACAACTTAGTAAGTACACTAGCAATCCTAGTGCTCTACATTGGCAAGCTATGTCTCGAGTATTTCAGTATTTGAATGGAACCATAAATTTTGATTTGACTTATAGCGGTTACCCTTCTGTTATAGAGGGTTATTCAGATGCCAGTTGGATTAATAACATGGAGGATCACTCGTCTACGAGTGGCTGGGTATTCCTTCTTGGAGGAGGTGCTATTTCTTGGGCTTCTAAGAAACAGACTTATATTACAAGCTCAACAATGGAGTCTAAGTTTGTGGCTTTGGCTGCAGCTGGTAATGAAGCTGAGTGGCTAAGGAAGTTGGTTTATGAAATTCCTTTGTGGCCTAAACCAGTGTCTACCATTTCTATCAAATGTGATAGTGCTGCTACTTTGGCTAGGGCTTATAGTCAAGTGTACAATGGCAAGTCTTGACAGTTAGGTGTTAGACATATTATGATTCGTGAGCTTATCATGAATGGTGTGATATCTGTGGAGTTTGTAAAAACTCAGTTGAATTTAGCCGACCATTTAACCAAAGGGTTAGCAAGAGATCCCGTACGTAAGGCGGCTAATGGGATGGGTTTAAAGTTCGCCTAATTAAATCCTTGTATCAAGATACCCAATTCTCATATAACGTAATGTTAGGTGCTGAATTCAATGTGGAATGCTTGATATTTTGGATTGGAACGCATAATTACATCATCCCACGTTATGTGTTCAGAACTGCAAGATAAAAGAGGTTGACATTATATTTCTTAATGATCTTTTGACAAATTGCATGTGCAGGTGCAAGACGAAAATATCACCTATATAAGCATGAAGTTTAGCTGTTTCAAGAAGTTTGGGACTTGGCTTTGATATGCTTATTGAAGGATATGACACAAGCTAGTAAAATATAGTGTCAAGTAGAACATGTAAATGTGTAAAATGGTGTGTATATTATCTTCAGGTATTCATTAGGAACAGAAAGAGTTCAATCCTTAGTGACACTCTGATATTCGAATATTTGGAATGCTAATATACTAATGTGAAATTCAATCATGTCGACATTTCATTTATGCATCAGTTTGTTTGTGTTATGATTTTCTTTAAGTTAATCAAGATTACACTTAAATGGGGGAGGATTGTTGGTGATTTTATGTTACCAATATGATTTAAGTGTTATGGATTGACTTATTTGACCAATGTGTAATCGTGATACATGTTCATCAAGTCGGGGTTGTGCGAAGTGCACACTTGTATGGCGTTATTACGATCATCATACGGAGGTCCAGGGACAGCGCCCCTGGTAGCAGGTCCAAGGGGCGACAACCCTTGACTGGATTTTGACACCTGTTTTTTTTCCGTTTTTAAACTGTTGTTTAACTGCTATAACAGTTACAAACTGCAAATAGTTTTTTGGTCATATATCTTGTTCATTTTTTATGGGCTCATAACATAAAAACACTTTTTCTGTTCGATTTCTGAGTTTTATCCGATTGGAGATTTTGATAGAAGCATCGAAATACTTTGATCTGAAAGTGTTTGACACGACTCTCAGATTACTGTGATCCACCAAAATTCTAACAATTATTTGCGTTTTGGAACTTATAGAATGAACAAATAAGCGAGACGATACTTATTTAATTTTCAAAATAGAGAAAAGTTAAAATATAAACAAATAATCTGATTTTTCAAACATTAAAAATTGATAATCCAATTATTTTGATTTCAAACATATAATAAAATCATAATAGTATTTCTCAAAACCACGTTTTTAATTATTTAATTATTTATTTTCAATAAACAATTCAAACACCCACTAAATACCAATAATTTTAAAACACCAAAATCATTAAGCCCTTAATTTTAACAAAAATCCCAACACGATGGATACCGTTGTATAAATGAGTATTCTAAAAAGTTTATCCCGCGTTTCTACAAGATTCTAACCGAGTCACAATAACCTTCTAGCCATTCACAAATGCACCTATGAAAAAAAAGAAAAGAAAAAAAAAATTCCGTCGTAAATATTACTGTTCGCGTATGTCTCCGGTCAACGCCCCCGGAGACGAACGCTTTCCCGCCTCAGACCCGGAACCTTTGATCATTTAATGAAGGCGTGGCGTGAACAGTAGAACATTAATGAGCATGACAAGGCTCGAGGAAAAAAGCAAAAGGCACCTACTCTATTATCCAGGGACCATCCGTCCGTCCTGTGGGTAAAAGGATACACCGCCGCCCTTGGGACAACAAATCCCTCGATTGTGGGGATTTGACTAGCCCAGGTTTCAAGGCCTAGCCTATGATGTGACTACTCAGACAGGTATGTGCCTTGGGGTAGTATAAATACCCCTGCATTTAACACACAATAGACATTCAATACTTCCATTAACATATACTCTTACCTTCCGGTATTTATTATTAAATACCATTCGCGTGTGACGGTTACTTATTCTCACACCGGAGCTTGGTCTCGGGGTAAAACCTGGGGCGAGTTAACGTGTGTTGTTTTGTGTATCTTAGGATCGAGGTCAAGAGACGAGCACACCTTCACGATGTCGAGGCAAGATCATTGACCGCAGTCTAGCCTGAGGATTTTGTTTCAACATTTGGCGCCATCCGTGGGACTCGAAACTCGGATCTCCACACAACAGTTAAGCAATGACAGGAGTCTCAGGGGAGTCAGATCCGTCGTCATCCCCTAGCCGTGACCCCGCAACAATAGTGAAAGAGACGGAAACGCCTCTAAACTTGCGGGAAAAGATTTTGGAGAGTATGAGCGCGCTACAAGGTCTGGTGGAGCGTCACAACGCCGCATCCAAGAGACCCATTTCGCCCATACGCCTAGATTTCGAAGAAGATGCATCGAATCCACCGAAGGATAAAGACGAAGGACGGGAGGTTCAGAGGGTGACTAACCTCCCGGAGGATGATTTGCAGAAGCCTTTCAAAGATGTGATGGCCTCCCCATTTACTAAAAGAATCATACAATTCTCCTCACCAAAGCATAGGTTACCCGCAACTCTCAAATTGTATTCAGGGGCTACGGATCCTAATGACCATATTACTCGGTTTGCCGGTGCCGCCAATTCGGGGGAATGGCCGATGCCGGTATGGTGTAGATTTTTCCAGCAAACTTTGGACGGAGCCGCTGGAGGATGGTTTGAAAGGTTGCCGAGGGGTAGCATAGACAATTGGGAAGATTTGAAGGAACAATTCCTAGAAAGATTCTCCTTGAGAAGAAAAAGTCTCAAAGCTCCAATGGAAATCACCACCATTGTCCGCAAGGCTCATGAAACGTTGGCAGTATTCAAAGAGCGTTGGACATACGAAGCAAGTTATATTCAAGGCGTTCCGGAAGTGATGAAGATATCGGCCTTCGTAAATGGAGCCAAATGCCCGGAATTGGTCCGACGTTTTACAGATGATACTCCGTTGACGGTAGCAGAGATGATGCAAAGAGTAGACGATTTTATAAAATCCGAAGATGCATACCGAAACACTGAGTTGCCAACAGGAGAAGCAGGAGATGGTAACATAAAATATAGCAAGGAAGAAAGGTATGGTCCTTCCGGTTCACGTGGGCGACAAAGAGGGCGTCAAAGAAATGATTATCGGTCCAGACCCCCATTTCCCCCATATGTGCCTCCGGTCAACCCAAATTACGGAAGAAGGGCACCGTACCAACGTTCCAGCTTGGAGTCGCTTACCAAGTTTCCAAAGGAAATCTTAGCAACTGAGTTGCAATTGTGCCTCCCTCCGCCGCAACCAACCAAGGGTATCATCCGGCCGGAAAACATGGATAAGTATTGCGACTATCATCAAGAGAAAGGACATCTTACCAATAATTGCCATCAGTTGAGGAAACAGCTGGAGGCTGCCCTAGAGTCCGGTAAGCTCAACCATTTGGTAAAGGACCTACGTGGAAGAGTGAATAAAGGGAATCAAGGAAGGGGGAATGGAGATTTTAAGGGAAGGACTATAAACATGATAGAAAGAAGGTATAGCGGCATGAAGAGGAAGGAGGTGTGCAAGATCGAAATGGATTGGATGAATGTCCCCATAACCTTTCCGCCTATACCCGATGATGAGGCTTCGGAGGAACCTCTGATATTCGAGGCCGAAATAGAGGGATATTGGGTAAAAAGGGTGTTTGTGGATGAAGGAGCCACCATGCAGGTCATGTTCGAGCACTGTTTCCTAAATCTAGATCTAGCGATCCGAAGAAGGTTAACGCCTGATAACGTGAAAGTCCGGGGCTTTTCGGGGGAGGAAACCACCCCTCTCGGGAAGATAGACTTAGAGGTAACCTTTGGAGCAGACAATTTAACAAGGCGAACGATGATGAACTTCACAGTGATTAGAGCACCATCCCCTTACAATATCATACTGGGAAGAACCGGAATCAGAGAGTTAAGGGCCGTGCCCTCTACTGTACACTCATCCATGAAGTTTCCAACCCCCAACGGCATAGCCACCATGACAACCAAAGCACGAGCCATCTACGAATGTCGAATCATAGAGGATAGTCAAAAGATAAAGACGATGAAAGCGTCAGCTGTGGGAAAAGAGTTAGATGAATGGATTGCCAAGGAAGAATTCAATCAACAACAACGAGTTGCAGGAGACATGACGGAGCAGATCTGTGTCAATCCTGGATATCCGGAACAGTTGATCACCATCGGAAGGTTGTTCACCAAAAAATATCTAATTCAACTCATAGAGTTACTTAAGGACACCGTTGATGTATTCGCATGGGAGCCTTCCGACATGACGAGGGTACCTAGGAGAATCGTCAAACATTCGTTGAACGTGGATATGGAGACCACACCGATTGCCCAAAAAAGAAGGACATTAGGTGAAGAAAAAAGCCAAGCAGTTAAGAAAGACGTGGAAGAGTTAACAAAAGCAGGCATCATCCGACCGGTACGATACCCGACATGGATCTCCAATCCGGTCCTAGTCAAAAAGCCGGATGGAAACTGGCGAATGTGCATTGATTTCAAAAACCTCAACTTCGCTTGCCCAAAGGATTATTATCCCTTGCCGGATATAGACGTCAAGATAGGAGCCGTTGTGGGATACAAATTCAAATGTTTCCTAGACGCATACAAAGGCTATCATCAAGTGCAAATGGACGAGGCTGATGAAGAAAAGACGGCATTTTATACCAATGAGGGAACGTACTGTTACACAAAAATGCCGTTCGGTTTGAAAAATGCAGTAGCGACCTATCAAAGGTTAGTTGACTCAGCCTTCCGCTCACAAATTGGTACGAATCTGAAGGCATACGTAGACGACTTGATGATCAAGAGCCAAACCGAAGAGGATATGCTGGCGGACATACAAGAAACCTTTGATAATCTAAGGAGAATCAACATGAAGTTGAACCCGAAGAAATGTTCGTTCGGTGTCGAGGAGGGTAAATTTTTGGGTTATATGGTAACATCCGAAGGTATAAGAGCTAACCCCAAGAAAACCAAAGCAATCGCAGAAATGAGATCTCCTAAGACGTTGAAAGAAATGCAGTCCCTGAGTGGCAAGTTGGCGGCTCTCAACCGTTTTCTATCCCGGTCGGCCGAAAGGTCCATGCCTTTCTTTGAAACGTTGAAGAACATCACAAAGGAAAACAAAAATGAGTTCCGGTGGACGGACAAAGCTGAGGAAGCTTTTCAGCAGTTGAAGAAAATGATTCTAGACCTTCCATTGTTAACATCCCCACTCAAAGGGGAGGTTCTGTACGTCTATCTGGCCGCGTCCAAAGAAGCAGTCAGCGGGGTACTCCTCGCCGAACGAAATGGGATTCAAATGCCCATAAGATATGTGAGTAAAATGTTACATGATGCCGAGAGAAGATACGCTCCATTAGAAAAGCTGGTCCTAGGGTTACTACACTTATCTCGAAGGCTAAGAAGACATTTCGAAGCTCACGACATTCATGTCATATCAGACCAGCCGCTAAAGCAGATACTAAGCAAATCCGAGGCCTCCGGAAGATTGGCAAAATATGCAGTAGAGCTAGGGACGTATGAAATATTCTACGTGCCCAGAAATTCCATCAAAGGACAAGTGTTAGCGGACTTCCTCAACGAAGCTCCGTTAGACCAACAGGAAGCTGCAACAATATACGAAGTGTCCGAAGAAGAGGATCCGGAACCACAATGGATCCTGTATACAGATGGAGCGGCCAATAGTAAGGGAGCCGGTGCCGGTCTGGTATTAATTAACCCAGAGGAGGTAGAATTTACGTATGCATTGAGGTTCAATTTCAATTGCTCAAACAATGAGGCTGAGTACGAGGCCCTTCTGGCGGGGCTCCGTCTGGCCGAAAAGATGGGAGTAAAAGAATTGCAAGCCAAGGTAGATTCAAAATTAGTGGCTTGTCAGATCAAAGGGGAGTTTGAGGCAAACGATGATAGGATGTCCAAATACTTAGCTAAGGTCAAAGAGCTTCTCCTCGTCTTCACCAAGTTCGACATAGAACACATCCCACGCCAAAAGAACCAAAAAGCTGATGTCCTAAGCAAACTCGCTTCAATCGCGTTCAACCATTTAACTAAAGAGGTTCTGGTAGAAGCATTGGACGCAAGGTCAATAGATGTTCAAGAGGTCAACGATATAGTGGAAGAGGAAGGCGAGTGTTGGATGTCTCCTATCAAAAGATGTTTGGAGGAAGGAATATGGCCTCAAGAGCCGGAAAAGGCCAGGAACTTAAGGATGAAGATTCCCATGTACACACTGGAGAATGGCATCCTATTCAAAAAATCATACCTATCTCCAATGCTAAGATGTGTCGGTCCTTTACAAGCAAACTATATAATCAGAGAGGTTCATGAGGGGGCGTGCGGAATGCATGCCGGAGCAAGGTCTGTGGTGGCGAAGATAATGCGTCAAGGTTATTTCTGGCCAACCATGCACCAAGATGCATGGGACGAGATCTCCAAATGCGATTCATGCAAAATACATGGTCCTATACCGAGGCTCCCAAAAACCAACCTCACGTCAATAACGTCACCTTGGCCCTTTTACCAGTGGGGAATGGACATACTTGGTCCGATCAGTGGAAATGCCGGGAACATCAAGTTTGTAATAGTGGCCATTGATTATTTCACCAAATGGATTGAAGCAAAACCGGTGGCTAAGATAACGGGAAAGGAGGTGCAAAAATTTGCTTGGGAAAACATAGTGTGTAGATTTGGTCTACCCGGAGTGATAGTGACTGATAATGGCAAGCAATTGATAGATGGATCCTTCGGAAAGTGGTGCGAGAAATGGCATATCAAGCAGATGAACACTGCGGTAGCACATCCGCAAGCCAACGGCCTAGTTGAAAGAGCCAACAAGTCACTAATGCACGGTTTGAAAGCAAGACTGGGGAGAAGGTTAACCGGGTGGGTCGACGAACTGCCCCATGTGTTATGGGCCCACCGTACCATGCTCAAGACAAGCAATGGGGAAACCCCCTTTAGTCTCACCTATGGAAGTGAAGCGGTCATTCCTGCAGAGATAGGCATCCCCACCGCCAGAACCTTGTTGTTCGATGGTGAAGCAAATGAAGAAGAACTGCGGCTAAACCTAGATCTTTTACAAGAAAGAAGAGAGGCTGCGGCCATACATGAAGCCAAATACAAAAAGAAGGTGGAACAATACTACAACAAGCGTGTTAGACCCTGCTCGTTCAAGGTCGGAGACTTTGTGTACCGGCGCAACATGGCCAGCCGGCAAGAGAAAATAGGGAAGTTAGGTCCCAACTGGGAAGGTCCCTACAGGATTGTCGAAGCCTATCAGACCGGATCGTACAAGCTGGAAACCATCGAGGGGAAGGAAATCCCGCGTACCTGGCATGCAACTAACTTGCAAAAATGTTTTATGTAATATGAACAAGATGTATCATTTCCAGTTGTTTTTAATGAATGAAAGTTCTAAGCATGTTTGATTGCGGTAATTATAAACCTCGGCTTAGCTAACCGTATGGTATGTGAATACGCTTTGAAATGTTGGATGCGCCCAAAAGGCAATCCGGAGATAAATAAAAAGCGGTCCGGTACCGATATCTCCCACATACACTTAATAAAAGTATTATTATACATAATGGGATGCGTCTAATGGACAATCCGGAGACAAACAAAAAGCGGTTTAGTGCCGATGTCTTCCAAACCATATATACACTAATGTAGACGTACAAGTGTCGGACGCGCGTGAATAGCAGTCCGAAGACAAAGTAAAAGCGGTCAAGTGCCGATGTCTTCCACATATATGAAGGGTAAATAATAGAAAGTAAGGTCAGGTCTATAGAAGACATTTGAATAACAAGTCGGTAGTCATAGCGGTTCAAAAAAAAGATATAACACAGGAAATTGGATTAGCATTCATAAAACGATAAGTGTCGCGGGTGAAACATGTTTACGGAGCCACAAGTGTTAAAAATTATTACAACCACAAATGTTTCAAAGTAACAAATTACAAGATATCCCGGCATACCGGGTCTTCAGATCATAAAGCTTCGCCGCCATGGGTGGTGGAATTGGAGCCGGCACCATCTTGGTTATTCACTGGAGGTTGAGTAGCGTCAACAATCTCGGCTGTAGGGGCGGGGGGCTTCTCAGCTGGAACAAGCTGCATGATATCAACAACGGAAAGCTTATTGGCCGCAGACACTTTGGCCACGAAAGGATACTCGGCAGAAAATAGAGCAATGAAATCCTCCTTCCAGGTCCTAGCCATCTCTGTGTTAAGATTATCGGCAGCAGCAATAGCAGCCCCAATTTGTTCCGGCGTGCGCCCATATTCAACAGCCTTCAGAAACCCCGCGTTGTACATACCGCCGGTACCCAAGGCGAGAGATCGTCTGTACTCATAACTAGCAAGCAGCTTGCGCACCAAAATAGGGAAGCCATCTCTCACCAAAACCTGTTTGTCCACTTCGGCTTGAGCGAGTAGAGAGGTTAGATGTTTGTTTCCGGCCTCAAGCTCTTTGATCCTCTCGGAATCCCTGACATGATCTTGAATGCTAAGACTTGATAGATGCTCCAGCTCAGCTATTCTCTCATCTTTGGTAGCGATCAGGACACCGGAATCCTCAACCTCCTGCTTCAACCTATCAATAGCCGCCAGGTTCTCCTTCTCCCGGTCAAGACAGCTGTTATACTTATCTTCAAGAGTTTTGTGCGCCATAGCCATCTGATCAAGAACGGATTTCCCGGTAGCAAAGTGCCCTTGGACCCCCTCCGGTACAGCAGTCAATCGGGAATGTTCGCGGCTGAGGGCCTCGTACCTCTTCATAAGCTCGGATACGGTCAGGGTACTGCGGGCCATAGTCTGGTAGGCATAGCTCAGAACATCATAATTGGAAAGAGAAGACAGTCTATCTTGTTCCGCAGGAGTGGCCAAATGATACAGCAGTTCTCGGGAAGAATAATGAGAGTCAATGTGCACATCTTCGGTTAAACGCCACAAAGGTACATGACGGCGCACTGGCCCTTGCACATTCCCTGAGCAAAAAATAACAAGGTAAAGAAGAGAGCATAGAAGCAAAAGACGTTGAGAATACATACCTGCAGCATCGTCATCACCATCCGAATGGTCGCTCAGATTATGTGAGCAGAAGTCTTGTGGGTAGCATCCGATTTGCTATGACCATCTACCGAGCCGGAGGGGTGGGACTCATGGATGGGGGAAGGCGAATCCGCTTCCATATCCTCAGCCTCAGACTGCACTTGGCTTTGTGTGGCTTTCTGCTTAAGCTTGCGACCAGACGACTGACCCTCGGCAGGTCTCTTTTTGTTCACCACCGGGTTCTTCCCCTCATGACGGAGTCGAGCAGCCTGGATCTTAGGATCAGGAGTAGTGACAGCCTTCTGGCGAGCGTTCAACGTAGGTAAAGGAGTGGTCAACGGTAATGGTTGGGTAACCCTCGGGGGCGGTAACGGCGCCTTCTCATTTTCATCTCTACCAACCTTGGCGTTCTCGAACGACGGAAGCTTGATAAATTCATCTATGGTGAGTTCTGCAAATAAAAAGGGAAATAACAGTTAGAGCGAGCAACAAGAGCTCGCAGAAAATAAAAAAAGTATATATGTAAAGTACCCTCATCATCAGGGTCAACAACTATGCGGCGAAGGGTAGGATCCTCATAAGGAACCCACAAGCCGGCTAGAAACAACAAATGCCGGTGAGGAGGGCGAAGCAGAACCGGGTCATCAGCCAGCATTTTAGCGTGATCGGCATTGAAACCAATTGGGAAGTCATCATGGACATCGGTGTCCCTATCTCTCCAGGGCATGGCATGTGGAATGGCCCTTCGGTCTATGAGGAACCACTTGTGTTTCCAGAGTTTCAAGCTAGAAGTAGTCTCTTTCAAGCATTTGCCATACCGAGCCGGATACCGACTTTCAAAGGAGAACCAGTGCCCCTGTTTACCCAACTTATAGAATACACGAAACAAGGTCACGGAACAAGGGATGTTCAAGCTCCGACAACGGATTTCAAACATAGTAACGCGGTTGACGCTCATGGGAACTAATTGAGAAATATGCACAAGAAAATATCTCAACACAGATAAGAGAAAGGTAGAGAAAGGAATCCGAAGTCCCCCATGCTTCAAATAATCTTCGTATATTCCAATAAATCGATCCGGAAGTTTGTCCATAGTAAGAAGCGGGTCCGGTAACCGTGGACGAAGCTCACTGGGTATGCGATACTTTCTGCGTATCTTTTTAAGGTCATCCTCCGTCAATGTCGAAACCCTAATGTGCATATCGCATTTTGGATCGCGAAAAGTAGCCTCCTCACCGGAACTACTGGTAGACATAACAAAAGTACGAGCAAAGTGAGAGTAAAGAGAGGTGCACACCTGCTTGGAGAGAATCCTGGAAGAAAGAATAACAATGGCGGAAACAAGAAAAAGGAGAAGCGTGAAGTAAATGAAAAAATGGGTGGGTATTTATATTAAAGAAAGGGGGCAGTGAAGGGACGTGCACAAATCCCCAGGTTAAATCCATACCGTTGAAAAATGAATGGCCACGTGGAAGCAGATGGCAAGTCAAAGAGCGAAAATCAATGCCACAAGTGGCCGACAACCCGAAACCCAACAGACAAAATCAATTAATGCGAAGCCATATAGGCGGCTCGCATTAATTGCATTCGTTACTATTTGAAGGACACGTATTTTGAGTATCATACCGCTAGCTCAGGCTAACACTATGATATTGGGGGGGCATGTTCGCGTATGTCTCCGGTCAACGCCCCCGGAGACGAACGCTTTCCCGCCTCAGACCCGGAACCTTTGATCATTTAATGAAGGCGTGGCGTGAACAGTAGAACATTAATGAGCATGACAAGGCTCGAGGAAAAAAGCAAAAGGCACCTACTCTATTATCCAGGGACCATCCGTCCATCCTGTGGGTAAAAGGATACACCGCCGCCCTTAGGACAACAAATCCTTCGATTGTGGGGATTTGACTAGCCCAGGTTTCAAGGCCTAGCCTATGATGTGACTACTCAGACAGGTATGTGCCTTGGGGTAGTATAAATACCCCTGCATTTAACACACAATAGACATTCAATACTTCCATTAACATATACTCTTACCTTCCGGTATTTATTATTAAATACCATTCGCGTGTGACGGTTACTTATTCTCACACCGGAGCTTGGTCTCGGGGTAAAACCTGGGGCGAGTTAACGTGTGTTTTCTTGTGTATCTTAGGATCGAGGTCAAGAGACGAGCACACCTTCACGATGTCAAGACAAGATCATTGACCGTAGTCTAGCCGGAGGATTTTGTTTCAAGCCGGAGGATTTTGTTTCAACAATTACATAGAAAAAGTATATCTCGATACTTTAATCGTACTTTAATCACGAGCAGACACCACTCACATTTGTCTTCATTCAATAACAACTCAAATCCCCAAAATAAAGTCAAACCCATCTCTTTCACCTTTGACCCACTCCACTCCACCTTTCTCACCTTTTAATAGCCCCCCCATCTCCCCCCATTTCACTTCCAATCCCTCAACCATTTAATTTCATCTCCTCAAAACAAATAAAATGGCAGTCGATTACATCACTTCTCAAACAACACCCATCAAACGCACCGGCCACGCTCTGGCTGTCATTGCTGTAAAAGAAGGTACGGCGCATTTTAGCATTTTACCCAGTCATTTCAGTATCGTACGCCACTAAAGCTATAATAACATTATTCGAATAACCTTTTTTAAAAGCTACTGTAGAAAAGTTTTATCGAATAACGTTTTGAGGCTTACGGCATATTTTAGCAAAACATTTGCTGTTCCCACTATCTTACGCTTGTGATTAATTGTTTTTTATTTATTATTTCAGGAGAACAACCTCAAAACGTGAAATAAAAAGAGTTCCAATAACTGGGTCTAATACTATTCCAGCAGATGATTACACATGGAAGAAATACGGTGAAAAAAGAACTCCAGGATCACCCTATCCTAGGTAATTACTCTATTCTTTATTTTAAATATCTAACTTGAATATTTTTGTTTATAATTGGAATTACAAATTTTATTTACAGTATCAACTTAAGACTGATCTTGTTTTTTTTATAAAATGTGCAGTGTTTATTACAAGTGTAATACTGGAAAAGGATGTCCGGCAAGGAAGCGCGTGGAAGTCACGCTAGATGACTCAAAGATGCTCTTAGTAACGTACGCTGGAGAACACGTGCATGGTCACGCGCCGGTTCTGTCAGTGCAGCTTTGACTGAGTAGTCAAAATGAATCATTATTAGGTGACCAGTGCGGGACCCCCACCCACTCGGTGCAATTTTCTAGAGTCAATTGTAGTAGGCCATGAAGATGACTTTTTTTCTTTGTTTGTTTATTTATTTTTGTTGTTTTTCATGGTAGTTGCGATTTGTAAATTATTAAATGGAATAGTTAGGAAAGAGAATCCACTCGAATATGAATGCAATATTGACATGTTGAAATTATATATTCTTTGTCGTGGTGGTTGGGCCAAGGTTTCTTTTATTCGAGGGTATCCAAAGTCAAATTTGTCAAATTAAAAATGGTAAAATAGCGAGTAGTTATAATCCGGTTTATAAGTAGAAAGATTGAGATGGTTAGGGTGTGTTTAGTTGGGTAACATTTTCTATTATTTTCTAATTTTTGTTTTGTAGAAAAAAATGATTTTTATTTCTATAAAATATTTAAAAATTTGAAAAACGCGTTTAGTAAGAAATATGTGTTTGTGTTTTCTATTTCCTAAAAGTATAAAGGAGACAAGGAGAAAATGAATTTTTTGAGTGTAAAGGAAAATCTAGAAAAAAATAAATAAATTTGTTTTGTATGCAAAATGGTAAAAAAGGATTTTGTATTTTATAGAAAATACTTTTAAAAACGATTATTTGAACGCGTTTTCTGTTTTCCTTATTTTCTAGAAAACATGACGTTTTTCATCCAACTAAACGCAACCTTAATATGTATGCTTAATTTTGTGTCTAACTTATGTGTTATTTATGTGTTACTAGCCGGCTACCCGCGCAATGCGGCGGCGGGTAGCCGGTAACAAATTTCGTGGATTCGGCTATATCACGAAAACACTATTAAAAAAACGAACATTTTTTCTGAAGACAACGACCAAATTTTTTTTTGATACCTCACATTTGGCAAGAATGAGTTTTTTTTTTTTTTTACCGTGATTTCCGACTCATTGGCCGACTAATCCACGGGATTTGAGCCCACCTCCACACAGACTCAAACCAGGTAAAGCCCTCCCTTTTCAGGAGGTTGGCGTGGCCACTTCAAGATTGTTTGCACCTAGTGGGAATTGAACTTGAGACCTCACACACTTTGGAGTGATAGCCACAAATCTTTTTGGAGAATGAGTTGTGGTTGAGAGAGAGCGATGGTTTGTTTTGCATATTTTACATTTGTGTTTTAAAATTTTCTGAGACTTTATATAGTGAAAATTTAATTGTTTACATAAAACTGTTAGTCAATGGGTTTTAAAAATGTTTTTATGAATTAAGTTAAATCATGATTAAGACATTTAATTTTTTTTGTAACTTCTAATTATATTTATTAACACTTAAATTTTCAGTTACAAAATTGTATTGAATTACAATTATTTCTAAACTTTTAATATTTATTAATTTTTTAGCAAAAGATAAATCTTTCTATTATAAGAAATATTTGAGGCTTAATTTTTAAGACTTCTAATTTTAGAAAAAGTGTTAAATGTTTTATATATTAGTATAGATAAGTTAATTGGATTATGAAAATGTGAGTTCGATTGATACAACCAATGTCTTTTGCCACACATGTTTAGGCATAAAACTAGACATGATTTTTAAGCATGCCAATCACTTCTTCGATTTTATTCAGCGATCTAATTGTTTAATCTAGCTTTTGTAAACAATGAGTCAAATTAAACCGTACGTTATATTTTTAAAACTCGATTAAATTCGACGAGTCCGAAGTAATTCAAGTTAACCCGATTCTTGAAATTTTGTCGGGTTATCGGTGTTTTCAACTTCTTTACAACTAAAACTAGTTAATTGTATATATTTTGATCTGGTCATGTTTGGGCTTAGCAACAAAAACCCGACGATATGTTTAATAGGATCGGACACAAGATCGAATCAGACTGGACAGATTCAGACTATTTTGGTCCGATCTCGATTCAGGATTTTGGATCATTTCGGTCCTCGGTCCAGTCCGGTCTTGGTCGGTTCGGGGTTTTTGACCATTTTGGTCTTCGGTCCGGTCCGCTCCAATGTCGATGCTCATTTTTACATGTGTTCATGTGTATTTTAGTATTTTTCATGTAAGTTATGATCTCTAGTTATAATAGAGAATCCCTAATCAGTGAAAACTATATGTGATTAACGGCCCATTAATGCGATTGTTAAATGCGATCGTTGAATACGGTTACAACTACCACAAAGTCGTTACAAGTTACTAACTCTGTCCCGTATTTAGTGTCCACAATAGAATATTATAAGTTTTTGTTATTAAACTTTAATCATATATATTTATACTTGTGTTATATAATACCTTGTGAATGTTATACGAATAAATTTGATTTTCAAAAGTATTTCAAATGATATAATTTATATAAAGTAATATGTAACATAAATAAAAATATCTATAGTCAAATATAGATATAAAAGACTAAATTTTTTAAAGTGAACACTTATTATAGAACGGAAAGAGTAATAAGTTTAGCTTTGACTTTATCTATCCTTGAGTCTCCTAAAGTATCACCTAAGAGCATATGCAATGCTTCAAATGGTCAATAGCTTTTTGCTATTTTAGAAAGTCTTTGGAAGGGGTTTTTACCATTGCCTTCAAAGCTTTTTGAAAAGCTTTTTGGAAAAGCTTGCTATATACCAAGCCATTGCTACAAGTCTTTGCTATTATGTGTAGTTTTCATTAAATGTCATCAATGTTAGTCATTAAAGACTTGAAGCATTGTAGATGCTCTAAGCACTTAAGGTTGTTTCTGCTGAACCCCTAAGAAATGAATAAGGCCTAATGATGAGTAAACCAACTAAAGATTATTAGCTGTCATCATTGATATGTATTTTCTAATTTGGAAGATTTGTGTGTGTATTCATGTTTATCATTAGAAATGAGCTGTAAATAAATAGGTATTGGGCTCAAACTCAATCCTTGAATGTATTATATATACTAATGGTATTATATGAAATAAACACACAAAACATTCTACCATTTTATAATGTTTTGTGTGTTTATTTCATATAATACCATTAGTATATATAATACATTCAATGATTGAGTTTGAGCCCAATACCTATCCATTTACAGCTCATTTCTAATGATAAACATGAATGCACACACAAATCTTCCAAATTAGGAAATACATATCAATGATGACAGCTAATACTCCCCCGCAGTTTGAACGGAAAGCTTCCCGACGGACAAACTGGAACATATGATGAAAGCCTCTTCTTTGATCAATTTCTTTGTTTGTTGAGACAGAAAAATAATTGTGTTTAACGGCATAGTTGTTGTTGCTTGCGGCTTCCTCCTTTGCGTGACTTTTTTTTAAGCCATAGCTTGCTTTGCCTTTAGGTAGGAGTCACATTTTTTTACCAACTATTTTCGAAAAATGACAATGATTTTCGGCAGTAAAACAAAAATAATGATGATGAGACAATAATGTTGGGGTTTATTTGAAAAAAAAAAGACTACGTACGAAAAATAATAAAGCGGAAAAAAATTAAGCGTGATCCCTCCGAACCATCGGTGAGAAACCGATGGCCGGAGGATAACTCTTTTGTGATGGGTTGTGTACGTAGAGGTCTAATAACTCTCTGATACCATGAAAAATTATAAAATGGTAGAATGTGTTGTGTCCCTCACAATATGATATATAAACATATATATAGTTACAATCGAATAAGGATAAGTATTGAGCCCATATTAATCAACCTAATCAATTATAACTATACTAAGAAACATATAACTAATAATATCATATGCTATCAATTATAATGTACAGCTAATAAAGATAAGTCTTTAATGTGTTACTCTACGATGGTATCCTTTAGCTGAATACAAAACTAAAGCCATTAGGATAAATACTTTCTGTCCAGAGTTACTCGTTAAAGAGTTACTGCCTGAAGATCATCAGAGATCCTAAACAATACTCAACCACTACCAGTGTCAGGGTATTTAGGGACCTATGACTATGAGTGTACGAAAACGTATCTCTTAACTTATTAATTGGTATAAACTGAGCTCACAACTGAACTATATTTTCAACGCTAGAGGCTTTGAAATACATGTGGCTAAAGAGTAGGTACATATTTTATATTAGGTGTTGGCCAAGAGCAAGATGATATTCTGGCATCTCATTGTCTTACGTATATGGTTTTATTTCTGAATTTATGTATTCAACTTCTCGATGATGTTGTGGCCATTGATTTCAGAGCCGGAGATCATCGTGTGCAAGTGAAGCAATTGGAGAGGGTCTCAAATGATAGAAAGGGTTTCCAAATTGATAAGCATCCATTAGTATTTAAATCATATTGTGTGTGTTGTAATGGAGTTTTTATAAACTTGAATTACGGTAGTGATGAAAAATACAAGGTGAGGAAAAAGATGAAGATAAAAGAGAGTTATTATGTTGGGTTTTGTAATTAATTTATATCGGGAAGAAACTAGTATTTTTTTTCTATATATATTTTTTCTCACCTATTTGAAATTTTTTAGAGATTTTTATTTTTCAAATTTACTTTGTATTTTTAACTTTTGTTTACTTATTTTAACAAGCAATTTATGACTAAAGTTATTTAGTAATATCAATAACTTTTTTATTTCGGATGATGGTTAAGCTTTTACATAAGTTAAAAGCCTCACTTGTAATTCTGTACCGGGCCTCCTAAATCAATGGAACGATTCTTATCCACGCCCTAGGCCAACGTTTACACGAAACATCAAGGCGAAAGAGCATGTACAATTGTACATGTTGTATTTTAAAAGGATAATGTTTGGACGACTGGTCTTTGTTGTATTTTACGTGAAACATCATGGTGAAGGCGCATGTACATGTTAGAATGCCGCAAATTGGCATATTCAAGTGCAATCACTCATGATAAATATTTATATTCTTCTCTTTAATGTTTAAGTAAGAATAACAAAAAGGTATAAATAACAAATCATTATTCATAGTTTACTTTAATCAAAATAAATGACAAAAAAAATCCGTTCGCAATATTCTAAACTTAAGTAATGGCTAAATGAAATCTCATGCAACTTATAATTAGCTCATAGATGCGGAACATGAACATAGCAATAGGGGTTTGAATTGCTCATTGAATCTGCATTTGCTTTTTCAAAGTAGCTAACAGTTTCGAATAAGCAACTTCTAATCTGATTATTCAGAACTCGCCGTCAAATAAGAAAGGCACTTTCGAAAAAAAATTCCCAAAAACTTAATAACTGGTCATTTGAACACATCTTGATAACGCCAGGTGATAAGTCGCCTACTATAATGTTTTCACATCGGCTAATAGAGACTCGGCACATATGTACCATTTATTATTGATTGAGATCCTGGATGGCAAAGCAAGTCCAACGACTGATACTGATACAACATTAATAATACTTGTACATTTAGCATCTCAATATGCTGAATACTTTTTTCATTTAAAATAATACCAGAACCAACATAACAAAGAAATGTACCTAGCCAGAACTTTGAAATGGTTAAGGTAAAACTGGGCAACCAAGCAAAGAAATGAGACAAGAAAATAAAACAAGATAAAATAATCATAGAAAAAGTTGCATCAATATTACTACTATTAAAACTTAACTGGAAAAAAAAAATCATTGACACAGGACTAGAAGACAATAGCAAGAGTAGCAGAATAAGATAAAAGTTCAACTACTGCAGTAGAATTAAGCTTAACAATATATAAACACAACACACAAGATTCATGCCACATGCCATTAACAATTAAGCAGAATAAGATAAATGCCACATGCCATTGTACGAGTAAGAAGTTTTGGCCTTGTAGTTGCGGTACTCAGATGCCATGTGCAAGTAAAAAGTGTTCAATAGTGATTAAACAAAGAACAATTCCATTTTGACCACATCCAACAAAAGGATACATTGTTGTTATTAGACCACTTATATAATTCCAAGCTAGCTTGGTAGAAGCTGGGAGTAGAACAATTTATTTGGATGGATGAACGGATGACCCCCCACCCGTGCTAGACAATAGTTGGGAAAGCAAACAAACACAGTCCCCATCAGAGACAAATCAGGTAGAATCTCCTTCAACCATTATCCTATTCTTCATCTCATGAAGCAGACCCTTCCTAACAAGACAAGAATGCACCTACTTCAAGTTCAATTGCTCTACGCATATCAGTAAAAGGACATATAACAAACCTAGTTGGGGGGGCATCTTTCAACTTGATGACAAACACTTGGTAGGTTGGGGAGGCCCAAGTTCAATTCTAGGGATGACCAATTTAATGTGTGATTATAGACGAGGGGAGGGAGGGTATATTACATAGTTCGTGTGGAGGAAGCCCTCCACAAACAAACCAGTGGATTAGTGATACCCACGTTGACAATACCATGCTAGTGGAGGAAATAAAAGAACGGCGGCCTACCCGGTCAAATTTAGTAACAAAATCACACTTTACTAATCACATAAAAAAAATCTCACCCTTCCACGGAATAACAGGACCTCAAACATCACAACTAGTCAAGTCTTCAGTAACAAGTTCCCAAACATCTCCACTCATTTACTAAAGAGATAAAAACACCAGATCCTTAGAGAAAATGTAGTAACCGAGTAGTTCATATAAAAATAGACAATAAGAGATAACAAAGCCAAATGATAGAAATTCTTAAGACTTCGCTGTAATACTTGGGACTTGGGTGCTGTTTGATTTCATATATTAGGCTTAACAGGATAATGACTTGGGTACTGTTTGTTTGCAATTGAATATGCTTATTGGTTTACACAGGATATTGGGTGACTTAAAAGGACTCGACGCTTCACACCCGTTTGTACCAAGTTATGTGTTTGTTGGGGTGTCCTTCGGTTCGGTTCTCGGTTATTCGGTTAAATTTTTTTTCTGGGTCAACCGAACCGAACTAGATTTCAACCGAACCGAACCAAAAACCGAATTTGAATTCGGTTCGGTTTTCGGGTTGACTCAAATTTTTCTAAAAATATATATAATTATATAGATATTTAGCCAAAAAAAATATTATTTCAAGTGTGAAAATTACATTTTTTATATTAAGATTATATTTTAATAACTAATTTATATATATTAGGATTAAATTAAATTTTATTAACTATTTAATATATAAAATATATATATTTGTATAATTTTGGTTTTTATATATAAAAAATATATATATTTGTATAATTTTGGTTTTCGGTTCGGTTCTTGGGTCCGATTGCCAAACCCATATCCAACCCAAAAAACCATATTTGTAGTTCGGTTCGGTTATGACCCAAAACCCGAATTCTATTTTCGGTTCAGTTCTAGTTCGGATTCGATTCGGTTCAGTTTTCGGTTTTCGGTTTTTGTGGGTCAAACCTAAATTATGAACACCCCTATTTGTTTGAGACTTAAAAATTTAAGCAAGTGACTTATTCAGTTGGGCTAGTAGTTGTGTAATGCCCCTAATCAGTCCCATCATGCATTAGTTCATATCAAAATTGCCCTCCCATCACCTCTCACAAACTCTCTCAAGCCCTCCAACCGCTTCTCTTCGAGTCTTCCACACAACAGTAGTAATAAAACAAACAGGACCTAATACTGTACTACTTACGTAAGAATGAGGGAAAGACTAAGGCCAACAACTGATAGTTTCCACTCTCCTACAAAATTTTATGTGCAGAACTTTAGGGAACTATTTTCACTAGTTTGACAGCCACAGAACAACAATGGTATTCTAATTTAGGTTTGAAACTTGCAGATGTAGTTTCCATTCTCCTACAAATTGAAATGATCCCTAATCGGTGACTAGGATATTTTTGCCTTGTGAGAGTTATGCATAGCTGATTAGTGATAAAGAGCTATTGCCTAAGTACTTGGAAACGTCTTCCTTGATTCTTCAAAGTTAACAAGTCATGATAAAGAGCTATTGCCTAAACCTAAAAAGTCAAAAGCGTATAAATGTTTCGTCACCTGAGTTATGTAGACCATAGCTTATTGCCAACTTATCAACCCAAGCAAATTCTACTCCAATCACAAGACCCGGATTATCAGACCAATCTAGTTCAGAAGTGATCATCAACACTTGACCATATCTTAAAAAAGCTCTCATTTAATCTCAACAAAAGATAAGTATATAAATCGTTTCTTGACAGGGTATCTCTTAGAACAGTACTTGACGCTCAATGTGGCAACACATACTCTTATACTCGACAATTTATGTAGTTTCATCCGTATACTACCCATTCAGAATTTTGTTTTATTCTAACTGATCACTTGCCGTGTTTGTTTAAAGACCAACTGAAATCCCCCAGATGGTCAAGCAGTAAGAATATCTCAAGCTTTGATCACTAACTACTCTTTCTTCTACCTCAATTTTAACTTTCAGGCTCATTAAAGTTAAGGCTGAGCTCTCAAATGTGTGAAAAGTGACAACACAGCAAACAGAATTAATGTAAGATGCTTGATTGGCAATGTATGTTGTATTTTATATAAGGCAGCATCATAAAATAGCGAGTCCAGGACTCCAGGTAACTATATTCATTCTTAACTTCCAATACAATTCTAAAAAGAACAGTAATAATGGAATGTATAAAATCCCACCAAACTCCTAAGCAAAGTTAACCATACGAAAACTGAAGAAAAATAGTATAGAAACAAAAGTGAACTATACAGTCATCATCTGTACCTTACAGTATCCTAGTAACAACTAAACACCCGTTACGTCATGACAATTGCTGTGATAACATTAATTCCACTTCCACCAGCTATGAAATGGCTGTTTCAAGAAGACATACATATACGTACACTTCATATTAACTAAATAACAATAATAATATTCTCCAACTTAAAACAACCAAACATGTCAACTGAATCCAAATATATTCTGCTCGCACTTACAGATTACATATAAATGAACAACACAAGATCACACACACGTCATGACGCGCAGGATCAGATGCTCAATATTCCACTTAATATCACCAACACATGAACAAATTTCACATTCACCATTTTCCTATCAAAAGACTATAGTTTCCATTACATGCATATCCTTATTCCATACAAACACAAAAGAAACATGTACAGGAATCGTAACTCCAGAAACCAACACCCTAAACAGGAGGTATATTAGAGAAGGAAAAACCTTTATACCCTTTATAAGCATAATACGCAAGCCTCGTATAATAAAACCCTGGTATAAACAGCACCGCCCCCAATACCGCAAAAAACAAACCTACAAACACACAATTAAAATTCAACAATCAATTAATAAAATGAATCTAACTTTTTCTCTTTTCCTTTATGTGTACCAAACTATTATCAAACGTTTTAAAAAGGGGTTAATACACAAAGAGATGATTGTAATTTGAGTTTTTGTTAACTTGAGTCACTGCACTATTTTGTTGCCTTTTTAGCTCACTAAACTATGGAAATCGCCTATTATATCAATGTGGCAAGCTATAAGACAAATCTAAAGCGAAAGCTAAGTTTCTTTTTGAGGACGAGAAGATTTGAAGTGAAATATCATAAGATTTAAAAATGATATTGTATTGAAACGAAACAATTGAAGAGTTAGGTACTTAGTTACCGGAATGATCTAAATAGTTCTTTCATAAAACCATAAATACAGTCTAGTGACTCGAGTGAAAAAAAAAACCTCGAAGTACAATGAATCCGTTACCAAATTTTGAGAGTACACTAACCTGTTTGCGAGTTTCAATAGTTGAATGACGCAAAAAAAAAAACATGAAAATAGTGCAGTAACTCAATTAAACAAAAAAACACAACTATATTTTTTTTATATACCAAGGGATATGATTTAAGGGGTGTTTTTTTAAGCTTGTTTGTGATCTTACAAGCTTACGCAATTTGGACTTATTTTTCATAAGCTAAAACTTTTCGCCTTATTATAAGATATATGGGCGCAAGCCCATAAATCTAACAAAAACCCTCAAAACTTTGATCTTATGAAAAAATAAGGCGAAATCAGGTAAGCTAAAAAGGCCACAAATAAGCTTGCTTAACAAACACCCCTTAAATTATAATAACCCTTGGCATAAAAAAACCAATAGTACTGTGTGTTTATAAAAGATTAAAAGTTAATAAACACAAAAGTGTATCGATTAATTAAGCTTAAACAAACACCCCATTAATAAAAAGAAGAATTAAATTAAGAGGAAGTATAGAGTTACTGACCGTGACCGACGTCTCCACCAACACGATTAACAGCCATGAGGATACCAGAGATAATACCAGTGACGCCAAAAACAAGAAGAGAAACAGCGAGAGCGATTTCTTTAATAGGGGGTTTGTTGTGTGAAGTGTAGATTGAATCAGAATCCATCATTATGTCTTCATCTGATATTGAAAATGCGTGATCTACGTATGCCATTGCTTTTAATTAGGGTTAGGGTTTTGATGAAGAAGAAGGTGGATTTGTGATTTTGGGGGGAGGGAGTTTGTTGTTTGCGTGATGTTTTGATAAACCCGTCTTCGCTTTGATTGTTTTTATAGGAATTGCTTATTCTGACTTTTAATTTAATCCGGAGGAGACTAGTAGCTTGTTAATACGATGGGTTGAACGTCGTCGTTTTACGACTCAAAATTATCGACATATATACCCTTATAAAAACAAACATTATTAGAAATGAACTAAGTCAACCCACATTAATTTTGAGTGTGTCAATTAATTTAAGAATTGTGCAACTCATTTTCTATAAGTTTATTTTATTATATATAATTTTTTTATTAAAAATAATTATTTTAGATATTATATTTTTTTTTGGATATTAGGGACCATCTTACCATTACCATTTATTTCATTTCGATTAAATATATTTTATTTTTCACCTATTTTTTATAATTTAAATATTTCTTAAACGTTTAACTGCTAAACGAAAATAATTATATCATCGCGACGAGCGTTTAATTATCTTTCAACCAATATGCACTATGATATACTTACGAAGAAAAAAAAAACGTTTTTTTCTTCTTGTTAAATTTTACGTGAAATATCATATATGATAATATTGTTTCATCATATATGATAATATTGTTTCATCATATATGATAAAAGCGTTAAATCATATATGATAGGTTATATCGTATATGATACTGGTGATACATCATATATGATATTATTATCATATATGATAATTTTCGAAAACGTGTAAAAAATGATTTTTTTTATCAAAAGTGTAGCATATCTATAGAAAGATAATTAAATGTTCTTCGTAATGGTATGTTTTTTTTCACATAACGATTAACGGTTTAAGAGATATTGATGTTTGAAGAAAAGAGGGTGAAAATATATTTTGTGTTTAATATTATTAATTGGATTAAAATGAATATGAAAGGTGGAGATTGATCCCTTAGTATCCAAATAAAATTTAGTATCCAAATAAAATTTAGTATCCAAATGAACTTAAATCTTTTTTTTAAATAAGTTTTGTTTAGATGACATAATTAAAGTTTATCAAAAAGAAAATGATTGTACTTCTTATTTTTTTTTCCTATATAACCTCATACTCATGAAATTGAGACAAATGGAAAGATCAACGAATGAAATTAAGAGAGAGAATTAATGCATTACACATGTTATATGATTGTATGGATAAGAATATATGTAGGTACAATTAGTATGATGATTTAGTATTGCTCTTGTAAAAAAAATAAGCTTTAAAAACCTTAATGTCACAGAGTCATCCTTTAGACCTCGTGTGACATCCTTACACCGATAAGGACCAGCCATCCATACCATAATAGATGTTCACTTGTTTCGTCATGCCTTTGACTCGTCAGGGGAGCAGCCCCAACTCCCGGCCAGTGTAGTGTCATATCGAGTCTTTACTCGTGGCACGTACTACACCATTGTCGTTGGGGTACTCCAACGAGACCAACAGGAATAAACCAGGAACCCTCGCATTCATGTGCGCCTTCGAAGCAGAACTCGACCTTCAGAATTTGGCTCGTGACATTATGCCCATGCTCTAGCAATACGTTTCATCAATCCGCTCCAACTCCAAACATACCCTTAAACCTTTACATGTATGTAGCTTTTTTTATACGCATATTACTAGCGCAATATGACGACATATATTCATTTGATTATTTGTTGGCTATCAAAATGTTAAAGTATAAAAAAAGTAAAACTAAATAAACCTTATAAAATTGAAAAAAAAAATCATAAGAAAAATATATAAAATGGATGCTAAACTAAATGACACAAATCTTTTAAAAATACAATCAAAATAGATGATAAAAAAATAAATAGATTAAGACCCATTTGATAAAAATTAAGAATTTACTACTGACATGAGTTAATAAATGCGTAATTTAGAAAGTCCATTACGTGAAAATGATATTTGTTTTTCTAAAAGATACGGCCTAACTCTATTTCCTTGTAGGCACGAGGATTGCTCCGTAAAAGTGTAGGGTTATGTAAATCTTGGTATTCTAGAGAGAGAAAGTAGAGAGAAAAAGGGTTACACAAACACACACATAGAGAGAGAAACTAGAGAGAGAAACACATGTGAAGTGTGTGAAATTAAAATGAGCAACCACCCCTCTCCAACTAAGGATATGGGTTATATACCCAAGTCTTGTGATGGGTTTGGGCTTACACAATGGGCCGCTGGCCTCATACAATCCATGGGCTTGGCTTGGCCTTGTTTACCTAACTTAATAATGCTAGACTACGAGCTACTAACTAATATATTGTCGGAGTGACCGATTCTTTCTAAATAACGTATTTCCAACAATCTCCCCCTACGGGAGATCACTCCAAACAAGGGGGTTACCCGAGTTACAATAATAAAATAAACCTAGCATATTATGCTTGTCTTGAGCTCGTAATCTTCGTCTTTCTTTTCTTTTTCTTTTTCGGCGAATATGTTGATTTGATCTTTGATATCAATCTTGAACATTTATCTCTTGCCTTGATCTTGTTCATCCATCACTTGTGATATTTACCTCCTCGTGACTTCATGTCTCACATACGTATGCCTTTGTAATTCTTGAAAGCTTCAAAGTTTGATACAGCGGAAGACTTGACTTTTAGGCTTTCTTGAATTTGTTGAAGTCTTAAGTGCAGAAAGTATAAGCATGCGAGGACGACTTATTCTCGAACACCGCAACGCCACCGTTTTCAAATGCAGCAACATAAGTAGACACGAACAATATGGCTTTGACATTTCATTGTAACTCGGTAGCTTTTTCTTCCGGTCGCTGAAGACTGTTGGACGATATAAAATATCGTACTTGTGGCAGGTAGTTTCAATTAAGAACCTCCTTTACAAGATTTCGCCGGTAAACCCGTTCTCTTTACTCGACCGTCCAAAGTTGACTTCGAACGTAAAGAGTGAATCATTTGGATAAAATTATCCGCATGATTGAAGCCGTCAATTCATATTCTTGGAACAAGTTTGATTCATTAAGAATCGCACCATCGTTGCTTTCTAGTTGTCACGAGCTTGATTCTAATTTAATCTTGCAGGTTACCTACCAAGTGTTGTTTGATGCTAACACTAGAAGGATTTTCACTCATCACCATGAACACTAAAGAGTGTCACTCTGAGTGTTCTGGCAAGATCACTAAGATACTGCGTAAAGGCCTGAAACGAGTTTGAATTCATTTAAGAATTAAACCATTGTTGCTTTCCAGTTATCACAAGTTTGATTCATAAAGAATCGTACAAGTCACCTACCATGAGCTTTTTGATGTTCGCTCAAGAAGGATTTCCATCTTCATTGTAAATACTTTCGTATTACTCGGATGTTAAGGCAAGATCTTAAAGATTTTGTGTAGGACTCTTAATATCTTTCTTACTTTTCACATTGTGTGAAGAAGCAAGGAAATATGGAAATGTGTCCTAATGAGATTATTGATGATCTCAAATGGCTCTAGACTCGATCGTGCATTTTGGATTTTTAGTGATCGGAGGCTAGAGAGGAGTGTCACCATTTCAATACCAATTTATTCGGAGTGAATAAATCGATAGATAACGTGTTGATCTCCGTGTGATTAAAACAAATACCTTTTGAGAGATATATGAGTCAGCTGGGATGGGTTGTGCATTATATCACTTGGTCCATGATGTTAGTCTTCAATATCAAGTATCATTAAAATGATATTGATAACATTTGTATTTGACCCGGTTCCTGCCTAAGTTGTAAGGAGGGTTTCTTTCTTTTCACCCTTTATCTTTCCAATTCTTTTTCATTCTTCAACCCCTTCAATGCTTACCAGTACGTCATAATTAGCACCTTGTTGTGATTGTTCCAATGATAACTTAAGAACTTGGTCGGCATTCAGCTACATTCACATTCTTTCTCCATCTTCCTAAGGACTACTATTTCTAGCTATGGAATGTCCTTGGGAAGATCTCTCCAGTTTTGGAAGAATCATTGGACTTAACCAATCCTACCATCCTTATGTCACCACAATCGTCATCGCCGTGAACTAAATAGGTTGTGGGTAAGTATATGTCACCATGAAATCCAATTTAAAGTACAAATCTATTTTGCTCCCCCCTTAGCATATGCCACGATATTCGAAAACATTTCGCATATGTTGGGAAAAGCCATCACGTTAAGTCAAAACATTTGTGATAGACCGTTTCTCATATTAAACCACATTTTCTCCCCTATATTAGAAATATTAACCCAACCGATATTTTTGATATCAACTGATTTAATGAACTTTTAATAAAGTTTTTGGGAAGAAAAATACAAGTCCGTTTTATCTTCATGATACCGATATGTAAATACCAAATTGTAGAAATATATCACATATTCACCATATTAGAAAAATGACAAGGTTGGACCTGAGTGATGAGAACATCATATGATAGAATCATGTGGTTCTTGTCGGCAAATGTTGGTCTCCTCGTTACATCTGAATTTATCTCTTGACACCACATGTATGATTGGTATCGTTGTCTTGATACCAATTGTGAACTTGGTTATGACATCTTGACACCAATTTAAAGATGAATACTTCGTATTGGCACCAATAGTAAACACCAGCAATTCACAAAGAATCGATATCGAAGAAGCTGAATGCTAGACAATTGCTCCCCCTCAATTGTTAACTGTGTTCTATCTAAAGAGTTGTAGTCGTCGTTTGAGTAGTCGCATCGTCGAGTATGTTGATACCAATTGTAAAGAACTTCGATTCGTAGAGATGATAACTTCGTAAAAACAAGATTTCTCTCGTTTTAACAAATAAATGCATTGAAGCGTATATATGTTCGTGTTAGATCATGATACCAAAAGTAAACATGGACACGATCCCTTACATGGTTATAAATTAAACCATGTCCGAGAAAATGAATTCATGTTGGTGAGCCAAAGTTTTCATAAGAAATACTTGACTTGAATATGAAAAGCGGGTTACTATCTGAAATAATAGCAAGGCATTTTGGCATGTATTATGAAATATTTACAACTTTTGAACGAACTCTATTTGTGGCACCGTGTCAATATTAATTAACATTTCTAAGGCCGTAAATATTATCGTACCAAAAGACATGCCTTTGAAAAATAAAGTAAAAATATTTTTGGATTTTTCAGAATCTTTCAATTTTTATGGGTTTTATATGGTTTTATATTTTTATATTTTGCTTTTGTTGATAAAAATATAAACAATATATACATACGATAACAAAGGACACGGAGAATAGTTTACCATCACTATTCTTTCGCTTCATATACCAATGCCTTAAGAGTTTCAGGCGAGAAAGTTTTCATTGCTAGCTTGTTGGCCAAAAATTCAATTCGAGCGCGATCTAGCGCCTTCGTGAAGATATACGGCAATTGATACTCCGATTTGACAAAGTAGAGCTCAATCACTCCATCTTCCACTTGCTCCTTGATAAAGTGGTAGCGAATATCAATATGCTTCGACCGGGAGTGTTGGACATTGTTGCAGCATAGGGCAATTGCACTTTTGTTGTCGCAGTACATCGGAATTTTGTTGAAATCTAGACCATAGTCGGTTAATTACGATCTCATCCAAAGAATTTGATCACAACAACCGGACATAGCTATATATTCTGCCTCTATACTTGAAATTGCAGCGATTTTCTCTCTTTTCGATGCCAGCTGATAAGCCGATCTCCTAGTAGGTGAAAACTTCCACTTGTGCTACGCCTTGTATCTTGAAAACCCGCGTGACGGTACCATAATCTAATGGTCCATTTTGAACCGATGCCAAAATAAGATGTCCATTATCTCGATTCATCATATAAAGTTCCATTCTAGAAGTCCATGCATCGTACATTTATTTCACCAACATAGGTGGACGATTATCCGTACTCGAGAGGATGAATTCGTAAGAGAATTATACTCCATTGCGATAAGTAAGATTAAAAAACATTGATCGAACATTGAGAGAAAGTAAGTGTGCTTGTTGTCGAAAAACGAATACAAAATTTTACAATTCGTGGAGAAACCGAAAAATAAATTCGCGGGATTTTATAAACCACCGAATAAACCGTAAAAGTTCTTGAGTCCTTAATTGTTGATGAGAAGTTGATGAAATCCTAAGTCACGTTTTTAGAAAAATGCTATCTCGGAATAATCCTACTAGATGATTTCGGAATATTGAAATTTCATGATTTCAGAACAATTCAAATTAACCAATTCGGAATATTTGTCACTTTGTGATTTTGGAATAATCTTGAAGTTACCAATTCGGAATAATTTTCACTTGCGGTTTCGGCATAATCTTGAAGTTACCAATTCGGAATAACTGTCACGTGCGGTTTCAGAATAATCTTGAAGTTACCAATTCGGAATAACTGTCACTACGATTTCAGAATAATCTTGTAGTTACCAATTCGGAATAACGGTCACTTGCGATTTCGGAATAATCTTGAAGTTACCAATCTGGATAAACAAAAAACAGCAATTCAGAATCACTAGTTTTTATGATTTCGGAATAATTTCTCAAAGCATGATTTCAGAATATTACAGCTTCACGATTTCGGAATATCACAGCTTCACGATTTTGAAATATACTCCAAAACACAATTTCTGAATAATTAGGGTTTTACGCAACTTTTTGATTTTCGAAAAGGCAACTTATACAAGGGTTTACGGCGAAACGACTTGTACTCCAAGGTTTATAGCAACGTAAGGACTTGAAAAATACAAACTTTTTCAAATTTATGACGAATAATTTGAAATCAAGATTTGTACTTTATATAAACTTTTTCTTCACCAAAATCGATCTAAACACCCAAAATTTTTGTGTTATTAGCCAAAATAAAAACCCAAATCTCTAATAAGAGGTAGTAGATGATTTGTAAAAGTTTAAACCATAAAAACACAAAAGAAAAAATTGGGACCGTGGGGTATTCTTCAAAAACTCACGAAAATCAATGAACTACAAACACAAAAACAAAGCACTCATCCCATGGCTCTTGATACCATTTGTAGGGTTATGTAAATCTTGGTATTCTAGAGAGAGAAAGTAGAGAGATAAAGGGTTACACAAACACACACATAGAGAGAGAAAGTAGAGAGAGAAACACATGTGAAGTATGTGAAATTAAAATAAGCAACCACCCCTCTCCAACTAAGGAGAGGGGTTATATACCCAAGCCTTATGATGGGCTTGGGCTTACACAATGGGTTGCCGACCTCATACAATCCATGGGCTTGGCTTGGCCTCGTTTACTTAACTTAATAACGCTAGACTACGAGATACTAACTAATGTATTGTCGTAGTGACCGATTCTTCCTAAATACATAAAAACGTATTTCCAAAAAAGAGCTTTGTGAAGAGAAAGGTTACATGTGAGGTTGTTGTGAGGGGCTGATGTCATGCGTGAGGTAAGCGAAAAAAACCTCACTATCGTGCCCTGGTCAATTTTCCGCATATACACACATGTAGGTCCCTTTTCAAACGGATACTTGTATAATTAAAAAAAAGACTTTTTCAACACCCCATTTATTCACTAAATACATTTCAAAACACCTTATTTTTTAAAGAACACAAAATACAACTTCTATACACAAAATGTCTAAAAATTACTCCCTAAAACACAAAACGTCAACAACCAAGAACAATATGAAGCTCCCTCGACACTAACCGAAACCTTTGATCTCCGGAATACTCCCCCGAAAATACATGAACAACAACGAATCAACTTCACACCATCCCAATTTGTTTATCCAAACCAAGCATACTACAACCAACCATATAATAATACAGCATTCGCACCACCACAAATGGTTTGCCCAAACGTGTTTGACCAATACGAGGTAGTTTTTATCTCAATCTAACGTTGGTGGGTCTTCATCTCAACCAAACGTCGATGGTTCTTCATCTTCGATCAACCGTGACGAGGAAATGTACTCCCTTTATTTTCGGAAACATTTCCTCGTGAACAATCATTTGGCGTCGAAGACGAAGTGGATGAGATACAGGATTCGGCGTCGAATCCAAAGAATAAATAAAACCAAAGATGACAACTGGCCCCGAAGAAGCCGCAAGCCGATAACCAACGTTGTATTCCATTGATCATTGAAGAAGAGGTTGCATTGTGTCAATCACGGGTTCGTATATCTGAGGATAATAGAGTGGCAAATGCAAGAAAAAATACTGGGTTTTGGGGTGCAATCTTGAAACACATGCACAAGATTTGTCCACTCACCCGGAGTCGGACTTACGACATGATTAATGAAAAATAGAATACCATGCGTCTAAAAGTTTCACAATTTTGCGGTGTTTACTATAACACTTTTCGGACATACAACAATGGAGCCGGTGACACTGATTATATTGAAAGAGTATTGGCATATTATAATTTTGAGTATGGTGTTCCGTTTACACTTATTCATTGTTGGAAAGAGCTAAAAGAATATCAAAAATGCGGAGAACTTGTGGCGTTTATACAAGAGACAAAGGAGAAAAAGTACAAGAGATATAAGTCTACCAGATCATGTTGTTTCTCCATGAGAGCCTCGGGAGAAGGCAATTTGAATTTGAAGATGGAGAAGATAAAGTGGAAGAAGTTCAACGTCGTCGTCCAATGGGCATGGACATGACAAGAGGAAAGGGAAATCGAGGTCGTCGTCTGGGTCAACAACTTGCTTTGATGTGGATTCATTTCCGGAAATTATGGCCAACGAATATGCAATGGCTACCAACCCGATGGACGCTCAAAAGAGTCACGAAATGTCATAGATGTTGCATATCAAACAGAAGGAGCTAGAAATCAAGCGTGATGAGCTGGAAATCCATAGATTAAAAACCCGCGACGAACAAACATATTTGACGACTACCGATGAATAGCTGAAAGCAGTTCTCAGAAAGAGGTTATTCGATAAAGTCTACGTTTTTAATTTATTAATGTACACTATTATTTCTGTAACGTTTTTAACTGCATAAGTTTACGTTTTTAATTTGTGTAACATTTTAATTTTAAGATTAATGAAAGTCTTTATTCTAAATAAAAATTTTAATTTGTCCGAAGAGGGTGTCTGATGATTGATAATAGTGAATTGCAAGAGACGTTGAGGTTGAAAAGTAGACGAGAGAAAGCTCATGTGACTTTGATGTGTCCGACAAGTTTTTTTTTGGTAACTAATAAAAGACGCTTTTGAGCATCTACAATCGTTGGTTTGAAGAAATACTTTCAATACTTGAAAAAGTTTTTAAAAAGGTTTTTACCATTGTAGAGAAAGCTTTCTACATGATTTAGTAGAAAACTTGATTGATGCCAAGTTTTTGAAGCAAAAGCTTTTACTTGTATAAGATTGTAATAAATATAACCATTTTATCATCTATAGCCATAAATACTTTGAGTCGTTAAAGATTTGAAGCATTGTAAATGCTCGTAATAATGACCCATTTATAACTAAAAAAAGACGAAAGAAAATAAGTAATCATAAGAGTTTCACAAGGCTAAACGTAGTTCTCGATATAAATTGAATAAACCAATTTCAAAAGCCACCCATATGAGATAGGGATTTTCACGGTCCTCTTATTCAAAGATTTTATTCCAAAATCAAATCTTAACCCTCTAACCAAATGACAATTTTTATGTCACTTTTTGATTATATGAAATCAACACTTCGATACTTGAGATTCCGTAACGAGTAGATACTTCCGTAGGAGCATAATCTATTTTCTGGTTAACTACATTACTAGATATTTTTCCATACTGTCTGCATTCAGTTCTAGCTATTTTTCCACCTTCTGATCGACCTGAACAACATACAGTAGAAACTCGATAAATTAATACTCGATTATTAATAAACTCTCTAAGATAATATTTTTTGTCGGTCCCGACTCGGGGATAGGGTGCTAAATTAATAATTCGTTAAAATTATAAGATAATACATTCTTAATAATTTCTTTAGACCCTATATAAAATATAAATTAATAATTCCTTATATATAGCATATTACATGAATGATTTATGAAGGTTTCTTGAAAAATGACTCAATTGTCTTTTGTTTTTTGTTTTTTGTTGAAATCAATTTCCTCTTGAATCCCGTATCTAATTTTCTTTAGCATGGTAAGAACTTCTAGTGTTGTTTTCTCATAGTTCAACAAGAAATTGTTCAATGTGATTGTCGCTTTAATAGCTTCGTTTCGCGAAGGGGGCTCCATTGTAGAACTTTCATCATATTCTTCATCGATATCATCTTTATTAATTCCAATAACGCTTTCAATAATCTTATACAATAATTAAATGGAAGCTTGAAAGGTGTTTGTAAACTAAGTATTCTACTATAAATTAATAAAATATTAATTAATATATAAATTAATAATTAATTTATCGATTAATTAATAACTCTTTTAATTAATAAATTTTGATGGTCCCAAATGTATTATTTTATAGAGTTTCTACTGTATACGGATCCTCTCCACCCCTTTTTTCATTACAATTTGAATACCCTTCATTATTTGACTAAAGATGGCGCGAAATGATCTTGCCCTTAACTCTCCGGAAGGCTGAAATAACTTTCTCGGGAGCTTCTGGGAGGTCGTAGTATTCAATTCCATGATACTCAAAGAGCAAGGCGTCGTATCCCAAGGGTTCTACTAATACATCGTATAGCTGGTCAGTTATACCAAAAACGAAATGGGACAATCATTCGAAAATGAGAAAAGAAAATCAGGGTACCAAGACATCTATATGACCAAGATGGCCATCTCACGAATTGGATTCGAACCAATATCAAGCTACTTTCCTTCAGTAGATATGTCATCCCCCTCATTATAGTCCTCTTAGAGTAAATAGTATTTCGTCAGAATACATCCTGTCTTTTCACCTTAGTAGTCCTATGCATAGTCAGTACTATAACCCCAATCATGGCTACTAATAAATCTTATTAGGAACCAAAATCCAAAAAAATAATAGGTATAAAGTAAATTGTCGAATGTTTTCAAATTAGTCAATTGTCAAATTCAAAGTCAAACATGGTAATCAAGTGAGTTTTATAAACTATTTCAATTTAAAAATAAAAATAATTTTATGATGAGATGACAAACAAACTTTTGGTTATTTAGTTTACTTACTAATTTTCAATTAAAACATTTAAGGTGTAGTTTGGTTCGAGATTTGGAATTTCCAAAATTTTATATTTTAGTAGATTTGAATCTTTAAGAATTAAGAATTTTAAATTTTAAAATGTCAATGCATGTTTGGTTAACAGAAACTCGTGATATTTTAAAATTTGCCATTGCACTTATTATTACAGTTTTTATAAAGAGTGACAGATATGAGTGTAAGAAACCCAACATTGATTAATTTATTGGGGCGGGTTACACAAGTAAAAAAAAATTATTCGGGTCAAGCCAACCCAAATGATAAATTGCATCAAATATTGGGTTGAAATTTTTTGGCAACTCGATTTCGAGTCAATTCGAACAAATACTTTTTTAATATGTTTTATTACTTTTATATTTAAATGATTAGAAAACAATTTTATTACATTTTACTCATTTGATTGACCCGGTCCGAACGGGACCCAAGTTGTCTTGATCTGAATTGATACGAACCCGAATAACCCGAATTCAAATAAATCGGTTTCAAGTATGAAAATTAAAAAAAACAACAAAAAAGGTTTTATAACAAGATATTTACAAATAAATGAAAGTTTCATACATTCTAGAGTCATTTTGATTTTATCTATTTTAACAATTTATTAAAATTTAAGTTTTGTTCTATATAATACATAATATTAAAAAGAAATTAAAATACAATTGTGAGAAATTTCTCTTAATTTACCCCGACAAACACCTAAATTAACCTTCCTATTATAGAGGGGAATCACGGTTCCCTAGGAACAGTGATCCCCCTCACAACCTTATTAAAAAAACTATTATCTCGCCTCTCACAAACAACGCCTTCCCTCACAAAAAACACACACAGAGAACACACATCGTTCTCTGCACACGTCCCGTTTTGATCACTCCGTTCTCCATTTGGCATTAATTGAGTCATTTGGCATTAATTGAGTTTTTTCCCTCTGGACTTGCCCCTTCACTATTGCCCCTTTGGTGATTAATTGTGTTAGTGGCTACTCATAACTCACTCACACACAACCGAAACGTATGTGTGTGTGGTGACCCGATCTAATCGTGATCGGATTTTGATCTATACTTGATCAGATTTTTCATCTTGATCGGATCTTTAACCTATATATGTTTGAGCGGTTGCTATTGTCGTGGTATGTGTTGACCAGATCTAATCTTGATCGGATGTTTCATCTATATACTTTTGACCCGTTCCTGTTGTCGTGTGATTGGTTGGTTTGCTGGAAACCATAATTTTTACTGGGGTTTGCTGGTTCAATCATCTTCTTTACTTATGGGTAAGTACGTTTTGTTCCAGCTTTTATAAATTGGTGTTTGTATGTGTTTACTGCTTCTTAAGGTAAAAATAAGTGATTTCTCATTTTCTTTTAAAGCGGTCAACAATGATTACAAATGATAGGTTTTGTGTTTGTTTCTGCTTTTGTGTTTATACAATCAGGATCCTCCACAAAATATAAGAAGGCACAAATATTTCGTGTCACTTTTATTGAGGTTAAAATTAGATTAGGTTTTGGTTTCAGTTTTAGGGTATTCTAATTAGGTCTATTGGGAGCTTTATGAAAATCATCTCTAAAAATAAAGTATAAACTTTTGGAACGTTTTCTTTCGGTTTCGGGGTTTTTGGAATTAGGAGTTGTTTATGATTTTGCCTAATTATTAGATTTCTTTGATTCTGGTCATCCAGTTTGTTATTAGGTTTCATGGGATTTGGCTTCATTGGAGAGTTTGCATTATTGTGATTCCTGACTTTTTAGGCTTCATTGGAGGGTTTGCATTGTCGTGATTCCTAACTTTTTTGTTTTCAGGGTTGATGGCAGGCGATGATGACGTTCGTGTCTTTCATTTCTGCTTTTGATTTAGGGCGACGATGTCAAGAAAGACTGAGATTATTTTAGCATTTGGTTTGTGTGTGGGTGGTGTCCATACACGAACCAAAAGAAAGACGCCGGCTCTCATTTGCCTTGGTGTCTTCTTTTTTGCTGAAAGCATGCATATGGTTTCTGAGAACGGCCTCTTCTATCTAAAAGAGTGAGATTATTTTAGCATTTGGTTTGTGTGCGGGTGGTGTCCATACACGAACCAAAGAAAGACTTCGGCTCTCATTTGCCTTGGTGTCTTCTTTTTTGCTGAAACCATGCATAAGATTACCGTAATGCATTGCTGAAAGGCGAAGTAAAAGAAAGATGTCGGTTGTCATTCGCCTTGGTGTCTTCTTTCTGCTGAAAGCATGCATGTGATAATACCCGTATGGGTTGTGTTGTGAGGCAGTGATGAGTTTAAATGTGTGCTTCTTGGCAAAATAGGACTAAAAACTGTTCATTCTCATGACCTTTTGCGATTCAGATCAACTCACATGTTAAGCTCGGTTTTTGTCAATAGAACAGGAAACGTGAACAAATAAGCCGATTTCATAAGAACCCCAAGATAGCGTTTGTGAGAGGGTTTTTGAGATTCCACAATTTCATAGATTTTAAATCTTTTTCAGCTATTTGAAAACGGAGCAATCCCATATCTTGGTAGGGCATCTCAGTAGAGATGCAGCCATGGTAGCAGTACGTTTACCCGTAAAACTGTGCTTTATTTGAACATACTCAGGAAAAAAGGTGGGGCAGACTTTGAAGATTGTGTCCATTGTCGGGTATGTTTGTTAGATAAAACGGTAGGTCGGAGTTAGTATTGGCGATGAAGATATTTTCGTGCGTGTGTTAGCCGGTTTCCAACTGTAGTTGGTTGGCGATGATGATATTTGTAAGTGACATGATTTCAGGCATGGCATCACATAGTCGTGTTTGCAGCCATATCAGGTCGTTGGCTTGACTCGCTGGTAACACGCTTTTAAATTTGAGCCACTACATTGCACCATCAGAATTTTCGCGTTCCCAAATGTATGGATACCCTTCTACGGAAGAGGCCAGTTTGAGATGTTTAGGCTGTTACTTTTGATAAGTAATGAACTTCCTCACACCAACTGATCCTAAGGGAAAGCGCCTGATTTTGAAGGTGGTCTCATAACCCAAACGGTGTGATCAAAACGAGACGTGTGTAGAGAACGGTGTGTGTTCTCTGTGTGTGTTTTTTGTGATGGAAGGGGTTGTCTTTGAGAGGCGAGATAATAGTTTTTTTAATAAGGTTGTGAGGGGGCTCACTGTTCATAGGGATACCGTGATTCCACTCTATAATAAGAAGTTTAAGTAATAAAATCTTCAAATAGGTTGTTCAGAACTTGAGAAACCCCGTATCTTGGCGGGACATTTACAAGAACGCAGCCATGGGGCGGTCTTTCCTTTTCTCCTTTTCCCATTTCTACATGTTAGTTTATTTAGAAACGTTCAGCCTGCATGCTTTTTTGTTGGTTTCCAGTCGTTAATAGATAAAAAAAACGCAGGCCGTCGATTATCTGTGTTAAAACAAATTGGTAGCCATAAAGCTGCTAACATTCATTCCCAACCGTATGTGGTAATGTATCTGTTGAATCTCCTAAAAGGCAGTGATGATAATATTAAAGCGTCCCTAAGCGGACTAGAACATGATTTGGATTGTGTATCTCTTGGCGGGGCAAGCTTTTTATGTTTGCAGCCAGAGCGTGCATGTTTTGATATCCGATGCTCACTTATCTGAGCCTTAACATAGCACACAAAAATACTTTCCCCTTTCTGATATCCGATGCTCACCATTTTCGTCTACTGTCCCTAATTGTTTTCGAATAAAGAGGTCATTGATCAATGATTATGTTAGTTAATGGCATTGTGTCAATACGGATACCCAGGTACTAACGCTATGCATATACTCTTTTTGTTCTTCCATATTTTAGCGTGTTTGAATTTTCAATACATTTTCTGTTTTCTTACAGGCGAGTCTTCGACTGGAATTTGGTTGTTTCTTTGTAAATCAAACATGGCGCGACTCATAGAGTGTAATCAAGAGTAGTACGATGAGGTAAAAATCAATAAATGATCATCAAACTCGCTTGGAGATGCTTCTTCTTTTGGTGACAATGATAAAAAGATCGTTTGAATGTGTAACGAAGGGATTTGATACGTTTGAGTACAAGGTGAGACCAGTTTTGTGTGTATACTTACAAATGTGTCAATCTGACTGATTGTATGTGTAGGTCCATGATTTCTTAGGATTCTTAATGTGTTGTAATGATCTAAAGAGAGGAAGAGAGAGATGAAGAACTTAGAGAGAGAAAGTAGAGAGAAAAAGGAGAGGATTGAGAGAAAGATGTATAATGATTAGTGAAATGAGAATCAACAACCCCTCCTAACATTCTAGGAAGGGGTATATATAGCCCACCCTACATGTGGGCTTTATGGGTTATATGTTTACATAACTAGATCACGAGCCCATACTACGTATATATCGTTGGAGTGACCGATCCTTTCTAAATACGTAAAAACGTATTTCCAACAATCTCCCCCTAAGGGAGGTCACTCCAAGTTACAATGTCCTAAATAGTCTATAGCTCGTGATCTATGCTAACAATGATGTGACCGATACTTTCTTTGGAAAAACGTATTTCCAACAGTATCCCCATAAGGGAGGTCATACCATTTTACAAAATCTTTAACCTAGCATAGTATGCTTGAGTCTTCGATCTTGTTCTTGTGAATATGCTGATGTGATCTTTGACTTTAGTCTTAAGCATGTTTCCTTGCGTTGACCTTGTGCATTCATCACTTTGTGAAATTTGTCTCCTCGTGACTTCATGTTCCACATACTTATACTTTCATAAATTCTTGAAAGCTTCAGAGTTTGATACAGCGGAAGACTTGACTTTTAGACTTTCTTGAATTTGTTAAAGTATTAAGTGCATACAATATAAGCATGTGTTGATTATTTCTTCTGGATTGTACACCGCAATGCCACCTTCTTGTTACGCTGCATAAGACAGTTAGCAACAAAACATATACACGGATGAAATAGCCTTGAACATTTCATTCTAATTCGGTAGCATTTTACCTACGGCCGATGAAGACCATTGGACGATATTAAATATCGTACTTGTGGCAGGTAGTTTCAATTAAGAACCTCCTTTACAAGATTTCGCGGGTAAACCTGTTCTCTTTACTCGACCGTCCAAAGCTGACTGCGAACGTAAAGAGTGAATCATTTGGATAGAATTATCCGCGTGATTGAAGCCGTCAATTCATGTTCCTGGAACAAGTGAAATTCAATTAAGAACCGCACCATCGTTGCTTTCCAGTTGTCACGAGCTTGATTCGTATAGAATATTGCAAGTTACCTACCAAGTGCTGTTTGAGGTTAACACTAGAAGGATTTCTACTCATCACTGTGAACACTATAGAGTGTCACTCTGAGTATTCTAGCAAGATCACTAAGATATTGCGTAGAGGCTTGGAACGTGTTTAAGTTCAGTTAAGAATTAAACCACTGTTGCTTTCTAGTTATCACAAGCTTGATTCATAAAGAATCGCACAAGTCACCTACCATGAGCTTTTTTATATTCACTCAAGAAGGATTTCCATCTTCATTGTAAATAATTTCGTATTACTCGGATTTTCAAGCAAGATCATGAAGATTTTGCGTAGGACTCTTAAGATCTTTCTTACTTTTCACAGTGTGTAAATAAACAATGAATTATGAAAGTGTGTCCTAATGAGATATTTGATGATCTCAAATGGCTCTAGACTCGATCATGCATTTTGGATTTTTAGTGATCGGAGGCTGGAGAGGACTGCCACCATTTCAATATCAATATATTCGGAGTGAATAAATCGATAGATAATGCATTGTCTCCGTGTGAATAAAACAAATATTTTTTGAGAGATATCTGAGTTAGCTGGGATGGGTTGTGCATTGCATCACTGGTTCCATGATGTCTTATCTTTAATATCAAGCATCATTAAAAATGATCTCAATAGCATATGTATTGACCCGATTTCTGTCTAAGTTGTAAGGAGGGCTTCTTTCTTTACACCCTTTATCTTTACAATTCTTTTTCATTCTTCAACCCCTTCAATGCTTACCAATACGTCATAACTAGCACCTTGTTGTGATTGTTCCAGTGCTAACTTAAGTACTTGGTCGGCATTCAGCTACGCTCACAATTTTTCTCCATCTTTCCTAAGGACTACTATTTCTAGCTATGGAATGTCCTTGGGAAGATTCCTCCGGTTCTAGAAGAATCATTGGACTTAACCTATCCTACCATCCTTTTGTCACCACAATCTTCATCGTTGTGAAATAAATGGGTTGTGGACAAGTATAAATCACCATGAATTCCATTTTAGATATAGCAAATCCATTTCGCTCCCCCTTAACATATGCCACGATATTCGAAAATATTTCACACATGTCGGGATGAGCTATCACGTTAAGTCAAACCATTTGTGATTAATTATTTCCTATATTAAATTACATTTCTCCCCCATATTAAAAATATTAACCCAATCGATGTTTTTAATATCAGTTGATTTAATAACATTTTAAGAAAATTTGGGAAGAAACATGCAAATCCAATTATCTTCATGATTTTCACAAGCTCCCCCTCAAATTAATGAGGGTGTACTTTAAACGTAAGTTAAATATCTTTAAAACACAAGTGTAAGGTATTTATCACGTGCAAAGATCATATATGATAATGTATTCACAAGATTAGCAATTTACGAGGTTGGACCTGAATGATGAAGAACATCATATGATAGAATCACATGGTTCTTATTCACGAATGTTGGTCGCCTCGTCACGTCTGAAGTTATCTCTTGACACCATGTGTACGATTGATATCGTTGCCTTGACACCAATTTGTGAGCTTGGCACTTTCGGCATCAAAGATTCTGAATGCTGGACAATTTCTCCCCCTCAATTGTTGACCCGTGTTCTATCGAAAGAGCTGTAGTCGTCGTTTGAGTAGTCGTATCGTCGAGTATGTATATATCAATTGTAAATTGCTACGGTTGGTGGAGATGATAACTTCATAAAAACAAGATTTCTCTTGTTTTAACAAATAAATGCACTAAAGCGTACATATATCCGTGTTAGATTGTGTTATTCCGTAAACACAATCCCTTACATGGTTATAAAGTAAAGCATGCCCGAGAAAATTAATTCCCCTTGTTGAGTCAAAGCTTTCCGGTGAAATGCTTGACTTGAATATGAAAGGTGGGTTACTATCGGAAATAATAGCAAACCATGATTGAGCATGTTTCAAAACATTTGAACTTCTGCTCGAACTTTATTTATAACCCCGTGTCATTATCGAATGACATTTTTAGGATCATTAATATTATTGATTCCAGAAGACATGCTCTTTTATCAAAACATTGTTGAACACACAATTTTGAAAGATTTAGAAAAACATTTTGAAAAATTCTTGAAAATTTGTGTTCAAAGTTTTGAAAACTAATTACTTGAGCTTAAGATGTTGAATATCTTACAAAACGAACTCAAGTTCGAGAAGTTGTAAACTTCCCGTTGTTAGGGATAAGTTACCATCGGCGATAAACTTTCCTTTTGACTGAAGAGCGAGTTCTAAGCTTACAATTACTTAGAAGTCGTTTTCATGAGCTTGAAAAACTTTTGAATGTTTTAACATAAAGCTCATGACCGAGAAAGATGAATTTCTCGTTATGAGGAAAAGTTCTCTTATTTAAACGATACACTTTCCTTTCTGAGCTTAAAACTTGGAATGTTTTAATACAATCTCATGACCGAGAAAAATTAATTTGCTGTTGCGAGGATAAGTTATCATTAGAGATAAGCTTTCCTGAAATAAAGTCCGAGTTACAGTCTGATATTTAACTGTAAGTCATTGTGCATGAGCTTAAAAACTTCGAATGTTTTTAATATTAGCTCATGCCTGAGAAAAATTAATTTCACGTTGTAAGGATAAGTTTATCATCGACGATAAACTTTCCTTTCTTTGAAGTCTGGGGCATAATCTGAAATGTGATTATACGCCATTTTACACGAGCTTAAGACCTTTGAATAGTTTTAATGTAAGCTCGTGTCTGAGAAAATTTAATTTCTCGTTAGTGAGGATAAGTTTATCATCGGCGATAAAATTTCCTTTCTTTAAAGCACGAGTTACAATCTGTCATGTGACTACAAGCCGTTGTGCATGAGCTTAAAAACTTCGAATGTTTTTATTATAAGCTCATGCCCGAAAAAAATCAATTTCTTGTTGTGAGGATAAGTTTATCATCGAACTTTCCTTTATTTGAAGTCCGGGTCATCGTCTGATATTTAACGATGAGCCATGTACACGAGATTAAAGCCTTTGAATGGTTTTAATTTTAGCTCGTGTCCGAGAAAATTTAATTTATCTTTTTGAGGGTAAGTTATCATTGACGAGATAAACTTCTCTTTCTTTGAAGTGCGGGTCACAGACTGTGATTTGACTAAGCCATATACACGAGCTTAAAACCTTGGAATAGTTTTAACGTAAACTCGTGTCCGAGAAAATTTAATTTCTTGTTAGTGAGGATAAGTTTATCATCGGCGATAAACTTTCCTTTATTTGAAGATCGGGTCATCGTCTGATATTTAACGATGAGCCTTGTACACGAGCTTAACTACAAATCCCCTGAGACACTTGTTTCTCTGATATCAGCTTCTTCAGTAACCAAACTCTGAGAGTGTCCTTAGTTGAACAGTGTACAAAAATCGGACCGGTTTGTTTTTGTTGATCCTTGACTTTGGTACCTGCATTCTCAGTTGAAGTTTGTATGCTTTTATATGGGTTAGCGATATCTATCTTAGAACCCTGCGGGGATTCACAGTTTTCTTTTCTTGTGCCAGAGGTGACCTGAGGGGATGGTTCACTTGTCTTAAGTGATTGATCATCCTTTTGAGTTTCCTCCCTAGTAGGCTTGGTAGAATTGGAGACTATCCTAGTTAAAGGGCACTTGTTTCTTACAAAAGTGAAAGTTCTACCCGCGGGGCGTCACATTTTACCAATGGGTTTAATTTTAGCTACCCACTGGGATTTAACTCTAGCGCGAGAGTTCACCTCATAAAGGAATTTCTTGACACAAGAGTCATGATTTGCCTTAAAGACACATTTCCTACATGATTTACAAGTAGCATATTTAATGTCCGAGTAAGATCTAGAATTCCTAGATGATTGGTTGATGCTCCTAGGATATGACATGCTACGGTTAGTAGTGTTGGGTAATCTAGAAGGCATATGAATAGGCTTAAAATTCCTATCTCTTACTTGTGTCTTTTGCTTAGCTTCCCTCAGACCAAATTTATGGAGAACGTCATTTGAACTAGTTCTAGACGTGTTCTTTGTATTCGTCGAGAAACTAGAGGCAATCATGTGATTAGGTCTTGCTAAAGCTGATTTAGTCACATTAGGCCTAGTTGGTGGAGTGACTGTTCTAGAAATATGAACCATATCACCTTGGGAGGCAAACCGCGGTCTCGAGGATTATGGTCGCTCGGATCTAAATGCAGTCGGTTGTCTAACGGACTGATTTATACCAAGATTGATGGTTTTTCAAGCTTAGTGTCCACACTAGTTCCTTTAGTTTTCCTCAATTCATTTTTTAACGCAGCTATAGCAAAGACCTTTTCCTGTACTTGATCCTTTAAGGTCTCATTATCTTTAAGCAATCTATCTTGGGATGCCAACTTAGATTCTAGCACCTTAATTTGTTTCAAAAGATTATATTTTACAGCTTTAGAATCTAGAACCTTTTGATCCAATTTTCATTCAAGAACAACGTTTGACTTTTCAAGTTTTTCAAAATATGTTTCAAATTTGTCCGTTTTCTTCGAAAATTCAAATTGGGCATCCTCAAGATGTTTAGATTGTTGAGCTATAATCATTTTAAGCTCTTTAATCTTGGAATCGGAACCAGTTAACGAAGCAGTCATAAAGCATTTATCATGATGTACTATAGCATTCTGAACAATCTCTCCCCCATTTTGACTCACATCCCGAATCTGAAGTGGTAAAACTATCACACTTTTCCATCCCATGTTTGTCATAATTAGGTTCGGAATGCTCAACATGCGGTAGTTCGTCGGCATAGACATCATATACCACATTCCGTTGTACCGTATTTCTAGGCTCTTCGTCATATACGGGTATGGTGTCATCATGAGAGATGTCTATATCATTCCTTGACATGCTTCTTGTATCATGCTTTCCTCCCGATTCCATGCTCTTGCCATCTTTAGGCTCCAAGTTGCCAACCGTATGACCATTCTCCTTTTGCATCTGCAACGTTGATTCTTGCACTCCATTATTATACGCTTGCTGAAGTCGGGATCTTTCATCAATTGAAGACGAGACCAATGTCATGAAGTTCACCAGTGTACCACGAAAATCTTGAACCTCGGTATGTGAGTACTGAAAAAATGACTGGCATATCCCTGAATTATCAGACTTAGCGATGTTGAATTGAAAGAAGTGCGTAAGTTGGGCCACGAGAGCTTTATATGCAGATTCTGATGCATAGTGATTAACGTCTTCTTTATGAAGTTTCTCAGCTAGTTGGTTCAAGTTGAGGAATATTGAGTCGATGAATATGTTACGATCTTGACCAAAGAGTGTCACAAATTCGCTTCCTCTTTGAAGCCATGAAATGGTCACAAGATGAGACTGAAGTAGTCGAAATGAAGTTATACCACTTTCTCTAGTTGTGTGTTGCATGTGATGCAAGTCTCCCTCTTGAAATTTCGAATTCAACGAATCCATTGATAGTTCGATGAAAAATTTTGGATCCTTGTTTGGTAAAATATCTTTTTGTCGGCTCAAGAATATCGTGATCAGCTCAAACATTGATAAAACAAACCGGAGTCCAATTCAAACTCGGCTCACTCCAAAAATAAATCTCGTAAACTAATTAATCCAACCTGATTAATTTTGAAACATTCAGATATTTAGTCGGTCATCCCGTCAACCAACTTCTTATAAACAAATTTGAATATATATTAATATATTCGGCCTTATCTAACACAAAATTTATATGAAATGGTGACCAAAGTAACTAAAGAGTTGCGATGGTCCATATTTTCCAATCTAATTTCGGATGTTAATATTGCCACAATCCAAAACTCCAGTTAATGTAAAACAATGTGGCCCGGCAACAAACATATAGCCACATTTGGATATAGCAAGCACTACACGTGATAGATGGCCCAAGTGGTTAGTATACTCGTTGCAAGAAAATGAGGTTTAATATATAATTCACTTTACCCTAATTTGTCTCACACCTAACCCTAATAACATCATTTGTTCTTCCGCCCCCTTCTTCTCGTCTATTCCATATCCTCCTTTCTCAAACAAAAATTCTGCTCATCTAATATCAATTCTCATAAACTTGTATCAATCATCTATCCATGATGATAATCATGTAACAAATTATAAGGATTGATATCTTATCACTCCCAATCACCAAAATAAAATAATCAATCTCACCTTTGGATCAATCCATTACTAATATATCATGATACAAACAGACGAATCCCTAAACTCACGAAAACCATCAAAGTTGGTCTTAAGATCTCGTAATAAGAGGTCTCGGGCAAGTTTAAGAGATTGATTGCATGTGTGATTTTCGTTTTATTTTTGGTTTAGATCGAAACAAAGAGTTGACTGAAACGTATTTGTTATCAATCCTTCTTTAATTTCGAAAATCAGTTACAAATCTATGAAGATGAGATTCACGTTGAATAGATCAACAAAGAACTTGACTCTTCTAAGGAAGATGGAACCAAATCTTAAACTGAGATCTTGTATTTTGTTTCGAGTCTAGAGTTGATTTAGAGATAGGAGACGATGGGTTGTAGGATAGATGATTGGTGGATTTGTTGTGGAGTGAAAAGGTTGGTGTTGAGCCGGTTTGTGTTTGAGTCAAGTCTCGGTTGAGTCGAGGGTGGACAGTGAGTCGAGTCTTTGTTCGAGGGTGTTTTGGTGGGTTGGGATATGGGTTTGTGTTGGATTTGAGAGTGGTTTGGTTTTGTTTGGTGTTTGTCGAGAGTGATTTTTTAGAACGAGTCATATTGTGTGAGTTGTCAAGGTTGAGGTTGTCGACTCAGAATGGTTTGTAAAAGAGTCGTGAAAAGGTTGACAGATTTTGAGTCGAGTCAAGGCTGTGTCGAGGCGAGTCCAAGTGAGTTGGTGTGACACTATCTTAATGTTTAAGAACTGACCACTGTCGCAATATGAAGCCAAAAAAAATATCGCAATATGTATGATGCCAAACTGACCCACTATCGCAATATTCAAAGTGTTTTTAGAGATTGTTCAAAAATGTATCGCAATGTGTGAAAAATGACAAAATGCGTCGCAATATAATGATCCCTTCACAATATGACAAAACAAAATAACTATCACAATAATAGCAAAATTATGAAAATCTGTCGCAATAACACCCCTGTCGCAATATGCTAAAATCTGTCGCAATGTCACAAAAATCTGTCGTGATATGAGCAAAATCTGTCGCAATGTCACAAAAATCTGTCGCAATATGCTCAAAATCGGTCGCAATAACTCAAAATCTGTCGCAATAAGTGTCGCAATATGTAAACCCTAGCCATTGCGACGGAATAAGTGTCGCAATAGTAAAAATATCCCAATTTCCACTTTTTTCGGATCAAACACACCCAATTCGAGATTTTAAGCCAAAAAATGATCCAAACACCCAAAATTTTTGTGTTTTAAACCAAACTAACAATACCAAATCTCTACCACAACTATGTAGATGATTTGTATCAAGATTAAACCATAAAAAACACAAAAAAAAATTGGATCGAATGATTTTAGATCAAAACCCACCAAAATCAATGATGAACATTTATCCATGGCTCTTGATACCAATTGTAGGTCCACGATTTCTTATGATTGTTAATGTGTTGTAATGATCTATAGAGAGGAAGAGAGAGAGATGAAGAACTTAGAGAGAGAAAGTAGAGAGAGAAAGGAGAGGATTGAGAGAAAGATGTATAATGATTAGTGAAATGATAATCAACAACCCCTCCTAACATGCTAGAAGGGGGTATATATAGCCCACCCTACATGTGGGCTTTATGGGTTATATGTTTACATAACTAGATCACGAGCCCATATTACGTATATATCGTTGGAGTGACCGATCCTTTCTAAATACGTAAAAACGTATTTCCAACAGTGTGCTTCATTATAAGTTTAATTGTACCTGCTGCTAACATAGGCTCTGACATTTTCAGGAGCATCTAGATTATGATATTGTGAAACGCCCAAATCCAGAGTTAAAGAAAGTGACTACCAGAATAAATATCTACAAACAACATGGACCGTCAATTCAGGTAGTTATACATTTTACTCTTTTGGAAATAAAGTTTTGATCAAAATCTATGTAATTCATATTACACATCTCTGAAATCCCAATACAGTAATTTCTACACGATATAGAAAGTTGTTTGCTTGCAACATATAATTAGTTTCTACTATTGGGAGTATCATTGTATTGAACTCTGCGTGAGTAGTCTCATCTTGATGCTTATAACCCTTCTTCTCTTGCAGTATATACACTCTCATGAGCATGCAAAACTGTCTCAAGTCAAACTTTTAGTTGTTGATGAGATAGGGGCGACCTGATCGTGATGTGGCTGTTCCCAGATATTGCGGGCCGACTTCCACCACATACTTCCCGGTATGACACGTTCGGGCTTAATATGGGATGCAAACTATGCAACAGAATTAGAAGAAATGAAAATGAAACAAAGCAAGAGATCCTCTATAGGATAGACGTGATAATATGGGTGTATTTCTATTGTAGGAATGGAAGGACGCCATAAGCTATCTCCTGGCGATGAAAACTATGATCCAAGAATGCTATACTTCCTTCGTGCTCTTATCTTATCATATTTCGTTATGTTATTTTTTAGGAGGTAAGAAAATGATGTTTTATTTTTATTTTTTATGGTCAGAATTTCTTCACCGGGCTGATGATCTTACATTGGTGTCATCAACTACTATTGCAAAGGATCTTCAAGAGTACAAAGTAGCAGCAGGTAATTATATGTTCTGTTGAGATCACTGATTTAATAGAGCTGAATCCCATTTACCTTAAATAAAAATGTACAAGGGTTAAAAACTAGGAATCATGTCCCCAAAAAAGCCCAGTTCAAGTTTGGTCCTTATCTGCAGATTACCTATCAAAAGTCTTGGTTAAGGCCTGGCCCTTTTCTAGGGCTATCCAAGGTCAGAACACACACTAAAATTTTCAACTTATACCACCTGACACCTCCCAATGGATGTAGATGTCGTAAGCGGCAATTTTTTAAAAATAATGGTGTTCAAGTGTCCCATGATACAAAGTGACTCTTGCCGGTAGCAAGAGCCAAACTGTGTGAAAAAGTTGGCATTTCAATTTTCAAATATTAGTATTGAAAGTGACATTGTTGGTTGGTTGGTCCATGACTATAATAGAGCATTTTATGATTTTTTTCAGCTAACACAATCCGCTTATGGAATAAGGGTGTTGATTCGGATAGCTTCCATCCAAAGTTCCATTCTCAAGAAATGCGAGCTAGACTATCGTATGTTTCTTCTTTTACTAACTATATTGCATCTGATTTGTATGAAGAAACCAAACATCATTTTTTGGATAATTTACTTAAAAAGACTAACTAATTGAATAATTTAATAATGAAAACACATAATATACCAAGGGTTTAGCATGTGTATGAACATACCCCCTTTGACCCGTATTCTTTCCCTCCAATTTTCCACCACTCTATTTTGAAATAAAATGCTAAGTATGATGGTTGGAAAGTCTTACAATCCTTTAAGGATCAAATAATTCTAACAACGTGCCTATATTGTTTCTTTTTTATTTCGTTGCATCTTTAATTTCTATTTTAAACAACAATGGTGAACCTGATCGACCATTAATCGTACATGTTGGCCGCATTGGAGTCGAGAAAAAGTTAGATTTCCTTAAAAGGTACGTTCTACTATATTTATACATTAATCTAATGTTTCATTAAGCAACGTCTGAATTGACGTCTGTTCGTAGGAAAAATTTAACCACCTATCATATATTTCAATAACAATCAATTGCTATGCAAATCTTTTTGAATCCAATGCAGAATTGACCTTAGTTTGACACAAATATGAAAATGACATAGCAAGTTACGGTCTTTGATTTAAGCCACAAAAGGGAGAATTTACATATAAAAATGATACAATTTAAAAGAAAAGACAAACCTAAACCCTAATAAAACACGATGATACAAAAAAGTGAAAAATTATTCAATCTGCTACAAACTTTGTCCTACGATAACTATAGTTTATACATGCACAGATTAGGCTGACAAAGTTTAGTCTCCGATAACTCATGAAGATAGCTTCTGCCACTCAAATCTACTGGATCAGCCCACAATCGTTAGTTATAGGCTTTTCGGTTTTGTGTATTAATAGGGCTTATTTGATATGAAAGAATTAGAACATGCACTCAAAGTTACTGATCAGACCACTATCGTTACTTAGGGGGTGTTTGCCTTTCTATTTTGATAATGGTTATGTGATTCGGAATGATTAAAACATATAATTAGGAGGCAATAGGTAGAGACGGTTACCATTTTGGAATTAATAAAGGTTTTCCATGCTTCTTTGATATATACCTACTGATCTTCAGTAGTATATCTTTATAAGTCGACTATTCTATATATTTGAACTTCTATTAACCTTTATATGTGTCTATGTTGGAACGACTCTTATTAATGCATGTGTGTCCATGGATTTTCAGGTGATCATGTCGTAAAGAAAAGAAAGGTATCGTTGTACAAATGGGAATGTTGCAGCACATACAATCACGAGTGTTGTGGCAACCGAACACGTGAGATCAAGTCATGCTGAAAACCAAGGTGAATAAAAATCTTTTAATTACTTCATTTGTAGGGATGTTTAGTTTTCCAAGTATTTCAAATGCTTACTAACATATGTAGTTTCACAGTTCACATTTTTTTGTTACCAACCGTTGTATGTAGCTGCAACATTGATGCAATTTTGGACATCACATAATGAGCATTTCTTGGTGACATTTATCTGTTGGGTTTACTTCTTGAAGGATCTTTCAAGCCTTGATCACAATACAAAGAGTGTGCGGAAACCAATCTTTATATATAAGAAGAACGATAGAAATAACCAAACATCCAAGCCTCAATATATTAATACGATCACTCTTAATAGTGATAGGGTTTTACAACCTTGAAGCTATACAATGAGATAAATGTGTAGAGAATGTATGTGTGTAGAAGTGTATTTATCTCTATAACCTAGGACCTCCTTTTATAGTGCAAGGGGTCCTAGGTGGTTACAATATTATTAATACTTGCCTAAGTATTATACATTAATATCCTTTAATAGTTTCCTAAACAAACTTGTAACATTCTCATCATAATCAATATATTTAATACTTTCCATATGAGTAGGAAGACTAAATATTTAATCTTATCTTCTACAATCTTCCTTGATCATATCTTCTATAATCTTCTTTCAATTTTATAATACGACCAGGAGGAACAAAGTACTCAAGTAGGAACTGTTGTATGACCAGGAGTAACTTCTAAATACTTTCCGAACAATCCTCCCCTAAACTTGAATTTAACCTGGTTGAGTTCAAGTTTCTAAGTAGATGTGCCACCAATAAGCATGAGGATTGGAATATGAACCACAACAGCAACAATCTCACTTGATAACACTAGAAGAAACACAAAAGTAGTTGCTGATACACTAACTGCTGAACTACTTTAAAGCTTGAAAACATATGCACATGTTGAATCTTGACAGCAACAGGAGCAGATTTGATAAGCCTTTATCAAGTAGCTACTCACTCTTGGGCTAGCCAGCCTTTTGGTGGAATCATGACATCACCCTTGGAGACTAGTACCCAGTCCAACTCTTGGAACGTGAATCATCGGTGAGTTGGAGTACCCTGGTGATTTTAGGCAAACCATCACAGCCGTCAACGGATTTGATATGTCTTTACCAGAAGCCGTACCCTTCTGGACTCACCAACTCTCAGCAATTAAGCATCGGTGAGCTGAAAACCCTATAGCTTTGAGCAAGCTATTACAGCTATCAACGGATTTGATAAGATCTTTACCAAGAGCCGTACCCCCTTGGATTAGCCACTTTTTAGTCTAGGACCATGGCAAGTGAAAACCATCCAGTTTTGGGTATCCTGGCAACCATCAACGGATTTGACTATCACACCAGAGTCGTACCCTCATGGTGAATCAACTCTTTCTTGTCGGTTAGACATGGTGAGTTGAGAACCATTTATTGTGTGGAGGCTAACCAACACCATAGTACCAAACAAAATAGCCCAAAAAGTGAATTATATACAAATTTTTAAATTTTTTTTTAAATTTTTTTAATTATTTTTTTTTTTGATTTTTTTTTTTGATTTTTTTTATAACCAGTCAAAGACTATGAGTCAAACAGCAGGAACGTAGAATGCATCAGGAAGAACAATGGTCCACCAGAAGCAGAATGAGTGCAACCATGAGGAACCATTGGTCGACTAGGATCAACTTAGTTCTACTAGGAGGAACCATATCCACCAGCACCAATGTCAATCTACAAAATTGATTAGACAGAAAAACACAAGAATATACACAGTTATACCTACAACAAGCCTCCCCTTAAGCTAAAACCTCCCCTCAAACGGAGCAAAGTATTCACCATCAAGGAATTTTTTTTATTTTTTTAATTTTTTTTTAAACTTCTCTTTTCCTGCAAAAATTTAGTTCACACAAATATAGAAAATACAAAACATAGTAATTTATAATCACACTTGCTGAAATAAACACAAACCAAACAAAGATTAGTGTTTATGGAAGTCCCAAGCTAAGACAGACTTGAATCTTCCAAAAACATCAACATAGTCATATCTTGTTAAGGTTTTTGATGCACTATTTGATTTAGAGACATGTTGTAAACCATCTTGTTTAGGTTTCCAAACCCACCTAGCTAAAGCCTTAACAATATTAACCTTTGTTTTTGACCGTGCAGACTCAACCCGTGTACCCTAAACATTGTTAAAACATCTTGGTTGTGGAATAATGTTATTTTTAGGATTGGGGTGAAAAACTCTACCAAAGTTCTTGTGATTCACCCGTCTTGAGTTATTCCATACCGGTTTAACTTGTTGTTGATCATTAATCTTTCTCTTGTGTTTACAAGTATATTGCAAGTGATCAAAACTACCACACACATAGCAAGCCTTACTTTTGAATTCAAAGTTATCACCTAATTTTTGAGTCATCATGCCATTCCAACCTCTTTGATTACCTCTAGGACTTGTATTGTTTTTCCTAGGATTATCTGCTTTCCTATTACTTTCATTCTTAGCACAAGCAGATTGAGGATAGAACTTAGGTGATTTAGCATTTAAGGTAGACTTACAAGAGGCATATTTACGAGTCATGGGCTCAATTATAATTGGTTCAGGCACAGACTCAAGTGTTTCAACACTAGAGTCGGACTCACAAGAGTCAAGGTCACTAGTCTTAGGTTCTAAAGACTTGTCACTAGAGTTACAAGAGACAAATTCATTAGACACGGAATTAGTTTCAATTGAGCCAGTGGACCTTGTACCATATGTCATTTGTGATTCATCAAAGTCAAAGTGGTCTAAGGTAGGCATGAATGTCCCTGTGAGAGGTGGAGGAACAACATGCATCTCTGTAGCTGGTTTATACCTATTGAAAACAAGCCTACCTTCCACATCTTCAGGGGTAGTGTCGAACACACTAGACAAAGAGGAGTCAAAAACATCATTTGGCCCAATATAGTTTTTAAACCCCAAACCAATTTTAGTCCTACCAGACATGGAGCTATCTACTAGTTTGATTAGGTTTTTAGAAGAACTTGTCCATTTATCAAACCTAGCCAAAGCGCTATCCAGATTAGCTTGTAGCTCCTGCTTTTCTTTGTTTAAATCAACATTAAGTTTTTCAGAATATGATAATAAGTTAGTTGTGTTTTCTAAGTCAATACATAATACCCTAATCTTATCTTCATACTCTAATTGAGTATTTTGAAACCATTTCTTCTGTTGTTCTAATGTTTTAAGAGCACTTTTGTATGACTGAACTTCTAGATAATATTTATCATTTTCAGCATTCAGATCAGCACATTGTTTTTGAAGTTCTAAATATTTATATTCACATGATTCTACAAAACTAATTTCCAAGTCATAGTTATTATAAACATGCATTTTATTCTTTAGTCTAGCATTATATTCTCTAACTTTAGATTCAGTCATACGAATTACCTCATTTTCTGGAATTAAAGTTTTGCACGCCATGTATTCTTTAGAAACACCTTAACTAGAAATCTTGTTCTTCTCAATCAAAGCTTCTCAACGAGGCTCTGATACCACTTGTTGGTTTACTTCTTGAAGGATCTTTGAAGCCTTGATCACAATACAAAGAGTGTGCGGAAACCAATCTATATATATAAGAAGAACGATAGAAATAACCAAACATCCAAGCCTCAATATATTAATACGATCACTCTTAATAGTGATAGGGTTTTACAACCTTGAAGCTATAACAAACAATGAGATAAATGTGTAGAGAATGTATGTGTGTAGAAGTGTATTTATCTCTACACCCTAGGACCTCCTTTTATAGTGCAAGGGGTCCTAGGTGGTTTCAATATAATTAATACTTGCCTAAGTATTATACATTAATATCCTTTAATAGTTTCCTAAACAAACTTGTAACCTTCTCATCAAAATCAATATATTTAATACTTTCCATATGAATAGGAAGACTAAATATTTGATCTTATCTTCTACAATCTTCCTTGATCATATCTTCTATAATCTTCTTTCAATTTTATAATACGACCAGGAGGAACAAAGTACTCTAGTAGGAACTGCTATATGACCAGGAGTAACTTCTAAATACTTTATTCCTAACATTATCTTACTAGAATTTCCCATTATTTATCCACTTTTAAATTCAGCATCTTCATCATACAGTTATCTGCTGTCGAAAAAATGTACAATCCAAAACCCCGCAGCGAAGCGCGGGCATAAATCCTAGTATTTATTAAAAACTACTTTATATGCCGAGTGAGGATAATAAGTTGAGTTATGTTTGGTTCTAGATACATAACAGGGTACCCGCTCGATGCGACGGCGGGTATCTTGTGACTAAGTTTTTCGGTGTTATAACGTATTTTTTAATTATAATTTTTGAATCGATATTTTTCATCTAAAAACGTAATTTCAATCGAGGGATATTATTAATTTTAACATTATATGTATTATATATATGAAAGATCAAGTGTAAATTAAAATCTTAAAGTAACTTAAAATTATTTTAACATTAACTTAAAATCTTAAAGGAAAAGAAAAACAAAATGTAATAATTTATTTTTTAATTAGACTTTTCATTTGATATATGCATGAAAGTTTTTGTAATGTTATAATTTTTTGAGAAATATATGTATATCATAGTTTGCATTAATATGATATAGATGATTTTTAATGATCGTAAAATGTTCAGTTGTGGATTATATCACACGAGTCAAACCAAAAGTTGTAACTGGAATTTAAACAAGTTGAGGATTGTCCAAATTCTGTTCGTTAGAGCATAGTACAACCTCTGTAATGCTTAAACGGAAATATTTAGGATATTATCTATTAATGCTATATTTGTGATCATAATTAACAAATAAGTTAGTCATACAAGACTAAAAAAGTGTTTTATGACATAATCTGGTCACCTCTAACATCTTCAAAGTTGATGCTATTCCATCTCTAGTGTCTACCTTTTAAATTCAATCAATGATGATTTGAATAATTAGAAATCATAAGTAAATTACCGATATAGTTACTGATAGCTGAAATATATTTAAATACTAATTACTGACTTAAAACAAAATTCTGCAGTGTAACATCATTCGTATCTACAGTATACTCGAATGTTCACAATAGAGGAAAAGTCAGCACTCTGTCTCAAGTTCTGTCAAACAAAATCAACAAACATGATAACTGACGTGAATATATTGTTTGTATCTAGCTGCAGTATAATCAAATGCACGGGATTTATAACTAGTTCTCGAGTTTACATATTCTCTATTGATAATCAAGCTAGGAAATTATTTGTTGAAATGTTTATTTTATAATACGTTTTCAAATTATAGATATATGCTTTATAAAAGTTGTATTACATGTATATATCAGCACGTACATAGTTATTGAAGGTATATGTACACGTAAATAATATATGTCCGGAATTCGTCTCGAGCCTAAGGAGACGCACGCGTTAATACTAAAACAATTATACGTTAATATATTATGCGTAATATATTAATTAGTGATAAGGTATAACAAACGTTAATAAATTAGTTAATTAACGAGATTTACAAATAATAGTTAAACGTTAACTATAAATATTTTGTATGTAAAACAAATAAAACAAAAATATGGTATTGATGCCTTTTGGTTTTCAGTTACGTTTTGTTATCCTAATTTGATTAGGAGAGACATAGATGCACATTATATATATTGGGATAGTCTCATTATTAATAATATATATACGGCAAAAACTAAAAGGTGATTTGAGATATACTACGACCAAACTAAAGTGCGATTGTCAACTTTGGTTTTATTAATGCGATCAAATTAACAAATTTGTTTGTTAGTTTTGGTTTTATTTGTTTTTACAAATATTGATTAGCTTTATCACGATTTGTACTAGCATACTTAATTGTTTGCTATAACGTATTGTGTGCGTCTCCTTAGAGAGATCATTGTTTGATCTTTGGGTTTTCGTTTATATTGGTGGTTCGATAAAGATGTTTAATCCATCGCTAAAAGGTACGGGTTTCTTTATCGTTTATGTTAATTACTTGTCTATACGTGATCCTAAATTCCGCTGCGTACTCGTGATTATTAATGTGTTAATATGATAAAAGGTTTTTTTTTATAAATTCCAACAGTGGTATCAGAGCCAGGTTCGTATAGCTTTTAATTACATTAAAAAATAACGAAAGAGATAAAATTGTGTAAACTTACTATGATGACGTTTGAATTAATTTATTTGATGATTAGGTTTTTCATAAATCCTAATTAGGGTTAATAAAATTAATTAGACAACCCCTAAGTTGTATGCAATTTTTGTTGATAAATATATTGTTAATTGTTAATTAGTTGTTATTTATCACATTGTTAATTGTTAATATTATGGTTCGATCTAAGGGAATCATGCAAGTTTACCATGGATCATGTGTTCTTGATTAATTGATTCAATTGACGTCATGACAGATGTGTTATGCATGAAGTATGTGATTAATTGTTAATTAGGTATATGTTTTAGGATAATGTTTATTTGTTTTGCTTTTGATTATAATTGTTGTATATCATGGTTCAAGCAAATGGTTTTTCAGAAAAATAAAAATAAACCGGACTAAAACTATATGAAATTTGATTTATTATAATCTTGTTCTTGCACGATCATATGTGGCAACAAATGAGTCGCCCTTACATGGTTTTAAATCTAACTCACGCCGTGATTAGCAAGAATCAAGTTTTATAATTTGTTTTCTACTTTAAAGTTGTAAAATTCTATTAATGACATAATTTGCAAAAGTACTATCTAGTTGCAAGGCTAAGGTTCGGGAAGACTCATCAAGACTTCGGTCTTGTAGATACCATTGCCCTATAATACCTTACTATTTGTAGTCTCCTTATCTTGCATACTATTTAAGAAGCCGCAAATGGTCTAGGGTTTGAATGATTTTAATCATTCTTTAATAGTTTTCCGTGATAAAATTAAACTTCTTTAAATAGAATACATGTTGAATTGTCAATTTTTATGATATCACTATTTATACAATTGAATTGTAAGTTAAATAAGTGATGTTTATAATTAACGAATTAAGTAAATTTTATAAATTACCATGATATAAAGATATTGCATGCTTCTTTGTACATGTTTTTGAATTGTCAAAATTTATACCCTTTGAAATAAGTTTATTTTCCATCCAACGTGTAAAATCACTTGCAGTTACTCTTTCACCATACGTGAGATTGTGGTGATTTTGTAACCCAAGGTGATATAATACACTCGATTGTGAGACGCCGGTGCTATATAATCACGATTTTTGGTTGGACGACTTAAACAAGTTAGGATAGGTGAGACCTTAACTCGTGGCAATATATGGGATAAACATGCTCGCTTTTTCACTTTTGAATTGTCACAAGTGATGTATATAAAGTTGAGTCCCATAATTCTAGAAGTTTTATTGGATGCAAGTATTGAACGTCAATTACCCCTTGAATATCATCATCGCTAGCAGATCAACTGATGCGGTGGTGGTATGTCTTGGTGGATTCTAGCTTTTAGAAAATTAATTGTTTATTTATAAACATGGATATTTAATTTTCTATAAAGGAAGTATTATCGAAAATACTAAATTATTGAACTTTGTTTATTTGTAGATTGCAACAAACAATGCCGAAACCAAACAAAACAGTTCGGCTTTCAGGTCGATGCTTGAAAAGCAATAACTTACTGGTCCTAACTTCAATGAGTGGTTACGCGCGCTCAAACTAGTTGTGCGTGTGGAGAAACTAGAGGATGTGTATGACAATCCTTTGCCTGACCATCCTGGGGCTAATGCTACTAATGAACAATTAGTAGAATGGAATGCTCTTTATGATCGTCATAATGAAGTTGCTTGTTTAATGCTTGGAACTATGAGTCCAAAACTTTATCAGCAATTTGAATACAAAAGTCCTAAGGACATGATAACTGAGCTCCAAAAGATGTATGGAAATCCTCCTGGTGTCGAACTACAAAAGTTAGTACACACTTTCCATTCATGCAAGCAGGAAGAGGGTCAATCCGTTAGCGATTATGTTCTATTGATGAAAAGCTATTTGGATCATTTGGCAACTCTCAACTATGTTCTTCCAGAAGTTGTCTCTGTCAGCTTGATCCTCAATTCACTTTCAAGTGATTTTGAGGGCTTTGTGCAAAATTACAATATGCAAAGCACGGGGAAGACAATTAGTGAAGTTCATTCTTTGCTTATTGAATTTGAGAAAGGAGTTAAGAAGAACAAGAAGTCAAATGTTGCATCTTCTTCTACACCACAAGTAATGGCGATCCAAGGTGGTAGGATCTAGAAGTACAAACCGCAAGGAGGTAAGGCTAAAGGTAAAGGTAAGGATAAGGGTCCTAAAAATTCTTATCCTCCTAAACCTAAAAAGCCTCAACCTTATAAGAAAGAGCATCCGGCAAAATATTCCACATGTCACCACTGCAAAGAGGTTGGACATTGGAAGGGGAATTGTCCTGTTTATCTAGCTGAGTTGATGAAAAAGAAGAAGCAAGTTGGATTGTCCACTTCTTTAGGTATTTATACTACTGAATTATTTGCTTGTTCTAAAAATTCCTGGGTGCATGACACTGGTTGTGGTACTAACATTTGTAACACAAAACAGGGACTTAGAGGAGCAAAGAAGCTGAAGCAAGGTGTTGTCTACTTGTATGTTGGAAACGGCGTACGTGCTGAAGTAGAAGCTATTGGAAGTTTTGACTTAGTTTTACCTAATGGTTTAATTCTTGTTTTGGATGATTGTCATTATGCACCTACTATAACTAGAGGTGTTGTTTCAGTTTCTTGTTTGCATGATAAAGGATTTATTCATAAATTTACGGATTCTGGTATGACCGTTTCTTTTAATGATATGATTTATTTTTATTGTATCCGTGTTAATGGTATTTATGAAATTGATATGCATGATCCTACTTTACAAATTGTGAATTCAATGTATTCGATTAGCAATAAGAAATCTAAAGTAAGTTTAGATTCAACTTATCTTTGGCATTGTCGACTTGCTCATATTAGCAAGAAGCGAATTGAAAAGTTGCAACATGATGGACTTTTAAACTCAACGGATAGTGAACCGTTTGATCAATGCATTTCTTGTATATCGGGCAAGATGACAAGGAAATCTTTTTCGCATAAAACAGAGAAGGTGAAAGATCTACTTGGATTAATCCATACCGATGTATGTGGTCCACTTAGACATGTGTCAAAGCAAGGTGCTACATACTTCATTACCTTTACTGATGATTATAGTCGTTATGGTTATGTTTATTTGCTTAAACATAATCATGAAGTCTTTGAAACATTCAAGATATTCAAAAATTAAGTAGAAAATCAACTCGGGAAGACTATTAAAGCCATTCGATCGGATCGTGGTGGTGAATATATTAGTCAAGAATTTAAAAATAATCTAAAGGCTAATGGAATTGTCCAACAGTTGACTCCTCCTTACACACCACAACCCAATGGTGTTTCTGAGAGGAGAAGTAGAACTTTGCTAAACATGGTTCGATCAATGATGAGTCTTTCTACTTTGCCACTATCCTTTTGGGATTATGCTCTGGAGACTGCTACACGCATTCTCAATATGGTTCCAACCAAGAAGGTTGACAAGACTCCATATGAACTATGGCATGGAAAAGTTCATAACTTGTCTCACTTAAAGGTCTGGGGTTGTGAGGCTCATGTGAAACGTCACACGCCTGACAAACTTCAATCAAGATCGGTTAAGTGTGTCTTCATAGGTTACCCTATGGAAACTATGGGTTACTATTTCTACTACCCACCTAAAAACAAAATAGTTGTTGAGAGGTATGCAGATTTCTTTGAAAAGAATCTCATAGTTCAAAAAGAGAGTGGGAGGATTGTAGAACTAGAGGATGAAGATATTTTACCTTCTGAAACTACTAGCGAACATCCAATTGAGGAAGAAAGTCTTGCACCTGATGTAACTCAAGAAGAGGATGTTTTCCCCATTCGTAAATCAAAAAGAACAATCAAAGCACCTGAACGACTATGTCTAAATGTAGAAGTCGAGGAACATAGTTTAGGGGATCTTAATGAACCCACTAAATATAGAGATGCAATATTAGATTCTGAATCTGATAAGTGGATTGTTGCTATGAATGCGGAAATGTAATCTATGTATGATAATCATGTCTGGAGACTTGTAGATTTACCACCCAATGCAAAGGTCGTAAAGGGTAAGTGGATTTACAAGAAGAAGACGGACATGGATGGCATTGTACACACCTATAAAGCTCGATTTGTAGCAAAAGGGTTTACACAAACTTTTGGTGTCGACTATGAGGAAACCTTTTCTCCTGTTGCAGATTTGAGAGCTATTAGGATTATCATAGCTATAGCAGCGTACTATGACTATGAGATATGACAAATGGATGTAAAAAGCGCGTTCTTAAATGGTTTCTTAGAAGAAGAAATCTATATGGAACAACCGGAAGGTTTTGTTGATCCTAATCATCCCATTATGTAGGCTTCAAAGATCCATTTATGGACTTAAGCAAACATCAGAAGCTGGAATAAAAGATTTGATGAATAAATCAAAATTTTTGGTTTCGATCAAAATCTTGATGAGCCATGTGTATATCAAAAAACTAGTGGGAGTAATGTTGTTTTCCTAACCTTGTATGTTGATGACATAATCATTATGGGAAATCATATTCCAAGTTTACAAGATGTAAAGACCTATCTTAGGAAGTGTTTTTCTATGAAAGATTTAGGGGAAGCGGCATTTATCATTGGAATCAAAATCTATAGAGATAGATCGAAGCGGTTAATTGGACTAAGTCAAAATGCATATCTTGATAAGATCTTAAAAAAGTATAGAATGGATAATTTCAAGCGTGGTCTCATTCCTATGCAAGTGCATTGTGATTTAAATAAAACACAAGGGGCTACTACATCTGAAGAGATGAAGCGTATGCAAAATGTTCCTTATGCTTCGACTGTAGGTTCTATTATGTATGTTGTGAGATGCACAAGACCTGATGTTGCGTTCACGCAAAATATTACAAGCCTATTTCAGCAAAATCCAGGTGAAAGTCACTGGACTACTCTGAAAAATATTCTTAAGTATTTAAGACATACTAAGGACACGTTTTTGGTTTATGGTGGAAATCCTGAAGCTACTAAGCTACAAGTTAATTGTTATTGTGATGCTGAATTTGAAACCGATAGAGATGACACTAAATCTCAAACTGGGTATGTTTTCCTTTTGAACAGAGGCGCGGTAGTATGGAAGAGCTCCAAACAAAGTACTACTGCACAATCTGCCACAGAAGCTGAATATATCGCTGCTTCTGAAGCTGCAAAGGAAGCTGTTTGGATGAGGAAGTTTATTGGTGAACTTGGTGTAGTTCCTACCAATGAAGAACCTATAAAGATGTATTGTGAAAATTCAAGTGCAATCATCATAGCTAACGAACCAGGAGTTCAGAGAGGCACCAGACACTACCAAATGAGATATCACTATGTTCGAGAATGTATCGAATTGGGTGAGATTGATCTAGTTAAAGTTCATACAGATAATAATCTAGCAGATCCTTTTACGAAGGCTTTACCCGGTAAAAAGGTTACTCAACATGCTAGGAGCATGGGACTTCGTCGTGCTAGTAGTTTCATGTAATCTGTTTTAGTATTTGGATAAAGGATATTGTTAAACAATATTTATTTTATGAATTGAAGTATTGGATATATTCGTTTTCTTTAATATTTATTGGTCCTATTTTTGCATGTTTAAATCCTTGAATAATATGTTATTCTAAATTGTCTATGTCGATTGGTTATATGAGAATATAATTAAATTAAGACGTATATGAGAGATGGTAATATTCGTAGAATATGCAAGAACGGTTCACCAACTCATACGATATCCAAAAGTTGTATATTGGACATCTCCTACTAACAAGTCAATCACTTTATGGATCATCGTCTTTAAGTGAAGCTTGTAAATGATTTACATTACTAAATCCTTTGACTTGAGATACAAGCAGGTCTTATATATGTGGATGGTACTTTTTGCTATAGTTCTAACGCTATCCTGAATAAGGTAGTAATAAAGACTATAATCATTTGTATCTTGAAACATGTAAGAGGCACGTGTAGTCAAGATAGAATTTGTTCGTTCAACTAGGTTTGAAGAATAATACTACTGGGCCCCTCGTTAATTAATTAGATGTTTATCTGGCCATACCCAATGATAATCTAGATTTGTCTCGATTAGATTGGTAATCTAAATTAATTATGTAATGCGAGAAACAGAATAGTTAAAATGTAATGACTTTGATCCATATCCATTATTAACATGGCATTTGCGAAACAAAGGGATTGTAAATGTTTAAGTCATTTAAATGTACTTTATGGAAAACTACACTCGAGAACTTCCGGGAGCATTGGCGTGTTGCTGGACGCTAACCAATGTTATTATATTATATTATTATACATGTCCAAGTGGGAGCTGAAGGTATATGTACACGTAAATAATATATGTCCGGAATTCGTCCCGAGCCTAAGGAGACGCACGCGTTAATACTAAAAAAATTATACGTTAATATATTATGCGTAATATCTTATATCTATAATGATTGAGTCCCCATATATTAAATGGGGAGTCTTAAAGATTTATTTTTTATTTTAAAACATGTGAAAATATGGAACACCAAAATAAAAAAAACTGTAAATAAATCTGATGGTTTGGCTTCCGTACGTTTAACATATAGGAGTATATCTTTTCAGTTTCTTACTACAGTAATAATTATAGTACATCAATAAGTTTTTAAATGTGACTTTCTATTTGGAATTTTTGAGATTATATAAATGGCAAACAATCAACATCTTTGCTACCATCATTCTCTACCGAGACAATTTAGCCGACTAAAGACAAAAAAAACAAGCACTACAACTATATCAACATCATCAAATCCAACATATATCCTAATTCCGTCCTCCTGAGACAGCAACAACAAACCTCATCTCCAAAAAAAATAATACATACAGATCTCAGCTTGGTCACAAATATTTTAAAGATTTTCGAGCACGAAGTTTACCAATAACAGTTATTTTATAGTCTTTAATCTTAAATCTTTTCATATAAACAAAAACCTACCTTAGACCTCAAGAAAAGAGCCCGAAGCCTTCTCCTAGGTGACTTCTTCGTGGGTTACAATAACTAAACACGATTCAAAGGTTTTGTGTATGTTATAAAGCAACAAAGGGACGTTGGTAAAATGAAACCAGTGAAGGGACGTTTTTGGTTTGTTGGTTGGATGGGATTCATAGGAGTTTGTGTATGTTTATGCATATGTTTTTTTAAGGGACGAATTTTGATTAAGGTTGAGTTGTTCATAGCAAATATTGTGAGATTTATAGATCTAAGATGCATTAGATGTGATAATAATTGTTTTTGGGGTGAATTTGTATGAATGTGTGTGATAGACTCATAGGCGGATGATATTAGGTTTACACAATATTATGGGTTAGTAATGGATCAGGTGTTCATAAATATTGGGCCATCTAAATTTTCCAAAAGATTATTTATTTTTTAGAGTTACATCGAAAATCAAAGACAAAATTGAATCATGTGGATGTTCACTAATGGCTCTTTTAGCTTATTTGTTGATAGTGATAAATAAATGGTTTTATCAATTGGTATTTAAGGTGGCGAAATGGGTTGGCGAGCGGGTACGGGTGGCGGGCTAAAAGGGTGATGGGTTAAACTGACGGCGGGTCTAACGAGCACGGGCTAAATGGACACAGGCGAAACGGGCACGCTAAACGGGCACAAGCTAAAATGGGAAAAAAATATAAAAATGTAAAATTAAAAAATAAAAATAGTTGTTTAAAAGTCGAGGATAAAAAATTAAATATTAAATACCCGTCGAGTAACCTAATTTGTATTTACGCCCATTAACCCATTTAGTTTTTTTACATGTGTGCTCTTTTAACCCATCAAAGCATCAATGATTAAGAATAGGCAAAAAAAATTGAAGTATCAAAAAAATTTCTATGTATATTAAAATGCGTTTTTATTTTCTACCTCTAAACATCGTGTAATACAATAATACCTAATAAGATTTAAAGACTTACATATTATAGTTTAACTTTACAACACCCAAGTAAGGTATGTTTAATCTAATTTGCATTTAGTTAAGTAATGTTTAATTAGCTAAAATACTTCCTAAAATTTTGGTTTATGGGCATAGTTGGAGTTTAAAATGACAAAGTTAATTTTCGAGACCGGATCAATCTTTATAAAGAATCGTTGAAACGTAATATGTAATAATTAGATTTGATATGTAATTACTTATTATTTGGGATGAAGATATGAGTCCATGACATAGCCGAGGCATCGCCCGGGTCTGAACGCTTCGTATTAATTAGTGATAAGGTATAACAAACATTAATTAATTAGTTAATTAACGAGATTTACAAATAATATTTAAACGTTAACTATAAATATTTTGTATGTAAAACAAATAAAACAAAAATACGGTATTAATGCCATTTGGTTTTCAGTTACGTTTTGTTATCCTAATTTGATTAGGAGAGACATAGATGCACATTATATATATATATATATATATATATATATATATATATATATATATATATATATATATATATATATATATATATATATATATATATATATATATATATATATATATATATATATATATATATATATATATATTGGGATAGTCTCATTATTAATAATATATACGGCAAAAACTAAAAGATGATTTGAGATATACTACGACCAAACTAAAGTGCGATTGTCAACTTTGGTTTTGTTAGTGCGATCAAATTAACAAATTTGTTTGTTAGTTTTGGTTTTATTTGTTTTTACAAATATTGATTAGCTTTATCACGATTTGTACTAGCATACTTAATTGTTTGCTATAACGTATTGTGTGCGTATCCTTAGAGAGATCATTGTTTGATCTTTGGGTTTTCGTTTATATTGGTGGTTCGATAAAGGTGTTTAATCCATCGCTAAAAGGTACGGGTTTCTTTATCTTTTATGTTAATTACTTGTCTATACGTGATCCTAAATTCCGCTGCGTACTCGTGATTATTAATGTGTTAATATGATAAAAGGTTTTTTTATAAATTCCAACAGTTATATTGTTCGACAAACCCTAATATACTTATTTAATTTGTTCAGCTTTAGGTAAAGCAACATCGTTTGATAATCCAATCGATCATAGAAGGGACCCCAAAATAAGAAGAAAAGTAGTACGGGTGAGCTACCTCTCGATTTGATACAGACCGAGAGATTACCAAGACTTCCTGCCAAGTTCGTAGGTTGTTGCAGGTGTGTTTGCTATCGACACCCAAGTTGGAAGAATTCGCCTTTGCATGTAACATCAGTTAGCAACCATGGACTATAAACTCCTCATATTTTATTCGTTGGACTACTTACAACCACCAATGAGTTTTTGTACGCTTTGTTGTGAAACCCTCACTGATATATTCTAGCACTTTCCTAATAGCGAATATATTTTAGCAAGCTTAGATGGATTGGTATGTTTAACAAGTTGGAATACGAAGCAGTTTGCTTTGGAATACACTCACTGGTGCTTACAAAAACGTTACGTTAGTGTGACGATAGGTCAATGGCTCAAGCCTAGTTGCGATAAACTCTACTCTATTTAGTCTAATACAATAACAAGAAGTGAATCTTGTGGGTAATAAAATTCGAATTCGATGAACAAAATTTTACTGACTACAAATATATCAAGGTAATGTCAAACATAAACTACAGCCATTTTGCTATTTTCCGAAACTGCCACCAAAGCTGGGAAGCATAGAGGACGTAAAACACCCATCTCAGTATTCACTTCAAATTACTTGATGCGCCTTGCCATAATACCTATTTATGAATGACACTGGGGTATTGGGTGTGCCAACAAGATAGAATTTATAAAGGGAAAATTCTTGAAATGCCCCAAAGTTGCACCCATTTTTCCAAAATGCACCAACCAAATGAGAATTTCCCAAAATATCTTATGCATTATTTCCGGTTGATGCTATATGCCCTATTTGTCGCCGGTGGAATACCGCACTATCCTTAAGTATCGCCTTATGATTCCATTATTTCCGGTTGATGCTATATGCCCTATTTGTCGCAAGGCATGTTTGGATTCTTTTGGGGAACATGCGGTCCATTGTAAAGAACTTCCGGGCTTCAAGTATCGACATGATTTTGTTAGGGACGTTCTTTACGACATATGTAGGCGTGCTGGGATCTCCTCCAAAATAGAGGCACCTGTGAATTTCTTGACTGACCCGTCAGATGGAAGATCCACACTGAGACCCGCTGATATTTTGGTTTTTGGATGGGTTGGAGGTAAAAATGCGTGCGTTGATTTGACAGGTGTTTCTCCTCTCGTAGGGCTAGGCAGTCGAGATTTTACTGCGGGTCAGGCTGCTATAAAAGCCGCCTCGTGCAAAGTGACTAAACACGAGAAAGCATGTGTTGAAAATCAACATGTGTTTATTCCTTTCGCGTTTGATACATTTGGTTTCCTTGCACCTGAGGCGGTGGAGCTACTTACGAGAATACAACGTGTTATGAATAGTAATGTTTTGGCTCCTAAATCCACAAACGTTGTATTTAATAGACTTGGTTTTGCTATACAAAAAGGGCTAGCGGCGCAGCTTGTTGCCCGTTTGCCTTCTCCTAATATGTAAATTATAATTATTAATGATTGTAGTAAGGTAGGGATACATCTTATGCAACTTATGCAACTTATACGACTTTTCCAAAAATGACAACATTTTGGGAAAATTTTGTCACTTTTTTTCTATTTTTGGAAAAGTCGCATAAGTCGCATAAGTTGCATAAGTTGCATAGGAAATTTTGGGAAATTTTCATTTGGTTGGTGCATTTTGGGAAAATGGGTGCAACTTTGGGGCATTTCAAGAATTTTTCCATTTATAAAACCTCATGTTCTCAAATGCAGTCACTGTGCTTTGATCCATTTCTTTTCGAGCTTTTTTCCGCTTCTCCCTAGCCTCTCGATTAGCTCTCTTTGCTTCTCGAACCTTTTCCTTGACAAATTCCTTAAATATATCCTGCTGATCTTCAGTTAACATCTCCGAAGTAATGAGAACATTGGTGAATTCCTCAAGTTCATACAACTCCCAATCAAACTCACAAATAACAGGTGGTTCTGCTGGAAATATGATATCCACAACAATACTTTGTTCAGTCTCATCTTCCCTAAAGGGGTTATAGAAATATGGTAAGCATTATTCAAACTTCTTGACACGTTCCAGCTTCGGCTGTTTTAAACCAGTCCTTCTTTGAACAAAGCTTAGCATAAAGATTTGAGAATTTAGTCTTTCAACTGAAACACCCCGTTTTCCAAACGGAATATATGGAACACAATCCATTTTCATCTGCTTCATATCGACAATTTCTTCCTGTCGTTGGACCGAGTTGATTCCAATGTTATCAGAAGGTGGAATTGTAGAAACAATCGCAACCACTACCGGTATGCAGGTTGCTTTGGGAACGAGGTTCTGGAACACTGAAGAGGTAGATTTTCCTCGCGTGTAATACACCCCCCTCTTCGAATGCGTCTTCAAGATTTTTGAAATTCCATTTGTATATAGAAAGCAAATCAAGCTGCTCCCACTCTGCTCCAACAATGAAGACCTGCTTCCATAAATCCTCCAATTCAAGTTTAGCAACCTTGGCACGTTTAGGTCTCGTATCCTGTTCCTGCTGAGCGGCCGTTGGTTCTACCTTACGTTTAGTTCCCTTCCTCATTCTTGTTTTGTTGTTTTTAGGGTTTCAAAACAACGATACCAGTAACAAAGGGGGATGAAGAGTGAAGACTTTTGTCGATTTTAGATTTTAGTCGATTGAATAAGTAATAAAGGGGACACTACAACAAATTGGTTGATTTCTCACACTTATATGCCACTTGTTCACACTTAAAAATGTATAAATTTGAAAAGTTCACTCTTTTATAAGTGTTTTTGGCGTGAACAAATTGGGTGTAACAAATAACTTCACACTTTTAAGTGTGAAGATTTTTTAATACTTCATATTTTTATGTGTGAACTTTTTAAAACTTCACATTTTTATGTGTTAATTTTATAATACTTCACACTTTTTAATAATTTATAATTATAAGTGTAAAAATTTTACAAATAAAATTCACCATTTTTAAAGTGAGAAGAAAAAAATGTGAAAATACCTTAAATTTGTTGTAGTGAGATATAGCATGTATATTTATAATAAATAGACACTAACCATAAATATATTATCGTGTACCGACATAAGGCCCATTATTATGTAACCGACTAATAAAACCCGATTTCGACCTTTTTCCATCATATTTTTTTCTTCTAAATTTAACTATCAACACCTGCTTGACACGTGGCTTAGACTTTTCTTTTATGACTTTTGGAAACAAAACTGTTGATGTAAACGTATTAATAAGCGTAACAGCACCAATTGAGTTTAGCATAGTTGGATAAGGCACTAGGCTCTTTAACTAAAAGTCTCGAGTTCAAGCTTTGGGAATTGAAAAAATCTCATTTGGGAGGGATACTATTCATCGAGGTACCGAGCAAACTCCCGCGGAAAATTAGTCTACTCGTCTTAAAGACGGTGGAAACTCCTCGTAGTAGACTAAAAACTAAAAAATAAGCGTAACAGCGGCAACCATTTTTTGCTTGGAAAGTCATAATATAATAATAGCAAAAGCAAAATATGCATGGAAGTTTGTTAACTATTTTGAGTATAGTAAGTAATAAATATATGTATTCCTTTCAAAAAAAAAAGTAATAAGTATATGTATGATAAGTACAGTAAGGATAATAAATATACTATTATCATAACTATATAGTATAAAATATTTTGACATTTTATTAATAGAAACTTAAAAATTTCATTTATATTTTTTAATACGTTATGTACAATTAAAAAAAGATTAAAAACTAAAATATTAATACTTTTTTCTGAATAAAAATATTAATACTTAAGTTTTTAAAATTTAATACTTATATTATACTAATTAATACAATAATTAATACTCAAATTAATACATAATAGTTAATATAAACTTTAAAATAAAAATAATATAACATTAATTAATATAATATTAATTAATAATAATTAATACACCCAATTATTTAAAAGTACAATCATATATTCTTATTGTACAACAACTAAAAACATGTATATCTATACTACATATTACACATTTGTATATGTAAAAGTTAGTGAAATTATCTATGATTTGTATATGTATATTAGTAAAAGTTTAGTGAAATTGTAATCATTTTGCTAAATAATTCAATTGAAAAGAATTGTTCACGTCAATACACAAACATTTTCAAATAATTTATAAAGTATGAAAACATGTAAAATATTAAGTATGTAAATGTTTGCATGTTATATAATGTGACGAATATTACGCAACATCTACTTATTAACAATTGCATTTCACCGCCAATCAACACAATCTCGTAATACTACTAAACCGTGTCGATATCGTTTTGATGCACATGTATAGAACTATGATAAAGTTATTTCTTAAAATTATCGCCATATGCAAAATTATTATCACTGAAAACATTTGACTGAAAAATATTTTTCGACAAGAGATTTGATTACAAGGTATCTGCCGCCGCAATATGTAGGTACCCTACTATAATGCCAAAAGTAATAATATCCCTCGATTGAATTACGTTTTTAGGACATGTTTTTAAATGAAAACTATCGATTCAGAAGTTGTAACAAAAAAAACAAATTAATGCGTCGAAGAATTTAGTCACATGATACCTGCGGCCGTATTGCGCGGATACCTTGCTAATAATTTTGTAACGACTTAAGGATATAGGCGGTATTATTTATAATATATAGAAAGGTAGGTGATTGTTTTGAATACGATTCTTTAAAATGTTAAGTATCAGCATATAACGATTTATTGTATATCCCTACTACTTATAAAGGGTATAAGACTTATTTTTTAAGTACACTTATTTAAGGAAATTATGAATTTAGAAAGGAAAGTATAGGAAAAGATTCCTAACATTCCATGGTTAGATAGTTGACAATTCACAACCTATTTGTACTTCTTTATAGCGGAGGTTACAATTGACACATATCTAATTGCCACTTTTACCTCATTCTTCTTATACATGACTCAAAAATCAAAACTTATGAATACATTTCTCACACACAAAAACTTTATTCTCCGTCAACCCTAATACACACAAACATTATTCAGCCACCACTATAACTTTATCATCACCGTATCTGCCGAATCCGCCCCATCTCTTGATGGTTTAGGTGGTTTCTAGGTAGTTTCAATTGGTGATATTGATTAGTGGTAATGGTGGATAGTTTATGTGGTCTTTGTTGATTTGGGTGGTTTAGAGTGGTCGGATCATGTACATCCTCCTCCACGTCGTCATTTTATCTTCATCCAACAAATCATTATCTACCTACACAATACCGAATCTAGATTCTTGATGACAAAATTCAAATCATTATTTATTTGATTGGATTTTTTATTGATGCATCTCGGAATCCAAACAATCCGATGAGGTTGGTTTTGTATTTTGTATTTTTATTCTTGTATATGTTTGTAATATACCAAACTTCATCTTATTCAATTTTGATTTTGATAAATTTGTACAGTTAAAAAATTAATTTAATTTTTCTTTGAAAACTCTTATGGGATTCAGAGTTTGTGTTGAGGGAAACAAATATGGAGACGGGACCTAAATTATGAGAAACTTTGTTAAAGCTTACTTTTAAAATGATTTAATAAGAAATTAGTTTGCAAAATGGTGGTCACTACTGTTGTTTAGCAAAGAGAGTGTTACGACTATTATAAATCTTTTGTGTGCTTATTACAGGATGTTTAGGAGTGTTAAGAATGGTAGTTTTCAGATTGTATGTAACCCACGCCTGCAACACTTTGAAGTTTGAAATGAAACTAATGTTTGGGTCCTATGATTTGATAAGGCTTGTTATATGCATATTGTCGGTCTATATTTCCAGTTGGAGATTATATTGAGGTTGTTTTATACTTGCTTGCATTGTTTATTGGACCTGCTACCATGGCTTATAAGGCTTGTTATCCACAGGAATTCGTGGATATACCTTGATTAAATCATGCTTAGCTGAACCACAATGATAATGACCAGCCATGAAGATTGACCTTTTTACAATCAAACCTTCTGGTATGCAACTATGCATAAACTGTAATCTAATATGTTCTTTGTATTCTATGCATAAACTGTAATCTGATCTCACTTGTGTGTACACCTGGATGTAATTAACGAAAACATAACGTAATGGTATTACAATAAAACTATAAAAGCTTCAATATAACTAACGAAATGCTATACCAACCAAAAACAAATAAGCCCGTCGCAATACGCGAGCCGTAATCCTTCTTGTTCTCAATCTTTGCTATTGGGAAACCCACAAAACTAAAGAATGATACTGGGAAGAAGCAACTTCAGAGTCATTTTATCAAAGTAACTTCAGAATCAATTTTTAAGGTCATTTTTCAAAATGCCAATTCAACGACTTTGGAGGGTTTGCACTTTGGACTTTATCTTTAAAGTTGTTTTTTACATGTTTGGAAAACATAAACCAAATGAGCTAACTTTGAAGATTTCATATATGTTTTTGCGTATTTGTGTTATGCATAATGTGTATATTTGATTAAAGAGAAACAAATTTGGGCTACGCAAGGATATTGAAATTCGGATGTATCAGTCGGGGACTTGAGTTGGCTTCTGACGCAAAACCTTCAAGCTAGGTGAGGAGCTGGTAAGAACTTGTTTGCTAACACTATGTTCTGTGTATATATTTATCAACAACCAATCTTCGTTTAAGATCTTCGCTGATGAGGGTTGAAAACAAATGAAACCACGAGAAGGTGGGAATGAAAACAGAGGAAATAGAACTTAAAAAGTATGTTGTTGTAAGTCTTGTTTTGTAATTTATTTAGTTTTTAATTACTAGCAGCAATTTCCATCCGTCCCATTGGAAACTCATGTTAATTTGTATGTGCTGCATCAAATAAATTATAAAAAGTAAATTTAGTGAATAACCATGAGTTGCCTATAAATATGATTTACATAAACAAAATCAAAATAGTTAACACATAGATTGTTTTAACAGTCCCGCCGCTTATGCTTTTAGTGTGTCATCATTTAAAGATTGTTTGGATTTGTATTGCTTATCGTTATATAATTAAATGAATAAGTACTATTGAATAACTTTATTTCATGTTTATCTTAACCATAACAACAAAAATGAACAAGTAGTAACGTTGTGTCTTTATCCTTCATAAAAATTTAAAAGCCTTTTATGTTATTAACATATTACATATTTATAGTAATGCTAATGCTCTTAGTTCTTGGACTTCAATATTTGGAAACTGGTGTTTTCATGGATGGTTGTGGTATGTGAACAAAAAGGATTATAACATAGACAGTTACCTAGGATTTGTATTATTGTGCTATGCAAATAAAGTAACTAATATCAATACCATTTGGTGTGTGTTAGGTATAGCTGCAACAGGAACTGAATTTGCGAAGGATGAGACGTGTGACAAGCGAAAACGGATAAATTTGCAATAGGATCTCAAAGATGAAGCCATGTGCATGGTCTCTGAAAGAGAGAAAATGTCGCAAGATGCAGCTTAACGTGCAAAAAGAAGCGACATACGAAAATGATAAAAAGGAAAAACATGCGTTCGAGTCTCATGGAAAAAGATGCATCTTACGAGAAGGTTCGACAAGGGGCTAGCACAGTATAATTTGTACTTTACTACGGAGTATTACTTTATGTTATTTGCTAATTTTACGGCTTAGGCGGGTTAAGCTATTAGTGACTTTCGACTTTTCTTCAATACTATATATTAGTTTGCAATGCTAATGAAGCGTCAATACTATTATCATGGTATTTCTGTACCTAATATATAATGAAGCGTCAATACTTTATGTTATTTCATTGTAATTTCTGTACCTAATATACGTGCATAAATACTATTAGCATTTGTGTTTTATCGACATCAGTCACTTGTTTGTTTTACTTTGATTCTTTATAACTCTTAATGTGTGTTAAGACCAAATGAAATTTTTTGATATTAGTATTTGTTTGCTAATGCACCCATTAAAACTCGCCCTCTGTTTGTAGGGAATAGTGTGTTGAACCTTATAACTCAGTTTTGCAATGAGTCGAGGAGATTGGATACAGGAAAAACAGAGAAAGAAATTGAGCAAATGGAAACGAAGATTGGAGTCTTGCAATAAAGTGACCTTCAAAAGACGCATTGCTAGAGACAAGGAAATACCAAGAATAGTGTCCCAAATTGGAGCCATTAAAGCCACCTTGCCTAACGCTTTTTGTCCTAGACCTCCTTTATGTTTCTTACATTTTTTTCTAATAACTAACATTTAAATAAAGCTCGTGAGCATCAGGCATTTGTCTCGGTTTGTATCATGCTATTAAATTTTCCCCTTGGGCAACCAAGAGAATCAAATGTTGGTTACATGTGAGTTAAACTTACATGGTTAATTCCAGACTTACATCCTTGCCTTTATGGGGCTGTTTGGAATTTTTTATTTTGTACCAGATAGTGGCATTGAGAATGTGAAGGTCACTTTTATTGTCTATGACAACGTCACTCACCAAGAAACTCAAGGTAAGTATAACTGTATAATTATGATCCTTATATTCTCTGTCTTACATAGACGAGTTTTTCATGTTAACTAATCCACAAAGATATAGCTCACGTTTTCAAGCATCCTTATCATAATGTTAACTCCTTTAAGGTTGCACATATCTATCATACGTATTCTGAACTTTGAAGTGGGAAAGCAATGGGTCAAAACTATTTTGACCCAAGCCTGTACTGACAAAAACTTGCGTTGGCCTATTAACACCTGCAATAATAAGCCACTCTTAGCACATGTAAATTTATTTTATTATAGAACATCTTTTAGAACAAATTTGGTTGAGATTTTGAGTGTACACGAATAAAAAATGATTAGGAAAGTTGCACCTAATCTATAAACCACTACATTTATAATTACATCATGTGTTGTAAAATGACACATATGTTTGATTTTTGTTTTATTTCTAAAATGTCGTTGATCCCATTTAATCACTTACACATGGTACTATCTATCATATTACTAAAACATTTCTTGCAAATCAGGTTTAAGATTGGAAGTCAGTTTAACAATCAATAAGAACCAGCTGCCGAGTGAGAGTTGTCAAGCTTGCTGCCTAACAAGAAGATGGAATGTTTCATGGCTAATCTCGATTACCTCAGTTGTAACGTGTCGTGAAGTTCTAATTCTTTACATCTCAACTACGAACTCAAATTTTAATAGGGTTGCGAAACTTAAAGTTCAAGCATCTACAAAGTGTTTTGGCTCTCAAATGAACTGCTTAAACCCACTAATTTCATCCAAAATGTATTTAAATCAGTAGAAGGGTTGATAAAGACTGTTAATTTTTGTGCTCAACGTCAAATATTTCAATTCATGACGAAAAAGAAATGAACACTGTTGAGGAACGAAACTTCGTTTATGTTTTTCTTCAAAGCCTCAATCTACTTTTCGCCTTAACGAAACACAGGCTTCACATAATTGTTTGATTTACAACGTGTAACTAAAGTTTTTACATGTTGTTTGATACATGCTTATTAAAGATATTTTCTAATAAAGTTGAATTATCGCACGCTACAATATTTTGTAATTACAATTTGATCTTACCACAATGTAACATATCGTTAATTATCTGCCGCCAAGCAATTCCGGCGCTATGCGCGGGTAATCGTCCAAATGTTTTTAATGGTTTTTTTTCATATTAAGAATTCATCTTATGTTATGAGTGTTTTCAGTTTCAGTTTAACAAATTTCAAAAAACACTTGCCACAAAAATTTATGTCGTTAATTTATGTGCTGTTAGGCAATCTCGCCGCTTTGCGCGGGTATACGTCTAGTTTATATAATTGAGTGTTTTATTAAAAGCATCTCTAATGCTAAAACTTTGCAATGACTTTTTACATTTAAGGCATTTAATGCAAATTTTCTTTAATAGCTAAAGGTTTGAACAAAAAGCTTTGAGTTTACAAAGTCATTGCAAAAAACTTTCTACAAAGCTTTAACTCTAATGCAATAAAACCACTTCAAAAGACTTTTTGAAATAGTGAAATGCTATGTTTGGTTTACCTATTAGAAATGCGGGTTAAAACCATAAATTACTAACGTACATTACTTTTTTCTCGACATTACCAATATAGAACGTATACTCTCATTATCACCATCAAAGTTTACATTTTTTTTCTAAAGTTACAAACGTTATCGAAAGTGACCTATGATAGCCGGTTTCAAAGTACGAATTACCTACACTTCACCTTTTTTATAGGTAATATGAAAGTTTTCAGTTGCTTATTTTTTCCACCTCCAATAAAAAATTACATATCTCATTAACCTTCTTCCAATATCATATTCTTTCATCCAAGCCCAGAAAACATCACTAAGATCTTCATCTTTTCCGGCAAACTTCATATTTTCCGATCATTAAATCCATGTACATATACCATCTTTTTCGTCTCTTACACAAACTGATCTCACCCCTGGTCATTTATAACACTATCAAATCATAATCGCGATAACTCACCTTTTCTTTTGTGAGAACTCATATTTTTCCTGGTAATTAAATTATTCTTTTATTCGTACTTCTCGATTTTACAATGTTTTACTTGTTCCTCTTTACTTTTTTATACGTAAATACTGAGATCTCGAGAATTTTAATTAAATTATAGTTCAACTATTTTCTAATCACTAATAATATTGTATTCGAAATTATAAAAAAAATTATTTTTATTTTTCTATATTTATTTATTGTAGTAACCCGAAATTTAAAATCAACATTTAGACCAAGCTCTAATCTTATTTTTAATATTCGGACCAATATTTATTACCCGACTATTAAATTTTTTTTGAACGTACCGACCATTAGTTATCATGCTCGTTTTTACTAATAATATTGAGTTATCGGCGAATCGACAAGGTTCGGGATTTAACGTATCGAATACGTGTCATTTATTATTTATCGACAAAAACTGTGTCTGTCATCGACCGTAAATATTCTCGTTATGACATTGAAATATTTTCTATTATCGTCGTTTTAATTTTTTGTTTTACGAGCATTTTTCATAAATTACGTTAAACCTTTAAGGGCCATTCGTTTATATAATGCGTTAACGTATTTTAAATCATAAGCGCTCATTTAATTATCAAAATATTAATGTTCTCCGAATGTCAACATTTTTATTTCGTATTGAGCGTTTATTTTTCGTGTTCTACGTATAACTTTTTGATCGCGTAACTTTTAAAATACCGGACTTTAATAATACCCGCCTTAGTAAATTAAAAGGCAAGATTTGATATAAACATTACCCCACTCGTTACCCAATACGCCACACACATACACATAGATATGTGAAGTGTCAATTGTTGGGACAGATGGCACATAGCTTTTGCATATATGCATCAACATCACCAACACATTATATACTTTTATTAACATCAACCACAAACAATCTCCTTTTTCCTTAAATTGGTGTTGCGTCCATATCAAAACATCAACAACAATATTTTCTACTTCTTATAACACTTTGAATTGAAGGACTAAGGATACTAGTCTTATTCTAAATTTCCTTTCCACAACAAAATAACACCAATTTCCTCAATTATTCGAGTCAAGGGTTGATTTAATTAAAAGGGTTTCGATGCTTTTAGCGATAACCATGTACGCCATAGTTCCAAGCTTTGTAGTTATCACACAACCCTTTTTCCTTTCATTATAGAAAGCATATACGTTCCCTAGTTTGATTGTGCTTGAGTAAGATATGTATTTATTTTTGTTAATGAGACTAAAAGAATAAAAAAAAGTAACTAATTGTGTTTAAAAAGTTACCAGGCAACCAAGTTATTTTCGTACGTTACCACTTTGGAAAACAAGAACATGAACTACATTAGTGGTAGTTAAAATGCTTTAAGTTTTATTTGAATAGCAAGCAAAAACATAACACTTTTGGCGTTAGTTAAAACGCACCCGTAAGGCTCACCTTCACACCTTTCGACCTATATTTAGACCTCTTACGACCCATTTTTAAACCTCAAAAAGACCTTGTCATAAGAAGATTAAATAAGGGAAGTTGTAGACAGCCATGCCGTCTGCACGAACGTACTTTTGGTTAGACGTGAAAGTCTTTATCAAAAACCGTATACAACATCGAAACTGGTCCACTAAATTCGAAATCTTAAAATAGTTATAAGACGCCTACTTCGAACACGATTCTAACCCTTCAAGCGACCTCAGTTTATAAAGATCAAAACATGTACTTATAGACGAGCCAACTGGCTATTTAATGTAACTTTTAGTTTAAACCGCGGGTCACTAAGAGCTCGCTATTCTTTGCTAAATATCGAGAATGACTACTACTGTAACGAAAATATAAGCCGTTTACGTACTTTAAATCTCCTGCCATTTCTAAACATGTATTTGGTGTCTCATGTCGGGGGACATGAGACATGTTTTATTTATTATACTTTTAAAAATAAATTAATAATTAATATATTTATTAATTTTAATCAATTATTATTTAATATATTTTTATAATCAAAATATAAAATATATTTAGGATATTTGACCCATTAAACGACTCGGATAAATAAATTATCCCGACTACGAAATGTTCATATTGCTAAATATATCCCGATTAAATGACCACACTTTTATGAAAACGTTAAACTTTCACAAGTGTTAAAAACTATCGATTTATATAAATGAACTCAAGCACATACTAGGGGACTAAATGCTACGTTTATTTCCATGTTGCATGTATAGTAATACATACTTTATTTAATTTAGGTTTCAGATTTTTCTGAGCTATTATTTCTCCATGTCTACGTTTGTGCTATTTTACCATTGCTACTTCTTCGAGGTGAGTTCATAGCCCTCTTTTTTTTACTACTTATACATTGTTTCTAAACGCGGGGTGAGATTTTACATGGTGGAACACATTCATTTAAAATTGTATGCTATCCAGAACTTGTATGCTATCCAGAACTTGTATGCTATCCAGAACTTATATCCTTTCCAGAACTTGATGATTTCCAACAGATTTTCATTATTATTATTGCTTTTAGTTATAGCCCTTAAGTTTCCTCTCCTGATCATGAACCGTTAATTTACTTGTGTTACTAAGCGCGAATGTTGTGGGTGGATCCATCGGGATTGACAATCCTCGTCCCATGTTGCGGTTGTTTAACCATGACACATTTCATTTGTTTATACTTGAGTATTTAGGCTGAATACTCACTAGAGGAACTTACATTGAGTTAAGCTTCGGTTCATGAACTAAATAGCAATAATAATGGTTTCGGACTATGGTTATCGTACGTAACCATTTTCCTTATTTCTTGTTTTACAAATGAATGCTTGTGTTCCACACCTTTACTGCTAAACCTATGAATATCACTCAACTTCGCGTTGACGATTTTACATGTTTAATCTCAGGTATTATTACTTAGCTTTGCTTGGATGGGAGCCCGCAGGATATTATCGCAACTTGGAGATTTCTGTGTTACTTTTTAAAGTTCGATTTTGGTAAAAGCCGTCAGAAGTTTATCCTATATTTTTGGTAACAACATGTTACAAAACCATATTTAAATAATAGATTTTCCGCTTATAAAACTTTGGGACCTTTGTTTAAAAACTCTGATCTTTTTGTGATGTAATGTATAAGTTTTTATTACGTCAACTTTATGTCAACAGTATTTCATTGTTTCTTGTAACATGACGTGGAACCCCTTTGTTGCCTACGTGTTTCCTTGCCTGATTTTGGGGGTCTCACAGATTGGTATCAGAGCGATGGTTATAGGGAACTAAGTCGTTTTTCAAAACTTAATTTATAACCGAAAGTTCAAATATTTCATGTTTAAAGTGTCAAACACAGAATCTGCCATTGTTGTACGATATCTGCGCTGGTAACTCTCTAATCCTTATTATTTACTTTTAATTATCATCATAGTATTTCTTCTCCTGATTACATGTTAAAATATAACATTACCCTAATGACGGTAATTACTATGTCTTTTCAAAACCTTTGTGCTTCATGAATTATCATTGGATATTACTTGATTACATATGCTCTTGCTGCATATCTTGAATTCTTGTTTTTGTGAACTGATTTTGTTACAATGATTTTATATTGCTATGACGTTACATACTTGAATTTGGAGCGAGTATGTTGCAGACTTTTCATACTCACTTTACTGAGTACTATTGCTATCTTGTTTATGCGTGATACGACTGACCTCATATACTCGTTCGTTTTGAACCGCTTATTTTTCTTGACTCACTATTACATGTTATGTGTATTCTCGCGATACCATTGTTTGGGATTAAGTAAGTGTTGATTTCAATGAAACTTCTGATTTTCATTCTACTACCGTGCGTGTTACTTTTATTGTTAAACCTCTTAAAGCTATCTATTTAGATATCCAAATTGTTTTCCGACCATTCGTAATTGAATGTCTAGTCTATAGACCATTGTGTAGCTCAATGTGTCTCCGAAAAAGACTAAAGGACATCGTGTGAGTCACACATCTCTAAGCATTCGTTGAATCTGTGTTAAATAATATCAAGGGTTTTCATAACCTTGATTTACCTTTACGTCGCCGTTTTACATGACACTCGTATAACGATTAAATATTGTTTCATTGACCATTCTACGTTTCGATTTCGAATTACAACGTTCGTTTGTATCTTGAAAACATCATCGCTATCTTGTAATTCATCCTCTATTATGCGAAGATTGTTTGGAACACGATTGTACTTCTATAAACTTGTATCCTCCCTTTTCATTTAACCTCTTCGCTCCAGGAGTGTGGCCCGTTAATCTTCCAATTCTTTCTCGATATGTCTTGTGATTTTGGAAAAAAATCACACTGCCAAGAGACCTTCCTGCATTGCATCTCGAAATCTAAGACACAAATGTCATGCATCGTTTTTGAATTCTTAGTTTATCGTTGGCATTCTTGAACCATTTCTATACATGATTAATTACGCAATTTATTCTTTTTCGTCTTTATGGAATCCACAAGTCCTGTGTGTACATTAATTCTGGGTTATTATGAAATTTGGATTTAATTTCAAACTGTGTCGAAAAATATACTTTCTACAAAAACTTTACAGGAAATTTATCAGTGTCGAGAAAATATTTTTATAACTTTAGACATAAAAATATATATTTCTACTTGTTGAGACATCCGTTTAGGACATAATATTTTACCAGTAAACATTAAAAACAAGCAAGTTACGCTCATTTGGGATTGTAAAATTTAAGAACTTATTTCTGCGTAGTTCTAAAATATCATCTTATTGACAGATTTAAATGCAAGGGCATTTTCGTCCATTTTTGATCCGTTTCAAGTCTCTAGTAAAACTAGAAAGTTGTTCAAAACATCGTTTTACATCGAATTGTATTAGACTTTGAGTCTTAGAATATCATTTAGTGATTCAATTGGTTTGGTCAATCCCAAAAAGGTCAAAGTTGATTAAAAAGTCAAAGCTGATAGAAATTTTGAAATAGGGTTTTTAGGCGTTTTTGAGTTCGTGTGAGCTCGTAAAACTTTAACTAATGATACTTTACGACCATGAAACAATGATTGCGATTGAAAACGTTAAAATAGTGCATATTTATGTCAAATAAATAACGATGTGCACACATATGGATTCCTCTATCTTTCTTTTATATATGACTTAATTGTCATTCTAAGTTGTCTTTCTTTGCTTCTATCATACCACTGATTTGGACCGAGGTTGAAGTTCTTATTTTCATCATTCGTTAACCTTCTTGACACGGGACTCTAGACGATTCCGGCTAAACCTCTCGAAACCCTATCACTTTGTAACCATTTCATTGATTGTCTTGAACTACTCATTATTTCCCTCTGGTAACCCACTCGCTACTTTGTAAACTATTATCATGTTACCATATAAACTCAAACTGGTCTTTTTGCGAATCATTTTACAAAAGGTTTCATTTGGTCTTTCTTAAATAATTGAATGATATCTTATAAAACTAATTTATATTAATTTTACGATGTAATTTCTCAAATTGTTCAACAATTGGTTTTATAAAGAACCCTTGTAACCATAAAAAAAAATTTGTTGAATTAAATATCTAGCCAGTAACTTATTGGCGAAAAGTTTCATAAAATATTTTAATTCCTGTTTTTTTTACAAATGGCATTATATACATATTTTAAATAATATGACCTGTAATACTGATTTGACGAAGCTGAGCATCGCATTGCTAGTCCTAAATTATGCATGGCCTGATCACCTATGCTTAATTTAGAAGGAGCCATGAAACGCCAAATAGTAGTCACCTTAAATATTTAAACAAGAATCAACTTTTTAATTATGTTTTTTAAAAAGTTAGATAAATGTAAATTTTGGAAATTTTTACATTTTATGCGAGTATCAACAGTTCGCGACTTACACATATGAACCCTTATCTTTTTTTTTAACAAAGTACATGCCTCAAGCACATATTTTCTTACTCAACGATCTTTGTTTAACTTGTTACCTCATTTTCTTTCGTGGCATAATTCTCGTTACCAATTGTCTAATTTCTTACCATTGATACCAGACTTGAAAATTTCAATGTTTTTATGCTTATTCATTTACCAACCTTTCCTATCTATTTGGGTAGACCTTCAAAACGCCTCTAGACGCGAATAGTGATTTATGACGGGACGTGAACGATAAATTCGTGTAACTGTTATGATTATGTGTTAGACTCTATCATTTTGAAATTCATTCGTGTGAATTATGAGTTGATTTCGTCTTTCATGGCTAGTGTTGTTCAGTTTACTGGAATTACTATCAAGAAACTTCTTAAGAATTTTCTGTGATTCGAAAATTTATTGAGTGGCTTTTCTATTTCGACAGTGTATCGACCATCGAACACTTAATAAGCCGTTGTTGGTGACACCAACTGCACTCAAGAAGTGATGACTGGCTAAATCCTTGTTTCTTATTATTTTGTTCATCGACGCGTCTATTCTATCACGTTTGTTAAGAATTGGTACGAATTTCGTTTTATTCCCTCGTGCTATTGGTAGTCATTTGTTTGTATTTTCTTCCGTCTCCAGTGGAACTCTGGGGACCAGAGTTCCTTTAGGAGGGGCGACTGTGAGAACTCATATTTTTCCCGGTAATTAAATTATTATTTTATTCGTACTTTTCGATTTTACAATGTTTTACTTGTTCCTCTTTACTTTTTTATACGTAAATACTGAGATCTCGAGAATTTTAACTAAATTATAATTCAATTATTTTCTAATCACTAATAATATTGTATTCGAAATTATAAATTTTTTTTTTTATTTTTCTATATTTATTTATTGTAGTAACCCGAAATTTAAAATCAACATTTAGACTAAGCTCTAATCTTATTTTTAATATTCGGACCAATATTTATTACCCGACTATTAGATTTTTTTTGAACGTCCCGACCATTAGTTATCATGCTCGTTTTTACTAATAATATTGAGTTATCGGCGAATCAACAAGGTTCGGGCTTTAACGTATCGAATACGTGTCATTTATTATTTATCGGCAAAAACTATGTCCGTCATCGACCGTAAATATTCTCGTTATGACATTGAAATATTTTCTATTATCGTCGTTTTAATTTTTTGTTTTACGAGCATTTTTCATAAATTACGTTAAACCTTTAAGGGCCATTCGTTTATATAATGCGTTAACGTATTTTAAATCATAAGCGCTCATTTAATTATCAAAATATTAATGTTCTCCGAATGTCAACATTTTTATTTCGTATTGAGCGTTTATTTTTCGTGTTCTACGTATAACTTTTTGATCGCGTAACTTTTAAAATATCGGACTTTAATAATACCCGCCTTAGTAAATTAAAAGGCAAGATTTGATATAAACATTACCCCACTCGTTACCCAATACGCCACACACATACACACAGATATGTGAAGTGTCAATTGTTGGGACATATGGCGCATAGCTTTTGCATATATGCATCAACATCACCAACGCATTATATACTTTTATTAACATCAACCACAAACAATCTCCTTTTTCCTTGAATTGGTGTTGCGTCCATATCAAAACATCAACAACAATATTTTCTACTTCTTATAATACTTTGAATTGAAGGACTAAGGATACTAGTCTTATTCTAAATTTCCTTTCCACAACAAAATAACACCAATTTCCTCAATTATTCGAGTCAAGGGTTGATTTAATTAAAAGGGTTTCGATGCTTTTAGCGATAACCATGTACGCCATAGTTCCAAGCTTTGTGAGTTATCACACAACCCTTTTTCCTTTCATTATAGAAAGCATATACGTTCCCTAGTTTGATTGTGCTTGAGTAAGATATGTATTTATTTTTGTAAATAAGACTAAAAGAATAAAAAAAAGTAACTAATTGTGTTTAAAAAGTTACCAGGCAACCAAGTTATTTTCGTACGTTACCACTTTGGAAAACAAGAACATGAACTACATTAGTGGTAGTTAAAATGCTTTAAGTTTTATTTGAATAGCAAGCAAAAACATATACACTTTTGGCGTTAGTTAAAACGCACCCGTAAGGCTCACCTTCACACCTTTCGACCTATATTTAGACCTCTTATGACCCATTTTTAAACCTCAAAAAGACCTTGTCATAAGAAGATTAAATAAGGGAAGTTGTAGACAGCCATACCGTCTGCACGAGCGTACTTTTGGTTAGACGTGAAAGTCTTTATCGAAAACCGTATACAACATCGAAACTGGTCCACTAAATTCGAAATCTTAAAATAGTTATAAGGCGCCTACTTCGAACACGATTCTAACCCTTCAAGTGACCTCAGTTTATAAAGATCAAAACATGTACTTATAGACGACCAACTTGCTATTTAACGTAACTTTTAATTTAAACCGCGGGTTACTAAGAGCTCGCTATTCTTTGCTAAATATCGAGAATGACTACTACTGTAACGAAAATATAAGCCGTTTACGTACTTTAAATCTCCTGCCATTTCTAAACATGTATTTGGTGTCTCATGTCGGGGGACATGAGACATGTTTTATTTATTATCCTTTTAAAAAAATTAATAATTAATATATTTATTAATTTTAATCAATTATTATTTAATATATTTTTATAATCAAAATATAAAATATATTTAGGATATTTGACCCATTAAACGACTCGGCTAAATAAATTATCCCGACTACGAAATGTTCATATTGCTAAATATATCCCGATTAAATGACCACACTTTTATGAAAACGTTAAACTTTCACAAGTGTTAAAAACTATCGATTTATATAAATGAACTCAAGCACATACTAGGGGACTAAATGCTACGTTTATTTCCATGTTGCATGTATAGTAATACATACTTTATTTAACTTAGGTTTCGGATTTTTCTGAGCTATTATTTCTCCATGTCTACGTTTGTGCTATTTTACCATTGTTACTTCTTCGAGGTGAGTTCATAGCCCCCCCTTTTTTTTACTACTTATACATTGTTTCTAAACGCGGGGTGAGATTTTACATGGTGGAACACATTCATTTAAAACTGTATGCTATCCAGAACTTGTATGCTATCCAGAACTTGTATGCTTTCCAGAACTTGATGATTTCCAACAGATTTTTCATCATTATTATTGCTTTTAGTTATAGCCCTTAAGTTTCCTCTCCTGATCATGAACCGTTAATTTACTTGTGTTACTAAGCGCGAATGTTGTGGGTGGATCCATCGGGATTGACAATCCCCGTCCCATGTTGCGGTTGTTTAACCATGACACATTTCATTTGTTTATACTTGAGTATTTAGGCTGAATACTCACTAGAGGAACTTACATTGAGTTAAGCTTCGGTTCATGAACTAAATAGCAATAATAATGGTTTCGGACTATGGTTATCGTACGTAACCATTTTCCTTATTTCTTGTTTTACAAATGAATGCTTGTGTTCCACACCTTTACTGCTAAACCTATGAATATCACTCAACTTCGTGTTGACGATTTTACATGTTTAATCTCAGGTATTATTACTTAGCTTTGCTTGGATGGGAGCCCGCAGGATATTATCGCAACTTGGAGATTTCTGTGTTACTTTTTAAAGTTCGATTTTGGTAAAAGCCGTCAGAAGTTTATCCTATATTTTGGTAATAACATGTTACAAAACCATATTTAAATAATAGATTTTCCGCTTATAAAACTCTGAGACCTTTGTTTAAAAACTCTGATCTTTTTGTGATGTAATGTATAAGTTTTTATTACGTCAACAGTATTTCATTGTTTCTTGTACCATGACGTGGAACCCCTTTGCTGCCTACGTGTTTCCTTGCCTATTTTGGGGGTCTCACATCTTTAACGACTGCTACCATCAATCGTGAAATCAACTACTGCTACTATCAATCTCCGAAGACCCACCACCACTTCGCTGCTATTCATCCTCGTGGTAGGTCGTTAGTCTGATCTGTGTATGCAAGAATACCATCAGGTCATGATTTATGAACACGAATAAAAAATTATAAAAGTTTGATAAAGATAAAAAAAGTATATGTAAATCATGCATACAAACACACGAAAGGTAAAAGGATATGCGTATGCAAGAATACCATCAGGTCATATGTATGTAAAAAAGTGAGATTTGTTCAAGAATACCATCAGGTCATATGTATGTAAAAAAGTGAGATTTGTTTGTGTTTGGGAAAGATAATTAGTGTTTATGTTTTAAGAGATGGATTATCACAATTTAATAAATGACGTGGAAATTATAAAAATCACATTACCTATATTAACCGGTACCAACAAGTTTGAATGGTGATAATGATAGTATATGTTCTATATTAGTAATATCGAAAAAAAAAGTAAACTACGTTGGTAATTTATTGCTTTAACCCTAGAAATGCTCTAAAAGTATTAATTACGCATTAAAATTTTTGTAATTTATTAGTGTATTATAAAATTTTTAATTATTATATGATGAAACAGTTTTACATTTGACTTATTAAATAGTACTAGTATTATTTAAACATATTTTAGTTTATGCGTTAAAAGAAGATACATTTTGTTAAAAAAAATAATAACTGAAACGATAAAAGATGACCTATATATAACCTTAAACAAAACACCACCTAATTCCTAAAAACGGGTTTATCAAGTCAAGCAACACAAAAATCAACAAAACCCAGTGCCAACAAAATGACCAGATCCACCACCGTTTTGATCCTCCTCGTACTAGTAACAATCTCAGCCTTGTTTATAAGCAATGTGTCCGGAGCATCGAAATCATCCGTTAAATTCGTGAAAAAGACTGTCAAGGCTCATCCCATTGTCATCTTCTCCAAATCTTACTGCCCGTCCGTACTTACCTCTATCTCTTATTATTATGTTTATATAATCCGATCTATTACTTTTATATATAGTTTTAATTAATGGCTATGCTCCGTAGATAGGCGCTGTAAAATATTAAAGTGTTTTATTGATTGAATCCATTACATAAGATGTGGCATATGTATTTATACAGAATACGTAGCTTTGAGATTAAGCAACCTACTCAAAACCCTAAACCTAATGGGCCACAAGCCCACAATCAGTGGGTATTTGAAATCAGCTTTTAATACCATTTACGCGCGGTTAGTGTTTAGCGTTGTAAAAACTCTGATTTATCGACTTATTTTGAAGCTTGGGAGCTTATATAAGTTTATCATGATATAATAAACTTATATAAGCCCCCAAGTCTCAAAAATAGCCGATAAATTGGGGCTTATTGCTCAAATCAAAATTGATTTCGCCTTATACTTCATAAGCCCCAATTTTCTGGCTTATTTTAAGACTTATGGGCTTATATAAGCTTGTCATATCATAATAAACTTATATAAGCACACAAATCTCAAAAAGAAGCCGAAAATTTAGGACTTATGTTTCATAAGCCAAAACAAACACCCCTTTAGTGTTACCATTTAGCTTTTACGTTTTTTTGCACTTTAAAATCACAACCTATGCTAGCAAACACTTTTATAGAATAATCAATGGCTGATAATTGCTACTCCTAATTGCGCTAATTTTCCCAAATGTACCTAAGTTTTTTAGAGCAGTTAGCTAGTAACAGGTTATAGCTTCTACTTTTGGAAAGGCATTTAACTTCGTAGATAGTAAAGTTAACCAGAAGCTAGGAAATCCATATACTCAATTACAACAACACACAACAAACCGCATGACCAAAAAATTACAACAATAATATGACCTGGAAACGTGACGATTCAAATAATATCTGAGCAGCCTCGTCATCCGAACCGAACAAACATAGAACCACATAAGGGCAATCACCTAGTAGTAGAATGTATGAAAACAGGTGAAAACCTGCTGACGTAAAGCACGTTGAAACCTCAACCCCGGCCACACAATCATACCAAGTGGTGGTGCAACGACGAGTATACGGATGATGCTGGTGCTTAAAATACATTTGGAAACATAGTTGTAGCGGTGATTATGAAGTGTAAATTGTGTAAATTTTAAACACTTATTTTTGAAATGCTAATAAAAGAAGCGTCTGGCATTTACGTCATTTTACACTTTATAATTACAACTATGCTGCTCGATGCTTTTATAAAACTAACAACTACGGACTCCCATTAGCTTTTCCAAATATAGCTGTAGGTCGATCACATTGATCGATTGCACCACGTAAAATTGTGTTAAGTAATATTGTTATTCTTAAGGATTAATTTCATATATCGCCCTACTTTCAATATCAATTTCATATATACCCAAAGTGCAACTATTGAATGCCTACAATAATTTTTAAGCATGTTTGGGTATATATGAAATTGATTTTAAAAGTAGGGTGATATATGAAATTGCCCCTATTCTTTTATGTTTGTGGTGTTTTTTCTTAAGCGATAACATTTTACATTTGTTAATGTTACTATTATATTAATGTTGAAGGCTGTATTTGATTTTGTTTTGCTGATGTTGTTATTGGTGACGGTGTTTCACAGATATTGTAGAAAGGCAAAAAGTGTATTTGCGTCATTGGAACAGAAACCATATGTTGTTGAGCTCGATGAGAGAGGTCAGTTGATTTTATATTGTGTATGCTACGCAATGCTTCAAATTATACTATTGCTCGACTTATGATCGGAATGAAACACCTTAATGTAAAACCTGCATAACTGTATATTTGAATGGACTAACTAAAGTAATTACAGCTACTCATTTGACATTGAGGTCAAGTGGAGTGACAACTTTTTCATCATAGAGTTCCACAAATGATAGGTGCAGCAAAAGTGTACACGGATTTTTTATGCAACAAATCTTCTAATAAGATTTGTGTGATCTTGAGATATCAGATATGTATAACCGAAAACTTTTTTTATTAGGAATATAACCAATTAAGACATGGGGAATAGAATTAGCTGCAATTAGTCAAGTTGGAATTTGTTCGAGTAAGATGTATGTTAATGATGTTATAAGGAGAATTGGAGGGGAGTAACATAAGCTAAGTGGCTTCTGATATAAATTATCTCCAAAATACGTGTAAGAATTTTGCCCAGGTTTTCAGGGGTCCAGCTAAATAGATTGAATATCTATGTTCCCTCTATTGATGATTATTGTTTTGGGTTAAGAATTTTTATAAACATGGGGATACGAAACTTATTGCTATCGTCACTGCTCAGTGAGTCAGCTTCAGTTGTGGTTTAGGATTTGTTTTTTTAACATATAGAATGAAGCTCTCTTGTGATGTGACCTTGGGAGTACACATATATTAGATCGCTCTTGAATGAACTTAAACCAGGGTAAGGAAATATATCAAGATTCCACTATGCCCCCTATACATCGCTAAGCCAAAGGAGATGCACCACATATAACTATTCAGACTTATACAATTGAGCATCGTTTACATGAACATCAGATTTGGCTTAAGAATAGAAAATGATAATTCTATGCCATATTGGGGAATCTCGTGTGGCAAGCTGACACAAGTTTTTGATTAGAGATATCAGATATGCATATTTTATCAGTTTAAGTAATGCACGGCACCTTATAAAGAATCCCATGAGGGATAATATAGGATAGTGTGTTCTTTTTCCAAGCAAATTGCAAAAAAATTTCGTTTTGAGATGCTGATGATGCTTACCTTTTTTGCCCTTAAACCACTCTGCGAAAGAATGATATGAGTTACTTAGAAGTTAATGGAGTTACTTAATAACAATATAACTGTAGATCATCTAAAAGGAGTAATGGAAGGACCTAAGTTGTACGCAAATTGTTTGTTTTTATTGCTGAGTGAACATGAATTATGTGAATAGAAACTAGTTTGAAATATGCATGTACAAGCTTCTTATCGTAAAAGTCTTGTCACAGTACTAATTAGATAATAGATTTTGATTTTTTTCATCCAAACACACTAAAGACCAAACTGCTGATTATGTTGTTTTTATTAAGCAGTCCAAACATGAAACCCTCTTTTAAGTTTCTCGTGGAGTAAATTTAATGAGAACATGACCATTTTAAAATATGTGGATACATGGCGATGGTCTTCTAATGGCACCGAGTAATGTTCATATCATAAATTTATACCGTAATAGAATTCAGCCTAAGCAATCTGATTAAAGATCTGGAATACATGCGATTAAAAATGTGTTTTATTCAGTTGTAGACTCGGATCTTGGATCTCTGAAAATATAACTTTTCCTTAATGAGTTGTTTCAGATATAATAGTTGATGGTGACCTGCTTGGCGCGTCCTTGATAATTTAAGATAAAAATTGTGAACAACTTATATTTTCTCCGTTCCTACATGGAAGACGACATTGTTTGAATGTGTTACAAAGAGGCTCATAGACCATTCTTATTTGCTTTATATGGTGGTAGGTTGGTAATTGGTAAATAGATGATGATATGACACTTTCAGCTCATTATATATATAGAATAGGGTCGATCTGTGGCTTATTTTGATTATAACAGTTCAAACAGGCAATGTATATCTTATTGGGAGAATTTCAGATTTCATATCCCTCCTAACCTTTAAGTTTTACATATATATTCAACCTAAATAGAAAACGTTATATATGTTTTTTTTGAATGGCAGAAAAGTTATATATGTATCCTTGTAAAACTCAAAATGTATCGCATATATCCAGATGAATAACAACCTCAAAATACAAATTAATTATCAATCAGTCTTAGTTTACCGTTATACCCATATTTGATTGTTCCTTCTTTTAGGAGATCTTGGTGCTAGGGCTCCAAGACAAAACCATAATTGAAATTTTTAACTCAAAACCCATAACCAGAGCTGGCAACAAACGATGCCATACAAAATCGATCCGTTATTCCGAAATGTGATTTGTTTCATGTTTTTCATGCTGTTAACAAAACAGAATAAAAGCTGGCAACAAATTTTCCATTATTTCGTCATGAGAATCCCTTAAAAGATTTTAATTTTGTAGTGGGTGTGGAATATGAGGTCTGACAATGATGATATTATGATGATGGTGGGGCTGAACTTGGCTGTGATAAGGTTGCATAGTCATAGTGTTTACGTCATTTGATATTTTGCTAAAGGAAACATCTTTTAGATTGAGAATCTATCTACGATACCCACTAAATAATGATAGATCAAGTAAATATTGGTAGGCTTGGTTTTTTGCAATTGTAACAGTAGTATCTGCATAACATGAGATATACACTTGATAATTTTGTAAGCAACAAACTAAAAAATGTATAAATAATTGTGGTATTTAAGTTTAAAAGCAAAGTTGGACTGGTATTAATCGTCAATGTACGGTGTATCAGTGATCAATATATATTCAGATTTCTAATTATATATAGATTAGTCATTTGGATATATACGATGTTGAATTTAAAAAGGATACATATGTAATTTTTGACTTAAGTTGGATATATATGTAATTTTTGGAGTTTAGGAGAGATGAAATTCTCCAATTATCAGCTAAACATGAAATTCTCCAATTATATAATTATCAGAAGGTCTTAATAATAAATGGACAAAGAAAAGAGTTGGTCAGCTGGCCCAGTTTGACCCTCCCACTCTTGACACGTGCCTAAATGATATCTTTTTGACCTGGATTCAGTTTGCTACCCCTCAACGAACTGTAGGATCATCCAGTGGCGTGCTCACTTATAAGATACCTGAAAGTTTTAGTCCTGTTGGAAAAAGAACATAAACTTGTGGCCACGCCAACCTCCTGAAGAGGGAGGGCTTTACCTGGTTTGAGTCTGTGTGGCGGTGGGTTCAAACCCCGTGGATTAGTCGGCCAAAAGGTCTGAAACCATGGTTAACAAAAAAAAGAACAACTTTTTTTCAACCTTGATAATGTTTACCTCTTCTGTCCCACCAGTAACATTTGGCTCATTTGGTTTTTACCGAGTCTCTTGAACAAGTGGTTCTGTGCACGAGACTCATTGCTAACAATGTGCATATGTAATTTGACCGTTTCTGAATAGAAAAAAAAAAGGTTAATTTGTCTTGCGAATGTGATTCGCAAGCACGTTCGTTCATAATCCTGAGGTGTCAAACATGTGTTGCACATTCATGTTTGCTTGAAATGTTAGGGTATTTTTAGGACAAAATTTTCTACTTCAAATTATATGTCAAATTAAACATAATGACACATATGGATGAATAAAAGGCTATATAAGTTCTTATATTGGTTTGCAGAGGATGGATCGAAAATCCAGGATGCCCTAAGTGAGGTTGTCGGGAGGCGTACAGTTCCACAAGTTTTCATTAACGGGAAACACCTTGGAGGCTCAGATGGTAAATACAAATAACTTGATAACCTCACATTCATTTATTCTTATTTATATAATCAAGCATCATTGTAATAGTTCTTTTTATTGTTGGCCACTAGATACAGTTGAAGCATATGAGACCGGAGAATTAGCTAAGCTTCTTGGTATTGCCTCAAGCCATCAAACCGAACTTTGAGCTTATTAAACTTAAATATGCCATTCATCGTGTAATAGAGGCCCTCTACAAGTCAACATTGATCTGGTGCTTCTTGATGGCCAGTTTGGGCTTTTGATTGAACGCTTCTTAATTCTGATGGGGCATTATGTTAGAACTATTTGTAGTTTGTGGTTAACTTTATCTTACAATTATATCAAAGTATGCAACCTCAGAGACAAGCTTAATGACGTTGGATATCAAATTTTGGATATTATACTGTTCGTAATGCATATTTGACATGCTACTTCTCTACACTTACCATGGTAAATTATTTCGAGAAGCTTCGCTATACTTGGGTGTTTTAGGTTGGGACCACACTGGACCACACGATCTAAAGCCAAACCGAAATCTAAAAGTAATGCAATGCAACAGGTAAGCACTAGTGTTGGTTCTAGTTCAGAATCAGTTTGGTCCTCTATTTCAGTAATTTGGGCAGACTACGTAACACTTGCTGGTACTTGTTTTAGTTTGAATAATGTACACTTTCAAGTTTCAACAACATTGTTTTCTATTTGAATTTTTTTAACAGGGGAAAAACCAATTTTAATTAGTTTAGTTGACCTACAGATTGACCCACGCATGGCTGGTACTGCTGCGGCAACCCCTAGAAGTAATGTGTTCTTATAATTATATATCCTTATTAGACACGACAGTGGTCCTCTTTTAAGTACTCCTAAATAGCTAAATTGAATGAATGACAACACATACTTTTAGTTAATTAAGATCGATTGTCTATACTTAGAGGGTTGGGTATGATAAGGTAGGTGCAGGTGTTGGGATGAGCTGGACATGGTGTTACTGGCGTTATCACACCGGGCTAGGCGTTAAGCCAACGGAGTTGGCCGTGGTGTTAACCTGGCAACGCCCAAAAATGGGTTTTTTGTGAGTTTTTACTCAAATGGTGTTGTTATTGGGTGTTATGATTGCAGGGTGTTGATGTTAATATTCTAAAGAGTGCACTTTTTTGATGTTACGGTGTTATGACACTATGTGTTCTCAATCTCTCCAATAATTTCTTGCTTTTTAGGGATATTCTGTGATAATGATTTAGTTTTTAATATTGTGTATGATTATGGGTACAATTTTGCAGTTATCACAAAATTAAATGATGCTGCTTTTCCAGGACATAATAATATTAGATCTTGATGTTACCCTACACTTTGCCTTCTGCCTTTTGTTACGTCCCTTACCTTGTTTCATGCGATCCCGGATTTGAATATAGGTCGATTTTATTCTATGATTTGAGATCGGACTAAAGTTTAGATCAACACAAATGCATGATTTACTTTCTTGTTCTCATGTTTAGCAAGTGTTAGGTGCGCAGATGTACATTTTGACCAAGTTTATCTGATTGTTTTCGACACTTGAATTGTTCGTGAGCTCCATATGAACCATATAGATCTTGTCTTATGGCTTTATGCTGATGAACCTTTTAGGCTATGTTTGGCAGAAATAGCAGTAACAGAGAGCGCAGTAGCTGTGGGCAATAGCTGTGAGCGGTTGTGAGCAGTAGCTGTATTTTTTAATAAAGACATTTGGTAAAATAGCTGTATTTGTAAATATACTATGTAAAACATCTTCATAATGCTCAATGCTCTCAAATGCTACTTCAATGAGCATTGAAAAATGAGCAATTCGGAAAAAATAGCCACCGCTCTTAAAAGTTTGCCAAACGAACATTAAATTTCACAAAGCTCAATACTCACCGCTCACTGCTCCTAAATGCTTCTAAAAGCTTTTCACAAAACACACCAAACACAGCCTTAAATCCCATAAACCTGAATGCACGAGTCGTCTCAAAAACAATATATGAAAAGCAGTACATTATCTTCATGTCCACGTACTAATAGTCATCTCAAAAATTCTATATGAAATTAATGCTAACAGATAGTAATTAAAGAGGGAGGAAAATGCAAGTTTGCTCCCTGTGGTTTGTCAAAAATGCATGTTTGCTCCCCAACTTCATTAAAATGCAGGCGGCCTCCCGGAGGACGAAGGTAAGTAGCAACGAGCCTCCCTGGATCTAACTCTCGTTACTTTTTGCTAGTTAATTTTTTTTTGTTCAAGGGTATTGATGTCCTTTCATAGTTTCTTTTTAACCTAGCTTAATTTCATTGCATTGTTACTCCCTGTAGTTTGCAATTAAATAACCTTCCTTAACACATTTACAAACACAGGCATAGATCAAATTCCCTTTTCTAAAAAACACACAAACCCTATTTGCATCTTCACTTTTTCGGGAATATTCCAATTGAAGGTTATAAAACTATGATGGAAGTCCACATATATTTTTGGACAAAGTTCATATCATACCAAGTTCTAGGTCGCCCATTACTAGTCCAAGGTTCATAGCAGTGGGGCAAACATCAATCTTATTTATATCATCATTTCCTCCTCCAGAAATGCCATTACCACCTGAATTTGTTCTTTCTCCATCACAATCATAGTCGTAACTGTTGTCCCCGCCATCCTCACCACCTGGAAGGCTCCCTCGTTCACTATTTGCACCTTCATCACTATCATTATTATTTCCACCTCCACCGTAACCACTTTGATCACCACCAACGTAAGGATCTGACACGGGACTTGTCTCTTCTGCGTGTCGCAAACGTAAACGACCTGCAATTGGATATGAAACCCTACCTTCAGGATACTTCCCTAGGCGGCAATCGTTAAAAGAACTACTATTGTAGAAATTGTTACGTGCTATCCTAGCATTCAATTGGAATATTCTCGAAAAAGTGAAGATGCAAATAGGGTTTGTGTGTTTTTTAGAAAAAGGAATTTGATCTGTGTTTGTAAATGTGTTAAGGAAGGTTATTTAATTGCAAATCACAGGGAGTAACAATGCAATGAAATTAAGCTAGGTTAAAAAGAAACTATGAAAGGACATCAATACCCTTGAACAAAAAAAAGTTAACTAGTAAAAAGTAACGAGAGTTAGATCCAGGGAGGCTCGTTGCTACTTACCTTCGTCCTCCGGGAGGCCGCCTGCATTTTAATGAAGTTGGGGAGCAAACATACATTTTTGGCAAACCACAGGGAGCAAACTTGCATTTTCCTCTTAAAGAGGGTTACTATAACATATAGTAGTAAAATTCTATATGAAATCCTTTTTAAGTTTTTAAAATCATTTACAATCGACTCTTTTTCTTTTGATTTATTGAAAAGATTAGCTCTTAATGATTCTATTTCTTTTAAATGTTCTATCTTTTTAAAACGAAATTGGTCAAATTCAGAACAAGTTATTTTCTCTACTTGAGGGACCATTTCAAAAGTTTTGACATTTTTCTTATACAACGCAAGCTCAGCGGTTAGATTGACATTCAAATCTACGGTTTGTAGGACGGCGACATTCATGTTATCAATAATATGTTTAGGCACCATTACCAAATAACGTTGATCATAAGATTCCATACCCGTCGTAGCATTTGGTTGAGGTTCACTCAAATGTGTTGGATTGGATACCACATCATTTGAGTTACTAGTTCCCGAATGCTGTTCCAGGTAGTCATTTTCATGCTCAACTTGATGTGGATTATCATGAACAATATTAGATGTGGTTGGTACCTCACTGACGACATCAGAACCGTAGTGAGAGATGATGACGTATAGTCCCCAATCGGGTCATGAACCCGGCCCACGGGTACTACCCGTATCCGGCCCATCACGAATGGGTGGGAATAATGTTTAAGCTTATGGGCTTAGATGAACAGTAACCGCACACATGTGTGCGGCCCACGGCCCGGCCTGACCGGTACAGGGTTAGACAGAATCATATTCTGTCTATGAATAGGATTTACCCCAAAGGAGAGGATATTCACTCACCATAATTAGAAGATAACAATCAACCTAATTCTGGTACTTATCCTTTCCTTGGGGCTGAAGCATCAGTGACAGCCCACTAGGGTTTCACTGCCTATAAAAGGAACTCCCAAGGGTTCCACAAAGGTATTACGTTCTATACACTCTCAACCCACCCGATTTCTATAAACCCTAACCGATTACTTACTCTCACGCCGGAGTCTAATCGTGGGAAACATTCCCACGGTAAGCCTAACGCGTGTTGTTTAGTGTGCAGGATCGTAACCATACGATTCACTTGGTGCAGGAGCCGGAGTCCAAACAACCCAAATTAAGCCTAATTCGGGTCTAGCAAGGATCACCCAACTTTTGCATCAACAAGTTGGCGCCATCCGTGGGACCCTTACACTAAGCTAGAGCGAAATCTCATCTTGAACTTTTAATGACGAAGGGGCATCAGCAAGCTAACCCCAGGAACGCAAATCCTGGAAATCGGAAGTCCCAAGGGGAAGGGATACTCATTCCCAATCAATCCCCTAGCCGTTTAGCGGGTGGACCAAACAACCGCAGTGGTTTTCAGTCTATGGGGGTGACGAGCACGATCTCCATGACTCCTCCACCTACTTCGACCCTGGACAACCCTGATCTAGGGAGTGCGCCCAATCCCCCTAACAAGGAGCCGCGCAGACCGTCGATCGAGGAAGAAGTAGAAGTCCAACCGCTCAGCGAGGAAGATCTCACTCGAGTTCTCACACAAAACTTTGATAGGATCGTCCCAGGGATTGCATCAAGGTTGAATCTAGGGAGGGACCTCCAGTCTAGACTCAACTTCGGCAATGCCGGACCAAGCACCTCTTCTCAAAATCAGAGGAAGAGAAAAGCCCGACCTCAGGAGCGGAGCCTCTTCGAGGAAACTCCCCAACCTAAGAATGTGTTCGAACGCATAGGGGATCGTCTCATGCAGGAACTAGTGCAATCTCGAGACGAGGGGGAGAGGTCCGACGGTTCACCTGAACGACCGGATCAGGAACTGACCAGAGCCAATCACCGCACGAGTGTGTGGGATAGGATGAACATCGAGAAGAAGGCCCCTGGCTCTTCTCATAAGAGCGGTCTTCGCCCAAGAGATGGGGCACCACCTCCTTCTCCTGATCCATCAGGAGAGGATTCGGATGACCATCCGCCCAAGCGCCGCCGGCCTAGGCGTACTCCTCCACCGCCACCAAACGATGAGGAGTACTATGGCGGTCCTTATTACCGAGAGACGGAAGCAGAAGATATTTCCCAACCGTGGTGTGACCCTAGGCTCACCCGTCCATGGGCGGACCCCAGGGAAGATCCTTTTACTCTCCGCATACGGAATTACTCCGAGGACACAAAACGTCGCATGCCGGCGTGTGTCAAGACTTATGATGGACGGGTGATCCGGACGATCACCTCAAGATATTTGATACGCAGGAGAAAATTGAGCGATGGCCCATGCCTATATGGTGCCAGATGTTCAATTCAACCTTGATTGGCAATGCTCGCGACTGGTTCGAAGGACTTCCTCCGCGAAGCATTGATAGCTTCACTGAATTACGCACTGCGTTCAAGAATAATTATACCCAGCGGAAGAAGTATAATAGAGACCCTGTCTCATTGGCAACCGTCAAGCAACGTCCGGGAGAGTCTACGGAAGCCTTCACTGAGCGCTTCAATGACGAGTGCACACGCACAAAGACAATGCCGGAACTCCTGAAAATTTCCGACTACATGCATGCCATAACAGACAGGGAATTAATCAGGCGTCTCAATGATAAGCGCCCGGATAGGTATGACGACCTCATGGAAAGGGTCAGAAACTTCATAGAGGGAGAAACAGCGGTTGCCGCGGCCTACCCTTCAAAAGGAAATGGCTACCGATCGAACGACCAGTCCAGGAGACAGTCGGGCGGTCAAAGCAACCAGAACAATGGTAGGGGCTCAGATTACAAGAGCCAAAACAAGGGAGGATGGTCGGATGATAAGTTTTGATACACTTGTTTTTGTATGGGTTCTAATTTCTCGGAATCCTCTCGAATTGATCTCGGTCTTAAGTGGAATGATTGTTCTTGGTTACTAAATAAAAGGGTTTGGTTTTCTAATCTAATAAAAAGTGGAAATGAAAATTTAAATCAAAGATAATTAATTTAATGATGAGTAATAAAAACTTGAATTTAAATTAGAATTAAGCTTAAAAGAAAATTAAAATTAAATCAAGGAAACAGTAAAGAAATAGTAAAGAAACAGTAAAACTTTAAAATACCCAAAAGATAACTGATTCGGAAGTTATTGTTCATTCGGAACTTTGTGTTTGGTTCGGAACTTTTGGATTCATCCGGAACTTATCCTTCATTCGGAAGTTGTAGACTCACTCGGAAGTTTCTGATTCGGAACTTTTACACTCATCCGGAACTTACTGATTCGGAAGTTTTGGACTTCCGAATGAAGTCCCTTGATTCGGAACTTGCTGGTTCGGAAGTCTGAAAATTGGTTCGGAACTTTAGCTTCGTTCGGAAGTTTTGGCTTGATCCGGAACTTTTACCTTTGTTCGGAACTTCTTCTTGATTCGGAAGTTTAGCTTGATTCGGAACTTTTTAATACTAAACTCATTCGGAACTTTTAACTGACTCGGAACTTTTGAAAACACAACTCATTCGGAAGTTACTATTCATTGATTCGGAACTTCTGGGAAACCCAGATACAGAAACTAAACCGAAGAACAAGGAAAAACGGTTTTGATCCAAAAATCACCAAGTTTTTCACCAAAAACTAAAATAAATCAATCACAAAGTATCTACTAATCATAGACTACTAATCCCATCAACAAAAACACAAATCCCAACAACTTTTGAAGATCAAATCAAGAAAAATAAAAACTTAAGAACTTTGAAGATAAAGATGAAGATGAACAAGATTAAATGGAAAGATTAAACAAGACTTTGTATTGAATGATTAATGTTTCAACAAGATCAAACAAGAATTAAAATAACAAGATTTGGAAAACAAAGATTAAAATCACCAATCACCTTAGTGGTGATGGTGATGAAACGGAACAGAGAGAAAGAGTGGGGAAGAAGAAAAACTAAAAAAAACTAGTCTAAATGTGTGAGGGGAGGGCTATTTATAGCCTTGTCTTTTGGTTGGTGAGTGGGCTTTCTCCCGTTCTTCTTGTCTTTTCGTCTTTTCAGAAAAGTTTCCGTTTTCGATTCTGATTCGGGATTTGTCGTCGATTAAATTCAACTCGTCTTTTAATTTCTTCGTTTAATAGACTTGAGTTTCTTCGACTTATATAAATCTTCCATCTTTGGTCCTTTTCTTCGATAAATCTTCGAATAGGCCCAGTGAATTCAAATCTTTTGCATCTCTTGGACAATAGACTTTATCTTGAGTCTTTTTCTTCACTAAAACCCGTGTAATCCCATGTTTTCTTTAATTTTAATCCGGTTGGCTCTGAAAACACAATAAACACAAAAACCACGCATAATTCCAAACAAATGATATTAAATACGTGTTTTGGTCTCGTTTTAGCCCGAATTAAGTGGTAAAAGGATGGGTGTTTACACACCTATCAAATCCCCTACACTTAACCATTGCCATGCCCTCATTCAATGCTTAGTGATAAAGCAATTTTACATTTTCCTCATACTTAATCAACCTTGGCCTTATTTAAATTCTACTAAACAAAAATTAAAGAAATAAAACTTCAAAGGTAACAAAGGGATAGAAAACCATTTTCACTTGAAAATAGCCACATGGAAATAACTTGCAAAGAAATCGATGACTTACATTAGGGCTTTGGTGCTGCGAAGATTTATCACCCTCAAGTTTCACGTTCCCCAAACTAAGCTTAAAAACGAGACCATTGTTATTATAAGTTAGCAATTCAAACACTTACACACATGGCTTAATTAAATGCTTAAACTCCCTTATTCCTAGGTGTATCTCTTATATTTTATTTTTGTCTTAGAATGATCATGAAGATGCATTTTTGGACTTATTTCGATAGTTTATTTAGGCTGAAAGCAAAGTAGGACGATTTGATCAATAGTTAGCTAAAGGACAAAATCTCTTAAAACTGCTTCTCGGGATATCAAAAAGTTCATATCTTGGCATAACTTGGTTCACGATTTGAGACCTTTCTCGGGCCGATATTTGGCATGTACTTCATACTTCATATCTTCGAGAGACGTTCTTGAGATAATGGTCTTCTCATCATAATAGAGTTTCTTCACTTGGAGACTTTTGAGGGGTACTCCAACTTTGTTGACCACGACTTCATGATTATTTCTTCGATCTCTATTTGGGATTTTGAGATACAACGATCCGCCTCCTTTTCGGACTTGGATCTACTTATCCTCATACCTTGTTAGGGTCTTTTCGGATAGACTTCTCCATGATCTTTATGGGAGTTGATTGCTTTTCGTCGTGAGTCTTGATCCTTCATATTGATTTTAGGAATAATGCTTTTCACATCACTTTGGATCTTCAGCAATAAAATTGAATCCTCATGCCTTGTTAGGGCCTTTTCGGACTCGCCAATCTTCGCGCCCCGCTTCATAAGTTATGCCTTGGCTATGAACTCTTATCATTACCGAGCAACTTTTAAACGATCTTGGGCTAGAAGCTAAGTAACTTTTCAAATCGTACGACCTTACTTATTGCAGATAATTACGCCAAGTGAGCTTGTGCAAGAATACCGACTTATAATTGACTCTATCATTTCTCGTCCTCCACAATTTAAAATCTCAAGTAATGAGACTCGTGGACACTTAGCCTAATAAACCAATTAAGGTCTACATGGTTAAGGATACTAGCTAGAATAAACTTGGATAAGTTTATTCGGGTTGAGTCAAAATAAACGCAACGGGCCTAATATGTCAAAGACTTCTAAACTAGCTACACCACTTTATTAATATTTTTGACTTTATTGCGGAATATATACATATGAAAGCAACGATAAAAATTTAAAAATTACAACTAAATGGCCAAAGTTAATAAAAAATTTGAAAAATGTTGAAAAATATGATTTTTCGGTTAATTGAAGGCATTTTCATGGAAAAGTTCACTTAAAACTTCGATAGAAGTCCCCCCTACACTTAAGATAAACATTGTCCTCAATGTTTAAGCATGTGGGAAAAGTCTCCCCTACACTTATGACATTGTGCACGTTGGTTAACTCAAGTTAAGGAAGAGACGACTAAAGTGATCAATTTCAAATGTGAGTATGAAGAAAATTGAATCACGATAGTTGAGAGGTAGAACCGGATTTCGGATAACACGGGAGCACGGTTCTTCAAAGTTTCCAAGAGTGCACTTATCCCTATAATCACACCATACACAGACAAACGCATATAGAAGTCCCCCCTACACTTAGGGGATTAAAACATAAAAGGATAGATACTCGGGTTGCCTCCCGAGGAGCGCTTGTTTTTGATAACCGAGTCACGAGCCTGACTCGACCCAAAATTAGTTCATGGGGAACGTGGTGAGGGATGGAATCACCTCCTGAGAGGTGTCCTCACCAACGTACAACTTCACTCGTTGGCCATTCACCTTAAAATTTGGTCCATCAGGTTGAGCGAGCTCGAGAGTACCATATGGAAAAATTTGGGCAATGGTGAATGGGCCGGACCAACGAGATTTGAGCTTTCCCGAGAAGATTTTCAACCGAGAGTTAAAACGTAAGACCTTGTCTCCAACATGGAACTCTCGGTTTTTGATCTGGAGTCGTGAATGAGCTTAGTTCTTTCCTTATAGATCAAAGAATTTTCATAAGCCTCATTACGGAGTTCATTCAGCTCATTGAGTTGGATCTTGCGTAGGTCACCGGCTTTGTTTATATCAAAATTAGCCCACTTCAAGGCCCAATAAGCCTTGTGTTCCAACTCAATGGGGAGGTGGCACGCTTTCCCGTACACAAGACGATAAGGCGTACAGCCAATCGGGGTCTTGTAAGCAGTACGGAAAGCCCACAAAGCATCATCAAGTTTATCAGCCCATGAGGCACGATGCTCTCCCACGGTTCTTTCCAGAATTCGCTTAAGTCCTCGGTTGGATATTTCAGCCTGGCCATTAGTTTGTGGGTGGTAGGCTGTGGAAAGACGATGATTTACACCGTACTTAGCCATGACTCTAGCAAATTGGTCATTGCAGAAATGAGTCCCACGATCACTAATAATAGCGCGAGGCACACCGAATCTAGCGAATAGAGCTTTCAAAAAGTTACAAACCACCCTTGCGTCATTAGTGGGTAAAGCTTTGGCTTCAACCCATTTGGAGACGTAGTCAACGGCTACAAGGATGTATTTGTTTCCTTTAGAAGAAGGGAATGGCCCCATAAAGTCGATACCCCAAACATCAAAAATTTCACACTCTTGAATGAAATTCTGAGGCATCTCGTCTTTATGTGTGATTTTGCCTTGCTTTTGGCAAACATCACATCGTTTGACCATATCGTGAGCGTCACAGTATATGGAGGGCCAATAAAATCTAGAATCAAACACTTTTTTAGCAGTGTAGTTGGGACCAAAGTGACCACCGGTGGGTCCTTTGTGGCAAGCATCAAGGATTTCCGACGCTGCCGGTCCATCAACACATCGGCGAATAATCAGGTCAGCACATTGTTTGAATAGGTAAGGGTCGTCCCAAAAGTAAGTCTTAATGTCGGTGAAGAACTTCTTCTTTTGTTGGGACGTCAACCCTTCCTTGAGAATTCCACCCGCCAAGTAGTTTGCAAAGTCCGCAAACCACGGGGTTTCATTCGGCTTCGAGTTTATAGACATTAAGGTCTCCAAGGGAAAAGAATCATTGATTTCTTTGGTCGGATGATCCCCTTGGTATGGATCCTCAAGTCTGCTGAGATGATCCGCGGCTAAGTTTTCAGCTCCTTTTTTATCGCGAATTTCGATTTTAAATTCCTGGAGCAGCAAAACCCAGCGAAGAAGTCTTGGTTTGGAATCTTGCTTTGTCAACAAGTACTTCAGCGCGGAATGATCGGTGTACAAAATAGTGGTAGAAAGGACAAGATAGGGGCGAAATTTTTCAAAAGCATAGACAACAGCTAAAAGCTCTTTTTCGGTTGTCGTATAATGCAATTGTGCCCCAGTCATTGTCTTGCTAGCGTAATGGATCGGTTGGAAGTGTTTGTTCACTCTTTGTCCAAGAACCGCTCCAATAGCAAAATCGCTAGCATCGCACATCAACTCAAAGGGAAGCTCCCAATTAGGGGTAACCAAGACGGGTGCCTTAGTTAGCTTATCCTTAAGCGAGTTGAAGGCTTCAAGACACTCTTTGGAGAAGATAAAAGGAGTATCTTTTTCCAAGAGATGGGTCATCGGGCGAGCGATTTGAGAAAAATCTTTGATGAATCGACGATAGAAGCCCGCATGACCCAGAAAACTTCTCACACCCTTCACGGTTGAAGGTGGAGGCAACTTTGCGATAACATCGACTTTAGCACGGTCAACTTCAAGACCGGCTTTCGAGATCTTATGTCCAAGCACGACGCCTTCTTTTACCATAAAATGGCATTTTTCCCAATTCAGAACAAGGCGAGTGTCTTCGCACCGCTTTAGCATGCGTTCTAAATTGGCAAGGCAAGAAGAGAAGGAATCCCCGAAGACCGAGAAATCATCCATGAAGACTTCCATGGTTTGTTCAACCATGTCATGGAAGATAGCTAACATGCACCTTTGGAAAGTCCCGGGCGCATTACATAAGCCAAAAGGCATTCTTTTGTAAGCGAAAGTGCCATAGGGACAAGTGAATGTAGTCTTCTCTTGATCTTGGGGATCGATGGGTATTTGAAAATAACCCGAGAAACCATCAAGAAAGCAGTAATATTCATTACCGGCTAAACGTTCAAGCATTTGGTCCATAAAAGGTAGAGGGAAATGATCCTTTCTCGTGGCATCATTGAGTTTGCGGTAGTCTATACAAACTCTCCACCCAGTAACGAGACGAGTAGGAATCAACTCGTTGTGTTCATTGGGAACAACGGTTATTCCGCCCTTCTTGGGCACACAATGGATTGGACTAACCTACGGTGAATCCGAAATAGGGTAAATCATACCCGCATCAAGAAGTTTGAGAACCTCTGCTTTGATGACTTCATGGATTTTTGGATTCACCCTTCGTTGGCTTTGAATAGTGGGCTTGAAGTCGTCCTCCATGAGAATTTTGTGGGTGCAGAAGTGAGGATCAATTCCACGAATATCAGAAATCTTCCAAGCAATAGCCTTCTTATGATCTTTCAATACAGCGACAAGTCGGGCTTTCTCTTCATCCTTCAAATCCTTAGCAATGATGACTGGCGACTTCTTCTCTTCTTCGAGGAATACATACTCAAGATGGGGTGGCAACTCCTTAAGTTCCAAATCCGGAGGATTGTCGACGGGAGGCGTATTCGAAGTCGGAGTCTCGATAGCAATAACAGTGGGAGATGGAGGGGAAGGATTGTCTTCTCTGAGGAGGTTTGCAATGAAACTGAGATCGTCATCCCAAGTGGCAGGAGAATCGTCATTGTCTTGCTTCACATCTTCCAAGGTGGCTTCCAAATCTTTCCAAAGGAAATCACTTTCTCCAAATAGAGATAGTGATGAGTCGATAGAGGAAACGGTCTCAACATTGGGAAGAGAGGTAGGAATATTTTTACAAGCATCCTTGAAGTGTTCTTCACAAGCCTCATCAAGAACGTCAATACAATTAACATTCTCGTAAGAATAAGGCTGTTTAGAAAGCTTTCCCATGTTGAAGACGACTTTATCGTCACCCACTCTCATGATAAGCTCACCGGCTTCAACATCAATGAGAGTGCGACCGGTCCTCAAGAATGGACGACCAACAATGAGTGGCACACGGGGGTCCATCTCGTAGTCGACGACAACAAAATCAGCAGGGAAGGTGAATTTGTCGACTCCTACAATGACGTCTTCGGCTATCCCCACTGGATAAGCAACCGTACGGTTAGCTAATTCCAAAGTCATTTTGGTGGGGACTAGCTCTGGGAGAGATAATTGCTTCCAAACACTTAGAGGCATGAGATTAATACTGGCACCTAGATCGGCTAGGGCCATGCAATTCTCTACTCTCGGGAAATTGCAAGGGATAAGAAAACAACCCGGATCACCAAGCTTGGTTGGCAATTTCCTTAAGAGTACTGCAGAGCAATTCTCATTAAGTTGGGTGTTGGCAATATCGAGGAGCTTTTCCTTGTCGCTCAGAAGATCTTTAAACATTTTTGCATACTTGGGCATGTGAGCGAGAGCCTCATCGAAGGAGATATTGAAATTCAGTTTTTTGAACATTTTTAGGAAGTTCGAAACTTGAATATCATCCTTGCTCTTTTGCTTCTCTTTCCTCAACCTTGAAGGATAAGGTATATTGGAAGAAGAGGAAGGCTTTAGGGGAATAGAATCACTCACAAGCACGGGTGGAGGAGGGGTAGAAAGAAGAGGTGGAGAAATTGGGGAAGGAGAAGGAGGAGGAATAGGAGCAGGTGACTCGTTCTCCTTAGTCACAACCACCGGTGGAGGTATAGGAAGCTCGGGTTCCTTGGTACCTTTACCACTTCGAGTGGTGATTGCTTTCATCTCCCCTCTTGGGTTCGCAACGGTGTTACTCGGAAGAGTACCCGAAGAAGAGGGTTGACTACTTTGGAAGAAACTAGCCATCATGTTCCTCAGATCATTAGTCTGGCTATCCAACGTGTTTCTCATGTCAGCTCTCAAATCATTTCCTTGCTTGACCAAGTCTGCCTTCAAATTGCGCACTTCCTCTTGGAGATTTCCCACAATCACATCATTGGTCCTCATGTAGGTTGCAACCTCTTGGTGTAATGCAGTGGTGGCTTGGTTGAGAGGAGCATTGTATGCAGGTGGTTGGTAAGCTGGTTGTTGGTAGACTTGATTGTTACGTTGAGGCGGTTGTTGCTGCTTGTGAGGTGGGATGTATGGTTGTCGAGGTTGTTGTTGTTGTTGAGGAGGACGGTTAAGGTTTTGTTGTTGGTTTGGGTTGGTAGGAGGAAAACCAGGTGGTAAAAGGTAGTTGTTGGATCGATAGCTAAGCAAGTTACGGTCACCTTGAGGTAAGCAGGTTGTTGGTAGGTGCCATATGCCGCATTCACATTCTCAGCAGGGTAATCTTGGGTGGCGATACAAGTTGTGTAAGAGTGAGGACCACCGCATATCTCACAAGGTTGGCTGACAGCGTTCACTTGAGCGTTTTTGGCGTTGTTGCTGTTGTTGTTGCTGACGGTGTGGGTGACAAGCGATTCAAGAAGCGTAGTGATTTTGTCTAATCGCTTGTCGCTGTCATTAGTGCTAGCACTAGCGACATTGGTCCTAACACTCTTGGTTTGCACACGAGATTTGTTCTCAATGATATCCCAAGCAGCATTGGAAGTCTTAGCCAATAGATTACCCACCGAGGCACTGTTTAGTGAATCTTGGTCACTCATGCTTAAACCATTGTAAAAAGTATTGATTTGATGTACTTTGGTAAAACCATGTTGTGGGCATTTTCTTAAAAGATCTTTAAAGCGATCCCAAGATTCACTGAATGACTCATCGTACTTTTGTTCAAAATTTATGATCTCATTCCGCAAAGCGGTAGTACGAGAGGGTGGAAAAAAGTAGTTGATAAACTTTGTTTCCAAATCCGTCCACGAGAGAATACTCTGTGGTGGTTCCTTAGCAAGCCAATGCCGGGCTTGTCCCTCTAAAGAAAAGGGAAAAAGTTGTAACCTTATAACTTCTTGTGGAACTCCATTGAACTTGACCGTGTTGGTGAGTTGTAGAAATCTCTTGATGTGGTCGTGTGGATCATCAATGGTTCGTCCCAAGAATGGTTGAGCTGAGACCATCTGGATAAAGCCTGATTTTAGCTCGAAATTGTTGGCGGCAATTGGTGGTATAACAATTGGATCCGTGTTGCCATCGACATGAGCTTGCAGCAATTCAATCATCGGGCGATTATCCGGAAGGGGCTCATTGTTGTTGTTATTGTTCATGTTGTTGAAAGGTGGGTTGTTGTTGTTATTATTGTTTGGAGGTGGTACACCGGCTATGTCTAAGTGATCGAGAGGCTCGGGCTCTTGATATGACGTGGATCGAGTGCGCATACACCTGCAAAAGAACGAACAAAGAAAAACAAAGCAAAAATATTTTTGGTTTTTATGTTTTTTAATTTTTTTGTATTTTTGAAAATTTTATATTTTTAGGATTTTTGAAATTTTTTATGAAAAAGTAACGTTCACGGAGAACGGATCCCAAAATCCAAGTTCTCACAAAAAACTTTTGATCTTAACGAGAAGAGCCGGCAGCGGCGCCATTTGATACACTTGTTTTTGTATGGGTTCTAATTTCTCGGAATTCTCTCGAATTGATCTCGGTCTTAAGTGGAATGATTGTTCTTGGTTACTAAATAAAAGGGTTTGGTTTTCTAATCTAATAAAAAGTGGAAATGAAAATTTAAATCAAAGATAATTAATTTAATGATGAGTAATAAAAACTTGAATTTAAACTTGAATTTAAATTAGAATTAAGCTTAAAAGAAAATTAAAATTAAATCAAGGAAACAGTAAAGAAATAGTAAAGAAACAGTAAAACTTTAAAATACCCAAAAGATAACTGATTCGGAAGTTATTGTTCATTCGGAACTTTGTGTTTGGTTCGGAACTTTTGGATTCATCCGGAACTTATCCTTCATTCGGAAGTTGTAGACTCACTCGGAAGTTTCTGATTCGGAACTTTTACACTCATCCGGAACTTACTGATTCGGAAGTTTTGGACTTCCGAATGAAGTCCCTTGATTTGGAACTTGCTGGTTCGGAAGTCTGAAAATTGGTTCGGAACTTTAGCTTCGTTCGGAAGTTTTGGCTTGATCCGGAACTTTTACCTTTGTTCGGAACTTCTTCTTGATTCGGAAGTTTAGCTTGATTCGGAACTTTTTAATACTAAACTCATTCGGAACTTTTAACTGACTCGGAACTTTTGAAAACACAACTCATTCGGAAGTTACTATTCATTGATTCGGAACTTCTGGGAAACCCAGATACAGAAACTAAACCGAAGAACAAGGAAAAACGGTTTTGATCCAAAAATCACCAAGTTTTTCACCAAAAACTAAAATAAATCAATCACAAAGTATCTACTAATCATAGACTACTAATCCCATCAACAAAAACACAAATCCCAACAACTTTTGAAGATCAAATCAAGAAAAATAAAAACTTAAGAACTTTGAAGATAAAGATGAAGATGAACAAGATTAAATGGAAAGATTAAACAAGACTTTGTATTGAATGATTAATGTTTCAACAAGATCAAACAAGAATTAAAATAACAAGATTTGGAAAACAAAGATTAAAATCACCAATCACCTTAGTGGTGATGGTGATGAAACGGAACAAAGAGAAAGAGTGGGGAAGAAGAAAAACTAAAAAAACTAGTCTAAATGTGTGAGGGGAGGGCTATTTATAGCCTTGTCTTTTGGTTGGTGAGTGGGCTTTCTCCCGTTCTTCTTGTCTTTTCGTCTTTTCAGAAAAGTTTCCGTTTTCGATTCTGATTCGGGATTTGTTGTCGATTAAATTCAACTCGTCTTTTAATTTCTTCGTTTAATAGACTTGAGTTTCTTCGACTTATATAAATCTTCCATCTTTGGTCCTTTTCTTCGATAAATCTTCGAATAGGCCCAGTGACTTCAAATCTTTTGCATCTCTTGGACAATAGACTTTATCTTGAGTCTTTTTCTTCACTAAAACCCATGTAATCCCATGTTTTCTTTAATTTTAATCCGGTTGGCTCTGAAAACACAATAAACACAAAAACCACGCATAATTCCAAACAAATGATATTAAATACGTGTTTTGGTCTCGTTTTAGCCCGAATTAAGTGGTAAAAGGATGGGTGTTTACACACCTATCAAGTTTACTCATTTGAAGATGTCCTACCGGGAGATCTTGCTGACGGAAGGGGCTAATTTTCCGAGGCCTCCCCCAATGACGACTCCGCTGGACCGTCGCCAAGGAAATCGCTTCTGCGAGTTCCATAACGACAAGGGCCATGGTACGGAGGAGTGTATCCAGCTCAAGAAGCACATTGAGTCACTGATCAAGTCAGGTAAACTCAAGCATTTGGTTAAGGATTGGAAGGATGGGAAAGACAACAAGAAGTATGACAAGAAGGATCCCCAAAAGGAAAAACCTTCGACCATATACATGATCCAATACAGACAACGCCGCACGAGGCAGAAAATTGGTCAAAAATTTTCACGCGACAGGGAAATCTCATTCCCTCCCATCACAGCAGGCGATATGATTGATGCACCTCTCACAATTGAGATAAGCATTGGAACACACAATGTCCGTCGCATGTATGTGGATGGAGGATCATCAGCAGAAGTACTGTACGAACACTGTTTTGTACAGTTACGACCAGAAATAAGAAGCCAATTGGTACCGGCCACGACGCCGCTCATTGGTTTTACTGGAGACACAATCTGGCCAATAGGGCAGCTGCGTCTGCTTGTAACCATTGGGAACGAAGAGCACTCCACCACGGTGTGGATAAACTTTATGATGATACGCTTACACTCCCCATACAATGGGATCATAGGCAGACCGGGTATCCTGGCCATACGAGCAGTGCCTTCCACGGCGCACGGAATGATCAAATTCCCGGTGGAAGGAGGAATCGTTACAATCTACAACACAATCGTACCAGCATCTGAGTGTCACGCCGTAACAACACTGGTTCCACCTGTTCCCCCCAAGGACGGATCACCACCTCCCAATTGGAAGGTGGCAATCCATCCGGATTACCCGGAACATGAGGTGTCCATAGGGGGAACGCTCTCGGACAACGGCAAGAGGACCATGTGCTCTCTTTTGAAGGCAAACTTGGATGTATTTGCATGGGAGCCCAAGCATATGACAGGTGTACCACGCGCTATAGCAGAACATAGGCTTCAGATTCGCCAGGGATACCCACCCGTCAAGCAAAAGAAGCGCGGTCAGGCACCTGAACGCAGCCAAGTGATACTGGATGAGGTACGAAAGTTAGTGGACGCAGGTATCATGCGCGAGGTATACTACCACGAGTGGTTATCCAACCCAGTCATGGTCAAAAAGCATGACGGAAGCTGGCGCATGTACGTGGATTTCACGGATCTGAATAAAGCCTGCCCATAGGATTGTTACCCGTTACCAGAGATCGATTGGAAGGTGGAATCCCTATGTGGCTATCCCTTTAAGTGCTTTTTAGACGCATATAAAGGATACCACCAGATCCAGATGGCGGAAGAGGACGCAAAGAAGACGGCGTTCCATACTAGTCAGGGCATATACTGTTATACAAAAATGCCGTTTGGACTAAAAAACGCCGGGCAACATACCAACGGCTTGTGGACAAAGCCTTTGACTCACAGATAGGCCGCAACCTGGAGGTCTATGTGGATGACTTAGTCATCAAAAGTCATACGGAGGATGCACTTCTCCGGGACGTCCAAGAGACGTTCGACACATTGAGGAGGATTAATATGAAGCTAAATCCAAATAAATGCACGTTTGGAGCAACGGAAGGAAAGTTCCTTGGATATATGATTGATCCAAATGGCATCAAACCTTGCCCAGAAAAAACGGACGCAGTAATACAGCTACCATCCCCTCAGACGCGGAAAGAGGTGCAGTCCTTAAATGGGAAGCTGGCCGGGCTAAATAGGTTCTTATCAAAGTCCGTAGAGAAGTCACTCCCCCTATTCAAAACAATCAAGAAGTGCATTAAGAAGGGAGACTTCCGGTGTACAAAGGAAGCTGAGGAAGCCTTTGGTCAACTCAAGCAGCACCTCGCATCTCTCCCCATGCTAGTAGCTCCCCGGCCAAAGGAGGAGCTCATTATGTATCTATCAGCCACACATGGAGCAATAAGTGCGGTACTCATGACAGATAGGGTCACAGTGCAAACTCCGGTCTACTTCATAAGTAGAACATTACAAGGGCCAGAGTTGAATTACTCCTCTATGGAAAAATTGGTTTTGGCACTAGTGTTTGCTACAAAACGGTTGCGCCGATACTTTCAGGCGTATCCAATTGTAGTCATTACTGACCAACCAATAAAACAAGTCATCTCTAGACCGGATGTGGCAGGTAGGCTACAAAAGTGGAGCATTCTATTGGGAGAACACAACATATCTTATAGGCCAAGGACGGTTGTTAAAGGCCAAATCTTGGCGGATTTCTTGGTAGAAAAGCCGGATGAAGAAGGACCAATTGTAAAACACGACGAAACTCCAGCAGAACCATGGGTGTTATTCACGGACGGATCTTCGTGTACGGATGGGTCAGGAGCTGGTCTCATCCTTACGAATCCGGAAGGAATGAAGTTTACGTACGCCCTTCGCTTTGAGTTCACAGCCACCAACAATGAGGCGGAATACGAGGCATTAATTGCGGGTTTAAAAATCGCCGCTAGAATGGGAGTCCGCAACCTTGAGGCTTACGTAGACTCACGGCTTGTCGCGAACCACATTCTAGGTGGATATGTAGCTAAGGAGGATAACATGGTCCGATACTTGGAGAAAGTCAAGTCACTCATCACGGCTTTCAGCAAGTTTTCTATTAAGCAGATACCAAGAGGTGAGAACAAGAAGGCGGACGCTCTTAGCAAGATCGCGTCTACAAGTTTTGCTCACTTGTCCAAGCAAGTCTTGGTGGAAATACTCAAGGAAAAGTCTATAACAGAAGGGGAGGTCGCTACTATAGTTGAGGAGGATGGACCTACATGGATGACCCTGATCGTCAACTATTTGACTAATGAAACCCTTCCGGACGATGAAAAAGCAGCACGGCGCATCAGAAGGAAGTCGCAGCACTTCGAGCTTCGCGAAGGTATCCTTTATAAGCGCTCTTTCTTGCAGCCGTGGTTGCGGTGTGTTGGACCACGTCAGGCCACTTATGTGATCAGTGAGATACATGAAGGGTTATGCGACATGCACGCAGGTCCACGATCCGTGGTAGCTCGAGCCCTACGTACAGGATATTATTGGCCTACCATGCATAGGGACGCACGCGACATGATTCGTAAGTGCAGTGATTGCCAAGTGCATAGACCAGTTCTGCGACATCCGCAGCAGGAGCTTACACCTATTACATCCCCATGGCCATTCTATAAGTGGGGAATCGACATCGCAGGACCATTTCTTGTAGCTGCAGGGGGAGTTAAGTTCTTGATTGTCGCAATGGACTACTTTACACGTTGGATAGAGGCCAAGGCAGTCAAATCCATCACAGGCAAACAAGTTAAAAAGTTTGTTTGGGAGAACATTGTGTGTCGTTTTGGCTTACCAGGAGAAATCATCTCGGACAACGGTAAACAGTTCGCGGATAATCCATTCAAGGACTGGTGCACATCATTGAATATTAAACGGCGCTTCGCGTCTGTTAAGCACCCGCAGACAAATGGCCTTGTGGAACGAGCAAATAGAAGCTTGGGAAACGGCATCAAGGCATGCTTGGAGGAACGAAGTGCCAAATGGGTGGATGAACTACCACATGTTCTATGGGCGCATAGGACTATGATCAAAACAGCCAACGGGGATACTCCATTCGCATTGGCCTACGACACTGAAGTTGTTATACCAGCAGAAATAGGAATGCCTACCATCCGCACAGCGGAGGTTAACGTCGTCACGAATGACGAGCAACTACGAATCAACCTGGATTTATTGGCAGAAAAAAGGGAGGTAGCAGCCATCAATGAGGCTAAGTCCAAGGCTAAAATGAAGGCTTACTATGACGCCAAGGTTAAAGGTGTTTCTTTTCGACCGGGAGATTATGTCTATCGTGCTAACGAAGCAAGTCGAGCGGAGAATACAGGAAAGCTGGGCCCTAAGTGGGAAGGACCGTATGAGGTCACGGAAGCCTTAGGGCGAGGCGCGTACAAGTTACGTGACATGGATGGCCGCGATCTGGAACGCACATGGAACATCTCCAATCTCAAAAGGTGCTATCTTTGAAAGCTACGGCTTCCGCATGGATACTTCGCTATATGTGGCTTTAATGAAGATTCATGCACTCTATCTGTTTTGTTTCTTATGTTTTTTCTAGGTTCCTTTTTGTTCTTTAGGACTTCCCATTCCTGTTAAAACAAAAAATGTAAATGTTCTAATAAAATGCCGTGGTGCCTAGCTAGCTCCACGGCTTGTTTTGTGCAAATTATTTTTTAGGATTTCGTTATAGTCGTATGAATTTAATTATTATTATAGTGTGCCATGTCTTATTCATATGCATTCATTCAATACCGTACATGTACAATACGCCTCCAGGTGGGGTAAGAGGATTAAGTGGACCTAATAATTCAACTTGTCACATAAGAGGGATGCAACCCCAATGACGCGGATCATGTATCCTTACTAGACACCTTATTCACAAGACGTTGTGATGAGTTTCCATATGCCGCGCTCACGTAGTGCTTTGCATAGTAAAGACGCACGCCCCACGTCTAGTAAAGTATAGACTGTTATATTTTGGGTAAGACGTGACATGTCATGCGACACAGATACATGATATCTAAAAATATAAACAACTTTCCAAAACATCAAAATTGCCGTGCCTACGCACGGACTTATACATAGAAAAACAAATGATTACAATCATAAGGTACCGTGGACATCCGCGAACAAATGTTTAAAGGTTACAAACCAAATTATCTGAAATAGATAACAAATTAGGGGCACCCTACATGGGTGGAGAAACCTACCTATCTCCACTTGTTCTTCAGCCAGGCAAGGCAATCTCTCACCGCGCTCCCTCCGCTTCAAGGCTTGAGCCGCATTCCTCTCCAGCACCCCGCTTAATGGTTCTTCATCAATTACGAGCCTGGTCACGTCCTCATAAATAGGAAGTGTAAGGTGGCTGGGTGAGGGAGTGAAGGAAGCCCGGGAATGACCCTCATCTTAAGAGAACGCACCAAGGCTAAGCTTTTCCATGATATCCATGTTTGATGCATCCTTTGTGGCTTCCAGCTCGGCCAAGAATGGGTAATGTAGATCTCGCATTGCGGCCATGGAAGCAGTCATCTTGTTAGCAGCTGCGGTGTTAAAGAAGGCATGCCTTGTGAAGTTTTCCTTCTTCCTGATTAGCTCTACGGCCTTGACCATTCCTTCCTGGCGGTCGTGATCAATTCCATCTGACACAAGGCTCGCAAACTGTTGCACAAATTCAGGGGCTTCCAATTGGGTCAAAAAGTTGATGTGGCAGAAACTCAAAAATGAAGAAAACGTGAAGTTAATGTCTAAGCGTTGTCAAGACTAATTTGGGCGTTGACAAGAGTCAATTAGGTGTTGATGGCTCAAGCATTGTCGTGTGCAATCCAAGCATTGTCACATGCAATTCAAGCATTGACAAAACGTAGACAAAGAAGCTTATGAAAGCTTCTATTTAGATAAACATGCAAAAAATATTCTGCATAAGTTTATTTAAATAGAAGATTTACTTGTTTATTCATCATTATCTCTTGTAAACCCTAATCCTTACACTATAAAAGGAACCAAGGGTCATAGGTTTTATTCATATAATTCAATTCATTCACAATGTAAACCTAAAGTGTGTGTTGACTAGACGTGGGATTCAATGTATACACGTCTAGTGG